>CM033630.1:22082862-22543515 GCA_019453435.1 Rhinogobius similis | reverse complement strand
ATAAGTATCCCAATAACAATAGTCATACAATATCATGTAAATCCAACAGAAATGTGTTAAAACATGTCTTTAAACGTAGTGAGGTTTAAAGCAGAACTAAGTAATTTCAGCAGCGGAGCTCCCCCTGCATACAAAATACACTGCCAGTAAAAAGATTTTTTCTTTTTTTCCTTTCTTTTTTATTGAAATAAGGAAGTATAATCACATACAAAAACATTTAATGTTGCCAAATATATAAAAAAGAGGCAGGGTTTCTCAGGAGAGTTTTGAAACCACCACACAGACTTACAAATACAAAATGTTACTTGGTTCTGCTTTAATTATGAGACAAATGTGAAATGTTTGTAAAATTGTAAGTCCAGAAATATCACTTTGTACTCTTACTTGAAAGTTTGCATCATAACTTTTTCAATTTTTAGTTTTAATCAGCTCTTTTCATTGCATTTTTTAAAACTATAAATGATAAACTTAATATTCAAATGAATCTATATTCTTTATATTATCTATCAATATATTGCCCAAGTCAAGCCAAAGGCCTCGTTATTTATATATTCTTTGTTAACATATTTTTAAATTCTGCTTGAGCAACGCACACCTTGACCTTTACGTTGTTTCATCAGTGTTGCATCATCACGCACAGATAGGATGCTCCAAGCTCTTCTCCATCCACCTACTCTTAACACTTGAGCACTCACACAATGACAGGGCATAGAGAGAAGGCCATTTTCAATTGACACATCACAGCCTGCAGTATGCATGACCAACCTTACCATTATCTCTATGCAGAAATAATTTGAGTGTCAGATGTTCCGTGGAGGAGTGGGGATTTTTCATTTTATCATAGACTTCAGAGTTCACATGGGCCTGACAGTAGCAGAGTTAAATTTAGTGCCATATGAAAATTACATTGGTGACGGGGGAGATGTAAGTAGGAAAATGAGGTGCATGACTTATGATCTTATGATCTTCTTAAAATGTGATGTTTTATACAGCTTTAAGATTGTTACAGCACATCCTATTATCTCTGCTAATGACCTCATAACTCATAGTGAGCTTGCTGTATCTACTTCCAGAACAATAGGGCCATGCAGCGGAAAAGCACTGTGTTTTTTACAAAAGGGAAGCAGGCAATCATCGTTCACTCTTAAGATATAAGACGCATAACAAGTAGAGCTTAGATTGAACAAGTTCTTTAAAGTAACCGACTAAGTACAAAGTGTTTCAATGAGGTACTTGTAGGGGGACATTATATGCTAAATAAATGGAAGTGTGATTTTAAATATTAAATTATGTATAATTTTGAACCACATCCTCAAAGAGTGGTCTGGATTAGTTCCGGATTTGGCAGTTCTTTAAAATGACTGAATTCTCTGTTGGATCTTTTTTTTACTGTGGTAGATCTTAAATCCAAGAACAATGGTTGTTGGTACAGTTGTTGTGAGGTTTCGGGCTTTAGTCAACTAATGTTCCTGGTCGACTAAAGACATGCTGCCTCTGTACATTCATTATTCCACTCTAACTGGGCATGGCATGATGCTGGCAAAAGCTCTCTAATCTATGTAGATATACAGAGAAGTATGAGTAAACAGCATCTTCATGAGTCAGATCAAACAGTCGCTCCACAAACTCAGAACAGATAACTGATTCCATGCAGCTGTGTATAAATCCTTATAATCTTAATAAAATAATTGGTTGATCAGGACAATTACGAGGCTATTGACTGATTAATTGACTAAAGGCCAACGGTGTAAAAGAGAGACTATACTAAACTATCTCAATTTATATAGCTTTTTTTACAGCAAGGTACCATTCATTTATACACTAGTGCATACTGGGTCCCATTTTGGGTGGGACACCAGAGTAGGTGTCAAACCTTTAAAAGTTCTTATTGAATTTGAGAGGGTTCAACACTCACTTGGTTCATGTACTTTTTATCAACAAAATTCATGCAAAAAGTAGACAGGATTGCTCGACTCCAGCACACCCGCTGATTTTGTGATTGACAGATGCATTAAACCCTCGACAATCAAACAACAGGCTCCATCAGATGTTAGCTCAGCGTGATGGGAACAAAAGGCTGCTCTATATGATTAGATTGACTGGCATTGCTGCAAGTTAGCCGCCGCTCTGGGTATTTCCTGTTTACAATCCCCAAAGCCACAGCGGTGTAACATGAACACTGCAACCTCCGAGTCAGCCAAAACAATGGCCTGCGAGCCTCTTAGGTCATCAATATTTAAACATGTAGTCTAGTGGACAAAATAGTCTTGTCCTGGTTTATCCTTCCCATGAGGACTGAGCCAATACTGTGTACTAATTGTATTTTATTGCCATACAGAAGTGCCATTTACACTTTACTCCTTTGATTGAGAAGGGAAAAGTGCACAGACCCGGACAGGCTGCTATGAGGCCACAAAGTGCGTCGTATTTAGCACACTTTGACTGCACTTTCGCTGTTCATTCTCCTGATGTTGGTGTTGCAGCGGTGAATAATGCATGAGAGCTGATGCATTGTTAAACAGCCCTGTGTTGCAAGTGTTAACAAGCTAGTTATACTGTGCTCATACATTTTGTTTTTAATCTTTTATGATTCATTTCTTAAGAATGAATGTTTTTGTCTCAAGTTAATTTAAATGAGTCATATTGTGCATATATGAGCTTTTAATTATGTTGTGGTTTGCTCTCATCCTTAGTTTGAGATGTGTTTGATGATAATAATAACACTAGCTTTACTAACCCTCTCAAATATATTACTTATTCATTCACTTTACTCTCTCCATTCACTCTTTGGCTAGCAACAGTCTGGAGCCACAGCTGTCCTAGGGCAGACTGAAGGAAGCCAGATTGCCATTCTGCGCCACAGCCCCTCCAACCACCAAAAATCAATAGCTCATACTTCATATTCATACTGGGCAAGGGTGAAGCACTGGTCTGATCCTCAGGACAGTGGACAAAGGCAGACAGATGCTTTATTGCACAGAAAATGTCAGTCTGCACCTCTAACATACCCACTCACACAACCCCCCTATAGTTCAAAAATACAGACAAAAACATCCTTTTTAACAGGTGAACATGAACATCAGAAGCTTGATTGAAAATTATATTCTCACAGTTAAACTATTGAAGTTTAGTTGGACCCTGGTTTCTAGAGGGACAGTGTTCTGACGGGTTTAGAGTCATGTCTAATTGGACACATTGAAGTGATGGTCTCCTCGTACAGTTATCGAGTGGGCAGTGCTTAACGACCTCAGCTGCTCTCTGTCTCGCTGACATTTGAATGCATTATATTTGACTGTTGTACATTAGCAGCAAAGCTAAGCTTTAATTGTGCACTTAAACCTGGCCTTTGTCTTTGGGAAACAGGAAGAAAATGCCACAGACCTCTTGCTGGTTGTCATACTGCTGAGACAGAATGTGTGGGCAGATCAACACGTTGCACTCAGTGCTCTGTCAGAAAAAAAAACAATTCACGTCATCTCTGTTTCTTCTTTTAGAAGTAAATTTAATCAGGAACATTTTCAAAGTTCAAATTGTTCTGTGTTCAGACTGTGGAGTAAAGCAGTTTGATGAGTCAAAATCGGTGACTGGCAGTCTATAAATAATAGAAAATTAACATTTTAACAGACGACAGCAACTCTGATTAACTGACTCAGCCCTGTGCCTGCAATGCACAGACTCCCTTTAGCACTCTTGTTAAAGCTCCCAAGCAACAGTGTGGATATCGGTGATGTGCTCAAGGCCAATGGGGCCACAGAGAGGCATCAGGCTCAGCTCATTGAGTCCGGATCATGCTGAAATGTGTGCTGCCCACAAACAGGACGTTTACGGTCCAACATGCTTTACGCCCCCTGTGTCCCTTCTACAACCGTGACACACGTAAAGTATTTAATTAAAACTAATGCACACTGCTTACAGATGAACGAGCACTCTAAGAAATGAGCCCACTACTACTATAGGAAGCGAGCTTGCTTTTCTGTTCTATCCCACAATGCACCAGTGCTTCTGTAAGATCAGCAGAGACGTTGAAGGCAGCCAAAGATGCATACAGCATAGCAAGAGAGTATACCAGTCCAAGAATGATAATATCTTCGCTTCACAATCTTAGCTGGCTGTGTTTCAGAAATACTATAGTGTCCAAAAAATATTGTTAATTTCAGTTATGGCATTTGTTGTTAATGTAACTTTAATGTAACTTTCAAAAGTATTGGAAATGTTCAAGCTTCAACAATAAGGCTCTGGGATATCCCGGCCTAATTGATATCTTCTCAAAAACTACTACATGTGACGCTGTTGGCAGTGGTTTGTAAAATATATGATATTTAATTGTCTGCCTCAACTGTCTTTTTAAGGAGAAAAAGCAAACATTACATTTGGGGGAAGTTTTGTTCAAATCGCATCAGAGACACATTTTTTCTCTTCTGATTCCAGTCAAAACTTGTTTTTATGTAACAGCGCTGCAATCTGAGGATCCATTCTGAAAACATAATCTCGTCTTTGGTCACAGAGAGTTTCTCCGACAGCTTTTTCCCCTGGCCCAGGCTGGGCTCACTGTGAGTGTGTCTGGCAGTAAAACATACCTCCAGAACCCTTTATTTCAACAGTGAAGTTGTAGCAATACAGTCTGTGTCCTCACATGGGCTCTCAGCAGCTGTCATCTATTTGCCTGCAGCACTCGGTAGGCTGTGGAAAAGGAAGAGCGCACACACCGATGCTCGGATGAATCCGCCTATTGTTCTCCACTTGCACTGCCTTACACAATACTTGCCTCACCTAAATGCACTGGCCTAAACTGACAAATAATGACAGTGCTTTGCTTACAGTGTCCACCTCTCACAATTGTTTAAGGACAGTAAAGTAAAAAATTTGATGAATGTGTATTAGGAGATGAACCAATTCAGGGATTGGAATCATGGCTTCTACAACAACAACTACTGGCATTCATGACCCCCAAACACAAAAGATACACTATGTGCACCTTCTGTCTAATGTTTGGTTTTATTTTCAGGATCAGGACTCCGGCCTAGAGCATAGACTGTTAAACAGTGGACTATCGGAGCTTGCTAGCTGCCGCGTTCCAAATAGGAAGTAGCCACGGAGGCTGTTCCGCTCCATCAAGCCGAGCTGCCATTCACTTTCTATTGGGACATTGGTGCCCTTTATTCTGAAACTGCTTCTGTCAAGCTCAACATCTTGGAACTAAAATGTCTGTTTTGACACACTCTACATGATCCTGGTGGTTTATTCCTGTTATGTTCTTCATAAATTAAGTTATTAGCAATAATAACTGATCAATCAGGTGCTTTCTTTTCCAGAGGTCGGTTTTCGCTCGCATTAGCAACAGGTCTGATTTTCAAATATGGAGTCTGGCTCCACTTTAGCTGCTATATCTGATTGACTGCAATTGGCTTCATTTGGCTGGAACCAAATGCTATGGGTGACGTCACACTCCGATAGTCCACTGTTTTACGGTTTATGGCCTAGATAAATCATTTTGGTAGGCCAGCGAATAGAAATCGAAACTGACCACTGCATTTGAATGGTTTCAAGCATTAAGACTAGGCATACTGCATACGCTTTTATTTTTATTTTATTTTTTTTTCTTTGGATTCAGTGAAAGAGTCAACCCACTCAGTTTCAGTTCAATTAATCTTATTTTTGCAATGCCCAAAATCACAACACTAGTTGTGGGCCACAGGTAGAAAGCAGTTTAAATAATCAATTTAGCAAGTGGATAAATGTCCCTGAGAAGCCTATGTCCTTGACCCCACTTCTCTGCAAGAAAAAAACTACAAAAAAAAAAAAACTGTGGGAAAAAGTAAGAACCTTGGGGAGAACCACAGTGAAGGAGAGATCCTACTCCCACGGACAGACTGGCTGCAAATGGTCCAGGACTGACGCATCCACTTGGACCAGAACCACTCAGGAGGGAGGAAGGTGGCTCATCTAATGAGAGAGAGTTCCTCTAGACAGATGACGAACAGTCCATCCAGCGCAGAGAGATCCCCCAGGCAGGCGACGAACAGTTAATCTAGAGTAGAGTATTTCCTCACAGGCAGAAGATGATCAATTCATCCAGATCAAGGAGAGCTCCTCCAGGCAAACATTGGGGGGTTATCACTGGAGCAGTCCCGCGCTGTCTGGAACAGTCTCCACTTCCCTCGGAGAGAAATAAAAACAGGTGAACAGCATTGAACAGACTACAGTTGAACTAATCTTAAATATTGTTCATAGGGAAAGTAGAAAGAACCAGAGGACAGTGTTCAAGCTGCCTTCTAGGGCAGCTAAACCAGCTGACAGCTAAAACTGTATTTTTTTTTATTTCTGTTCCTAACTGGCCTGGCCATAAGCTATTTCAAAGAGGAACGTTTTGATCCTGGTCTTAAATGTAGAGACTGTGTGGGCCTCTTTAACATGAACAGGCAGCTGGTTCCATAACATAGGAGCTGGGTAGCTCAACGTTCAACCTCCTACTGTGCTTTTAGAGACTCTGGGGACCAAAAATATTCCAGAATTTTTAAAGCAAAGTGCTCTGTTCGGATGGTACTCTACTATCGCATCTTTGAGGTATGATGGAGCCGCTTTGTAAGTCAGGAGCAGGATTTTAAATTTGATTCTAAACTCAATGGGAAGCCAGTGAAGACACTAACACCATGGTAATATGATCTCTTTTTCTAATACCTGTTAATAATCTTGCCGCTGCATTTTGAACCAGTTGAAAGCTTCTTATAGAGCTTTTAGGACATGCTGCAAGCAGGGCTTTACAGTAGTCCAATCTGGATGTGACAAATGCATGGATGAGTTTTTCAGTGTCACATTTAGGGAGGATTTTTCTAATTTTGGCTATGTTACGCAGATGAAAGTAGTCTGTCCTACAGGCTTTATTTATATGTGCTTTGAACGAGAGCTCTCGGTTAAATCAGACTCCAAGGTTGCTTACAGTAGAGCTGGAGGCTACAGCGATATTGTCCAGAGAAACTATCTGGTCAGATAAACAGTCTCGCAGATGCTTAGGGCCAACCACATTGACCTCGTTTTTTTTCAGGGTTAAGGAGCAGATAATTAAGTATCATCCAGGTTTTTATCCTTCACGCAGGCACTAAGTCTGTCTATTTGATCGGTCTGATCAGGTGTCATTGATACAGCAGTGTGTTATCTGCATAGCAGTGGAAGTTAATGCCATGCTTTGTTTTCTAACAGCAGCATATAAAGAGTGAGTGCCGAGTACTGAACCCTGCGGCACGCCATAGGTTACTTTAGAGCAAGGTGAGGAGCTCTGGTTTACATGAACAAACTGGTACCTATCCTATAAATAGGATTTAAACCAGCTGAGGGCGGTCCCTCTGACACCATCTCACATTCTAACCTCTGCACAATGTTGTGGTCGATGGTGTCAAACACTGGGCTGAGGTCCAACAGAACCAGGATTGAGACCTGTCCATCATCAGCAGCTAATAACAGATCGTTTGTGACTTTAACTAGCGTAGTTTCAATGCTGTTGTGGCACACGGAACCCTGACTGAAAAACTTCAAATAAGTGATTGTCCTGTAGATGGCGACAAAGCTGTTTAACCACAACTCTTTCAAGGATTTTAGAGACAAAGGGAAGATTAGAAATAGGTCTATAGTTTGCCAATAGGTCGGGTCTTGATTGGACTTTTTCAAAAGTGGTTAATTACTGCATACTTGAAGGACTGCAGGGCATACCACTTTCTAGTGAAGTATTTATTATATTAAAAATAGCATTTATAATTAGGGGGATCATTTCTTTGAGGAGTCTGCTTGGGATTGGTTCGAAAATACAAGTTAATGTTTTAGAGGACATAATGGCTGAAGTTATCTCTGCTTGTTCAACAGCAGTGAACCTGACTTTACAGGTTGGGCTTGCTCAATAGTGATAGTGGGAATAATGTAATTTATCTTAACCCTAATAGTTGTGATTTTGCTGTTTAAAGAATTGAAGAAAGGCATCTCAGCTTAGAGTAACTGGTACTGAGGGTTCTACTGCGCTACGACAGTTTTCACCGTTGTGTGTTGTTTTTGTTTACTTCTATTAGATTTGAATAATGTCTCGTTTGGGCCTTATACAGAGCCCACTTATACGACAGTAGGAAGAGTTTCCATTCTTTTAGGAATTCTTCGGTGTGGGAGCAGCGTAAAGATCTCTATCTAATTTACTGTTTCCTCCAGCCTGAACTGTTTCTCATGTCGTGGCTAAAACCACTAGCACAGTTTAGCCTTTAGAGTAGGAGTAGAACCTGGCAAAAGGCTGAGAACTCGGAGTATGTTTTTAAATGCTGATTAGCCATCTGCTCTCATCACTAACGTCTAATACTAGAGTATATACTTGTATTATGTAAATATATTTTATTACAGAATGCTGAAAATGTATTATGTAACCTAAATGGACCTATTCCAATACATTGTCGAATCAGGGTACTATTTTCAGAATACTTTTTCTTTACTTTTCACATTAATTTACACTATTTTATAGTGTAAAAGATGTAAAATATGGAAAAATGTCTTTCTGTTTGTTTCACTTTTTATTATTAATGTATTTATTACTAATAAGAGACAGAAAAATCACACAAGAGCTGTGTTTTTTTTTCTCACTAATGATGTGTATCTTGAAGCCTAAATTGCACTGTGAAGTACTGCAGTGTATTCAATTGATTTCAGCAAAGTAACTGAATACCACTAATTGAAACACTAGCTCTATCGCTTTTATAATATGCTGCATTCAACACTACTATACCAACTTGATCAGTTAATTGCATGTGCAGGGTGACAAACTCAATTGATGTTAAATAAAATGTAAAAATGAGAACAGAACATTGATATGTGACTCACACAAGGCCCATATCAATTGAAGACGAAAAAGAAACAAAGATTGTTCTTCTGACATCTGTAATTCCAACAATCGTCTGTTGTATCACAGAGGAGGACAGACTGTTTGATCCTTGGACAGTAGAAAGACATTTAGCCAAAAGGTCAATCATGGAGAGACACTTTCCATCACTTGATGAAGTAGTCCGTGTTGGCCTGATGAGCGTCTGTTCAAGATAAATGGTCACCTCCGGGCCTCATCACCTGCTGCAACAAGCTGTGCCATGCAGAGGCTTCAGATCTGTCAGCCCAGAAGAACAGGCCCTGCGCCGGCACTGACACTGACTGAACACATGTGTCAGAGTAAAGAAAAGCCCTAATTGGATGAAGTCTCAAGAAACTTTCCTCACCTTCTGTTACTTATTGGACATATCTTTGAGAGGAGACTTAATAGGTGCTATGTTGTGTTATGATACTATCTGTGCAGCAGTGATTATGAAGACGGATGAGATGCGGTCCAAATGGTTATCTCCCTCCCGGTATAGGACTTTGCTTCTCCAGATGTTGTTTTTGCACAAACTCGACAACTAGAACCAACTTTAATTTATGTTTGCACCGAAATAATATCAAAATAGTGTATGGGGACATTCACATCTTGCATTCACTAATACCATAAAATGAAGCAATAATCTAATGGTCGATTAACTTTGTCTTCTATTACAGAAAGCTGTTTTTGTTCTTTTAATCTGTCAAATAGGTAACAGAAGATTTAGCATTTACCCCTGAACTACTACATCCCTTTTACCCATGTCTTATAAAGATCTTTTAATATGCATTATTTGTGCTTTTTGAACTATCTACGCAGGTTGATGAGGATACAACATCAAAACACAGAAAAAAGTCAGTTTAGTGTTTACGCTAAACAATCTATAAAATGTTTGTCATCTGCATTAACCTCTAGTCCAATTACAATAAATAGGTTATTTATTGTGGTTTCTACTAATAACATGAATGGAAAATGTGTTCATTGTAAAATTTCTGGCACCAGGCTTCTATTTCCTTTCCCTGGCCGGTAAAAGTGTGCAGTTGTGTGTCTCTTAATTTCCTCCTCTCTATTTATGTGAATCCGATGTCTCCTGGTGCATACTTAAACCCACTAAACCCACCAGCGCTTATCATTATTCAGTGCATTACTTCACGACGGCGCTCTGAAAAGTTGCTTTCTGCCGCTAACAGCCTCTGTCAATCACCAAAAAGCTTTTATGTTTCATTAAGGATCCCAGGCATTATCCATCTTTTCACTTGATCCAGGGTTGATTGTGCGGACTAAGTGTTCTTTAAAAAAGCATATTTAAATGTGTTTTTAAAAGCCACTCTAAAGTGCTTTTCACTGAGGAGTTATGTAAAAACAAAGCTGTAAAAATGTGTCCTGGTAATCATAAATTTGTTTTCTCCATTTAATGCTACTTTTAACAACAATTACTCAAATATTATTGTACACTGACTTTGCTTTCCCTTTTGTAGTGTGTCACTTTGTTCTGTGGATCAGATGACTTTGATGTTTATCTGTGCAGGTAGTTGACTGACTTCAAACTACTTTGTTTCCCTTGAGAATTTCTCTCTTGTTTTCAAGCATTAGATGCTAAAAGACACTGATCAGTCATTTGTTTGAATAATTATATTTGTTAAAAGGTCCACTCCAGATCTAAGACTGCTGTGTTGTAGATTAAATTCTAGGCAGTTGGATAAGAAGTTAATTATTAAGTTTAATTTCACAGATATTGATGGGATTTTATCAGACGCTGTGTTTGTTTGTTTTTAGTTTTTTAATTGGCACTCTTAGCTCAAATGAACCCATTCCAGTGGAAGCATCGCTCGATTAAGGGTAGCTGCAGGAGTGAAAACAGTGACCTTTAATCATTCCACAATGTGCCTCATCCTGGGTTACTTTTGGTTGTTTTTTCTCTGTTCGTGTGCTCTTGTCCTAAATTTTTGGAGAGGTGCAATTAACATGTTGACGTCTGGAGTCAGGAGACGTTGTCAGTGTTGCAGCTCGAGCATGAACGAGGCATAAACAGTGATTTTCTGCTCTTTCACCCAACGCACTGAAGCCATTTGATGTTTCTGTTGGGCTCCTGATAAAACGGTATGAGCCATAAGTCAGAATCAAGATAAGAGCCAGAAATGTAATGGTACATTTCTGAAAACCTGAAATTTGACAACCTTTTATAATATCAGGACATCAAAAATGCCCTTATATCAGTTCAAATACAAGCTGAATACAGAATAAGAGTTATGTGAGGTTTTTTTTTTTTTCTTTTCAAACGTTTCTAAACTTTGAACAGTTCTTTTTATGCTAGAAGATATTTGACAATATTTGGATTGCTTTTTCTTTATTGCGTATTTGAATCGTTTTCTATTAGAAGTGGATTACGATCACAATTTTGATGAACCCTAACAAAAATTTGATAAAAACATAATGGACAATAATACACATCCTGGACATTTTGTTTGTTTGTTTGTTTTTTTGGTCTGTATGCTTTATTGGATAGGATGGTGCATTGGGAAAGGGGAATGAAATTGGGGAAGGACATGCAGCAAATTGCTGGAGCTGTATTTGAACTCACGACACTGTGATTGCCCACCGGGCAGGCATGTCTGCTATCCACTTGACCACCAAGCGACATCGACATGTTCAAACAGTTTCAAGTATCAGTGTCATTTAAAAGAAAAATATTATGCTTTTTTTTTATTATTGTTTTTAGCCTTTAACCTTGCTCTTGAGTACCTTTAATTTGCCATCTCATGTTTTGAAACAAACAAAAAAAAGGTTTATTATTAAATAATTACACATTTTCTCAGTAGTCTGGAAAGACACTTACTTGGTGCATCCAGCCAATAGATGGCGTTAAGTGCTTAGCTATATAATCTCTGTAACAGAATGTGCTACACGCAGTTATCAAGCTAGCAGCAGCAGTTATCGTGTTTAGACAGAAGAAATGCTCAGAATGTGCCTGGCGATGATTTAAAGACATAAAACACCTGAAGATTCTCTGAAAAATTATGTAGATGATTCGAAAATATTTCCCAGAACCAGGAAGTTCAGCAGGAAGTGTGTTTGATGCTCGGAGGGGGGAGAATTTTGTAATGAACATTCCTCAAAACAGCGTGAATACAACTGAATGCAATTGCAGATGTGTTTTTGATGACGGAACATTGTTAGAACATGGTTATAAGTTCAAACAAGTCACTGTAGCAGTATATGTGTCCTTTAACGAATAAAACAATAATTGTTGTAAAAAACATTATTTACGTCACCAATACTATGTAATAGTTATAGTTGTGTACATGTGTGTACATGTGTGTACACATGCACCAGTTGCTGCATCTTCCCCTATAATTTTTTTTTTTTTTTTTTGATGGAGGAGAAACAGTACCATTATCAAACACACAGCAGCCTCTCACAGGCCAGAGCAAAACGGACACAAAAGACTGACAGTGTGCTGAATGAAGATAAGGCACATTCTCCCCATCTCTCCAATTTACAGGCCTTGAAAACCACAAGCAGGCCACGCTCTTATTATAAAGCCTTAAAACCGAGTGTCTTTTTATTCCCTTCCCACTGAACCTTGTTTTATCTGCTCTGATCTTTATGGTGCATTCAGTTTCAAGAACAAACCACTGACACTGACTCAGGCCCTTCTCTGCTCCTCTGTGAGCTGCATAAATATTGTATATGTCTGCGCGTACGTGCGTGCGTGCGTGCGTGTGCGTGTGTGTGTGTCAGTCATTCTTCATAATCTTAACTAGCACCAAAATGATGAATTTGACAAAAAATTACAATAAGAGCTGGCATGCTTGTGGATTTTCAATGCCAGTAAATAAGACATATTAAAAGAAAAGCATGGTACATTTAATAGATTTTACTTTAATTTACGTGTGAGACGTCCTCCTGTCTGTGTTTGGAAATACGACAAAGGCATCACTAATTAGTTTTGATTATTTACTAATTAGTTACTGGGGATTTTTGAACCTAGACTCATTTGAGCTTCAGAGAGTCTCAGTTTCTGAAACAGTGTATGACAGTACCTGGATATATTCACACAAATAATGGGAACATATTTGAATTTTCTCATATGTTAAAGTTGACTTGCCAAACTCTTGAGAAATGCAACAGTAACAATCTTTAAAATACCCTGAAACTTAAAGATACATATGCATTTGCCCACACACATGTCACTGCGTCTTTGTGGATTTCTCCATCTGAATCCATTGATTTTGGGCTATGAAGAGTGATGCGGTGAAAATCATGAGGGAGGGAAAAGTTGGAGAGTGCCGTAAGTGATGAATACAAGTGGTATTTGAGTCTCGCTGTCTTCAGGGTTTGTATGAGTGAGCATGCCTCTGTGATAGACGACACTTTATTGATCTGCAGCCAAGAGCTCAGTGAGACAGCACTGAGCTTACGTGAGAGGGGCCCTAAACTGATAAGGATGATACTCTTAAAGTGCTTTTTGTTTTTCATTTTAACACATTTAACTTTTTACATTGTTTTTGAAAAGTTTAGAATTTAAAACTATGTTAACAGAAACGTGCTTTCATATAAACCACCTAATAATGAAAGTATGATCCCAAATAAATTCTATATTAATATTCAGCATTTCCTGGGCCATTCAGTTTTGGGAGATATTACAAATAGAGGTGGGAAATATGCAGCATATGTAGATAATATTGTGAATTTAGATAGTATTGTAATTGTTGTTGATGATGTTGTTTTGAAGATAAGATAAATAGTTTAAAAACGCTACAAAAAAGATATTGATTTGTCCTGACTTTGTTATTAAATTTATAGACATTTCACATTTGTCTCATTAAATAATCACTAATTAAACCTCAACTAATACATTTAAATACATGTTTTATCAGTTTTTTGTTGATTGTCATAATATTGTCTGAATATTGTTATTGGGATATTTAAAAATCGAAAATATTCAGTTTTCAGGTCCATAACATATTTTAACTTCACCTGCGGTAAATATATTATAAATGTTATGTTATGATCAGTGTATGAATCTGAGGGCTCATACCACAGTCTATTCTTTCTAAATTCAGAATCCTAAAGTGTTCTCAGTAATCCTGGACTCCAAAGAGATGCTACTAATCCTCTGTGTTATGTAAAAATTACATACACTTTGCATCCTTGCTGTGCCCGAGGGTCCATTGTGTTTATTTTAGTCACACGCTGAGTACAGAAAGAGGGGTTGAAGAAAGGTGTCCTCTCCTTCCTCCAAGGCCCAGACCTTGAGACAGCTGCTGTGAATAGCAGAAAAACAATGGAGCACTTTTGGTCCTCCGGTGAAGTGGTGTTGCCAGGCAGCGGGTGCATGACGTTAGCCGCTAGGAGAGGAGCAGGGAGGAGTGGGCGTATGTTTGTGACCAGGGAAAATAATGTACTGCCTCCATAGCCTCCGCAGGTATAGAATAACTCAGATCTCAGGTCTTTAAATGTTAAGGCTAAGATGCAGGAACCCCTTTGTGCCCCTTTGGCCCAAGTCTACATCATGGGCTTTAATTAGCGCTTCAGCTCTCTTCTGTGTTTAATGTGGGGAAATGGTTATCGATTTGGGAGCGAGGGGAGAAGGGAACAGATTAAATACAGACATTTGAAATTATATAATCATTCATTTGGAACTTATTTAGGAGATTTCGGTTTCCCTGTAAACACTAGAAGCTAGAAGATCAAAATAATGACGTTACCTTCTATAAAAATGAGAAAATTAAGTACTATAGCACTAAACTTTGATTTGATGGTTAGACAAAAGCCTTTAATTCGAGGACTACACTCTCCATGTCTGATTTCACTGCAAAATAAATCTACCACGCGTACAAATAAAGTAACCTTGAACCTTGAACACTTGATTATGCATACAGAAACAAAAAAGAAAACAACCTGTACGACAATACGGGAAAAAATTACAGTTTCAAAAAAATGTATTCCAGTGGGCTTATGAAAAAACTTTGGCAGAACTTGTAGTGTCTATGGCAACATTTTATGTTTTGATCATGAGACTTTAAGATAACCTTTATGTGTCTCACACTGGGGAAATTCCAGCGCACCATTCATGATCAGCAAATGACTAGAAACATGGGTGCCACTTTATAATAACTACAGCTTAATTTACATGAACAAAGATTAAGTCTTTGTTCATACTAAGGCATGAATAATAAGTGTAGTTATTATAAAGTGTTACCGAAACATGCATTAAAAGAGCAAGATGAATAACTTTTAAAATAGACTTAAATATAACATGGTCTGTGCCGATATAGCAATATAAGGCTATAAAACTGTTATGTGGCTTCGACTGGTATTATGTTCAGTGCAGCATATGGACAAGAATAAATAGAAATTAGATAATTCATGTTATGTTAAACTATTACACATGATTCACTTTATGAAATGAAATATTTTGAAATGAAAATATAATTTATCTACAAGAAAACAAGATACAGTTTTTATTCATTTATGTGATTTGAAAAGGTGCTTAATTTTGATCAAAGTTCCTTTCATCTCTTGTAAATCAGGGATTTTCAGACCAATCCAAGCTGTCCTTAAAGTCTCATCTTGTCATTTGAACATAATACCTGAGCTCTTCTCTTTTACATGTCTCATCTTTTCAAATCCCTACTTCACCAAGAGAAGTGACTTACATCTGAAATCCGTCAAGTACTGATGCCGTTACCCTCCATAACCCCAATGTAAAGTACAACATTATGTGTCATTGTGTATCAAAGATGTTGAGTTCAGTTATTATCTCAGGAAAAATCTATTATATTAGTTTGAGTAACAAAGAGAAAGTCCAGAAAATTCAGGATTTATGATAATATGTGCTAATTTTGTGTTAATTTGCGCTCCGCAGACTTTAGTCCTCCTGTGTCACTCCATGGGCTCAGAGCTGATTTGTGCTGCCATATCTTTCTAAGCCTCTTTTCAACTCCTTCACCTTGTCAGAGTTGTTCACAAAATTTTGTTCTTTTTCCGCTCTTTGAATTTTCATTTTCAAATAATTCTTCCCAAGAAGAGTAAGTTATGCACAATTTTGCCTTGATGTAGCTGGATGAGTGAAAAAGTGTAGAAGAAGTGAAAAAGAACACAATTCAGAAAAAGCATTTGTCAGATCTTATTAACGTCTTTGTATCTGCAACAAAACATTTCATATTACTCATACAATACTTTGTAAACATAACATTTTCTCTTGCTGTATTTAAAGTTCCAGCTCCAGCTAATCAAATGTTTGCCTCAACCTTATTAAAAGAACAGATGACATTAAGATTCCCACTTCTGCCTTGGATTTGACAGTGAAATGTGCCTAAATTATCCACTGCTGTAGAAATGAGTTATGATCTCTATAGCAGTCAAATCAGTATTCATCAGTACTTTGTTCTAGTCTCAGCCCACAAAAACACAGCTGCCAAGAAACGTATTGCCGCTGATTAGCTTTTGACGTGTGACAAAATGTATAGTTTGTGGAAAACAATGTATACAGAGGGGATTCAACAAATTAGCAACTACAGGAATTTAAAGTAGAGGCACTAACAGGCCTCCACCAAGTTCAACTTCTGGTCAAATAATGTCAAGAAAATGTCTGTGAATTCATTTAGATGTAAACACTGTGTCCATTAAATCTCAAAAATGTTTAATTTTGCTTTGGCTGATGTTTGTATCAAATACTAAAATTGTACAAAAGAATGCATTTTTAATTAAGACATTATTTTACTGTCTGTTTGTCTGTTTTGGTAACAGGGTATGAAACAGCAAACTAATATCTGAGTTTAGTCGATGTAAATGGTAAATAATGACATTTATACAAGTATACAGTCCACACAGAAGGTTATATACGTCATAATACTGTTTGCCAGTCCCAAGTTCAGATAAACAAATGTTGAACCTTTGCCAAATGCAACTGTCACTGCATGCTATAAAACAGATTAACACCTCAAAAAGTTTACACCCTTTGTCCGACGCCCCTGGCTTGCTCAGACTGAAAATACAAAAGAAATGGCCCAAAATATCCTCTTGTGTTTTCAGGGAGAATTATTTCAGTGTTGTAGATCAGCTACACATTGCAATGAGCGGTAAAACAATGGCCAGATACGATCGTATAAGTAGTTTCTTTTAGTCTATTACGATTAGATTTTCCTCTAAATATTTGTGTGGGGTGGAAGCAGTACATTTAAGCCCAGATCCATCTTGTAAAAGAGAGTCCCACTGGCTTTAACAAATGCACTGCTCCTTTTCGTACCTCCGGGATTTCTAACACTGTCGAGTCTGAGGATGAAGCACTTGGCGTGGCCTCAGTGTAGACACAAAACACTGGTGATCCATCGTCCCAGTCCCAGACCAAAAGTTAGAGTTAGTGTGGAGCCAAACTCAAAATAAGCCCAAATTGTTGGCAATATTTTGTCTGGGTCGTAAAACACAAACACAGCTTTAGATTTAGGTGCAATTCAAACAACAAGATTTAAAAGATAAACACCCAACAATTAAGGGCAGGGCCATAACTCTGAGGTTAAAACAAGGGTGATTTTTATATTGTGCTATTCTAAATCTAAGAAACAGCCTCCTTTCCACTGTCACATTAAACCGTCCCCCTCTATGTCACTAATATCAACTGTCACCTGTCCATGGAAATAAATGTTGTCTTGCCTTACTAAGTTTAAGAACATAGTATTTCAGTCAGTGGACATGTAAAAGATGCTGTTGCTCAACCATCGATGTGTCTAGAGTGCATACTGTATGGTCATGAAGTACTTTCAAGTCAAGTTTGTAGAGCACCGTTCTTGCAATTAGCAAATTGCAAAGGCTGCAATTTTTGAAGTGCAGTAATTTCCTCCTCAAACTACAAAATATCCAGTTTTATTCAACATTAAAACTGCTAACCCTGAAGGTTAAGATTTGTTAAAACACTATAAGCGACAAAAGTACAACAAAACAATGACTAAAAGCATCAAAATTGTGACAAAAATGCAACAAAATCGACAAAAACAAGACTGAAAGCGACAAAAGCACATTAAGTCAATTCTCCTGGTTGTGTTTAAAAAGTGGACTATGAACAGAATCACATTGTTAAAACATAAATCACAAATCTAATCGCAATCGCTATACTTGTAAGAAAAATCACAGTTAGATATTTTTATCAATCATGACAGTTCAAACACTTTCAAGTCAATAAATGTAATTTTTTGCATAAGTTTGATAGAATAAATTCAAAAGCAATATTGAAAAGATGTGTCTTTATTTTTTAGATTTAGAAAATATTCTGCCTTATTTGAAATATTAGGCCAGCCCTGAAACAAAATCAGGCTTTAACATGTTGGTCCAAACTCAGATTTAAATTAAAAATACAAAAGGACTGAATAACCCTTTCAGTTGAGTCACAAAGCCTTAAACCAAAACTGGAGTAATAATATATATATTAAAAAACTGAATGAGGTTCAGGAAAGTTTGTCTCTTCAGTCTTTCAAAACTCTACTAATCTTCAGTCTCTCTGTTCACGGCTCTCTAAATCCTGTTGGCACTGCTGTACTCGGATTACAATTAAACTGTTAGAACGGTAATCGAATGTAAGCTGTCACTGTGATGTTGATTTTGTGTGACATTTCCACAGGTCTCATCCCGGGTCAGAGTCCTGGGTGTAAGCTGCAGAGCCCGGATCAGAGGTAATGGAAAATGTTTTGTCGTTTATCAAAGAGCAGGGTGAAATGCGCTCAGACATTTTAGAATTAGAAAAACCTTTTAGGAAGCGCCGTGTTGTGTTTGGGACTCTGTGACTCTGAGGAATCTGGAGTCAGAGCGGTTCCCCTCCACTGCACATCTCCGGCTCCCCCTGGACGCTGCCACTACTCTGCTGCCACCACATGCTCTATTTCCCCTCCAAATGTGAAGGCGCTCAATCCTCTCGTCCTCTGCCCGCTTAGTGACTACTGCTGGGGTGTGATATGGACATGTTTCAAATTTTCATAGTGAAGATTCATTTTAGGTTTCTTTGCCCGTCCTCCATACTCCCACCCCTCAAACAATATACATGTCCCTGGGGGAAATCGTCTAAATGCAGCATTAAAGAGAATGAAGGTTTGAGTGAGCAGTTGTTTGTTGGCTGTTACTGTCCATTGTCCTCAATCAATGCAGGCCCACTGAATTTGGGTGGCAGACTCAAAAATGAGGTGGGCAAATGGAAGGGTGGACTGTTCATTAAGTAGTAGGTTTGATTTGGTGGGCAAGAACCATAGTTGTACACAAAACTTTACACAGATGAAACAGTAGCTACGGTTTAATAAATCAAGCTGGATCCCAGATTATATAGATACAATTTGATGAAATTGTTAAAGAATAGCTTTTAATACATACATTATGAGTATGATTACAGTTACACAGTAAAACTTATTTCAGATCAGTTCACAAATGACTGCATCTTCCTCATCATCCTAGCCTGGATGATAAACAATTCTGTGATATTCTCATTCGGGCGAAGACGTGAAAACCTGAAAAGTTTCCCACTTTGACATTTAACATAACATGAAAGAATTGTGCATTGCAGGTATTTGTCTATATAACTTTGCTTTACGTTTGGGCTATAATACAGCAATTATCCCAACAACCAATTAGAGTTTCCTTATTAGAGTGTGCCAGCCACTTATTATTCCTAATAATGTGCTTCTAACTGTTAAAACGTCCTTTCATCTAAGAAAAAAGCATACTTCCTCCTTAACTATAACTACACTATAATTCCTTATCTTTCCCATGGAGACCTCTGCAGTTCCCTGGCCTGTCTCCCAGAGCATACTCAGAGCGGGACATTCTTGTGGGCGCAGTGGCACGACGGGACCAGATGTCAGACGCCTTGGAAAGCCTCCAAACCCATACACTGCACCATACCTTGGTTCTTTCCCCCTCCGGCTTGGTTGACATTTAATTTCTCTATCCTAGTGACCAATGCATAAAAGAAAAGGTCCTGCTGCAATTACAGGCAAGGTCGGTGCAGTGGAGTGTAGTGTACTCTGATGTTACACGGTTTGAATGGGAGCTTTTATTCCATCGCTGTTCTCTTTTGTGGACAAAATGAAGGCACGGAAAGAGAAGAGAGGCTCTGTTTTGTTCCAACAAGTCCATTATCTTAAAATGTACATTATATTCTGTGGACCCACGCTTTAGCATATAGTGTGTGACAATATAGATGTTTGCATACTTCATTAAATCTATCCATTTGTGTCAGTCAGGCACCTTGTAAATTCAGCCCACACTTTATCTTTCAATGTAATATTTCAGTTTTAGTCCAACAGTTTCATGAATATATAAAACCTCTTGCATTAAAGGCTAACCAATTACATAAATGCAATTACTATTGGCAGAGCTACCGTGAACATATTGAAAGTGGCCAATAGGAGGATTTTCTGTCTTTAAAGAAAAGTCAATCTGTTAATATTTCCTCTAAACTTGTATAGATATGCGTATGATAACTCCTGTGTTTTCAATATGTAGAAATGCCTTGAAAGTAAGAAATTAACTATTCCACATAGTAATTAATAGTAACTTAGTTTACACAGTTAAGATACCAATTTCATTTCACTGGCTCTTGATGTTATAAGGTAAATAGTAATATAGTTCTGGCTAGACTTGATGTTATTTTGTAATTGTACAATCTATATATTGAAATAAATTGTGTCTGGAATTGTTTGTATTTTTTCTGAGAAGGGACAAATCTCATGTAAAGCCAGGTTATCTTGCTTGCCAGTTTCCTGTCCATCTCCAGGGGTCATTATTCCTTTCAGGGGACCGATGTTATTCAGCTATCAAATCACACCAAATCCTTGCATCTTTTCCTTTCGTAAGCTGAGCCGAGTACAAAACAACAGCCTTGTTATAACTTTTGTACATTTTCTTCAGCCCACTCTGGCACCAGCTCTGTCTCTCTCCTCTCTGTTGTCTGTCCTTCTTATGCTTTATCTCTCACCTTCTCATTCTGTTCTCTACAGGAGACTCATTAAGGAGGCATAACCTGGACCTGCGCCTACTAACTGCTGCCTGTCAAACTGCACTTGCACCTGTGAAGTGTAGCGAGGTAAGCCACCACCAGAGGGCTGCAGCCTCATTGGCACTTGTCTTGTAATTTTAATTTTAAGTTACATTTGAATCATACATTTTATGATTGGTGCCAAGCTATAATTAAAACAAAAAATACAGTTTAGCTATAGAGAAACATAACACTATAGTTTTTTGTTTTCAAGTCTTGATCTTTTTAAGGTGAAGCCTGGTGATCAAAACTATTTCTGTTGCTCAAGGAAAATGTAATAACTTATTAATCTAATTGATTTATTTAAGAAAAAAATAAATGATCAACTTAACTTTCACCAGACTTTCAAACTACAATATATATATTTAAATAGTGTGAAGAAATGTAACAGAAACTGTCTGTGAAAGACACTGTCACGGGAAAAAATGCAGCAGTGTCAGACCACAAGTACTCCCAAAACATGTCCACTGAAGCTCAAAGTTATCAGTTCAGAAACCTAGTCTCTTGTGCTTTCTTGCAGAGAAGATGTTTCCTGACAGTTTGAACCTGAGCAGCAAAGTAAGTGAGAGCGGGGTTCAGGAGGAGATAAACCAAAGCGAGGAGGTGTGGAGCGGGGAGCAGATGGTGACCAGATGGAGGCGGGAGGGCGGAGTAGCAGAGAGAGACGCAGAAAGGGCAGCGCTGTGGCTGAATCCATCAAACAGGTCTGATCCTGCAGCCGACAGATAGATGGATGCCTGGAGGTGCCCTGAATGAGGGTTTGAGCAGCTGGCTCCTCGGTCCTCTGTCTCCTGCTGGACTCACCTGGATGCCCCATTGACACGTACGCTGACACAGCACTGCCGCCACACACAGGACGCATTTATAATTCACAGTCTGTATAGAGCTAATAGAGAGATGGGGGCACAGGGCAGACAACCACAGCATTGTTTACAATAGGATTAATATCATTGTAAAGCGCTGTGCTTTTTTTATGCTCTCCTCGTTCTGCTCAAAATGAAATTCCGCTCCCTGGATATCCCCAGTGGAGCAATATCTCTGGTGCATAGCCCAGTGGGTGCATCTCGGGTAAACACACAATGTTGAAGCGACGCAGAGACAGACAGAAGGAGATAAGTTAGCCGAGTAGTCGAATGCTGAGCAGGTCCTGCCTTGAGGGCCCAGAGCCAATATCCGTCACCGTGGCATTAATTATATTCTCTATTCATTAGAGCACACCCCGGGGACTGCAGTTATTAGACACAGCCCAATTAGGCCTGCAGTGAGCTAACGATGCCAGGCCATGGTGAGGGGCAGTGGGACGGATAAGGAAACCTAGAGGCTGCCTCCATCAGCCCTTTTCTCTGAGCACTAAGATGCAAAACAGACGTGATGTAACAGGATCTACAAGCTGTAGAGAATAAAAAATGGGTCTCTCAATTTTTTTTCTATGTATAACATTGATCATGTAGTAAATACTATTTTAATGGGCTTAATTAAGTTATTATTCTTCAGCCTCACAATGTCTTTTTACTGATTCCAAGCCTTGAAGACTAAAAATATGTCTTTTTCATTACCAGGTTTGTTCCAGTTCATGTTTAAACAAATTTGCTTTAAAAACTATCTTGTTTCATTGAATCCCAATCTACAGCCCTTCATATGACTGACTTACTTGCCTTTGTGATACGTACTGCATACGTAGGCGGTGCGCCCGTGGGTCAGGCCCAGTAGATAAGTGGCTGAGAGGTGAGCCAGATCAATGGATCAGCACTTCTATGCCATGAGCACTGTTGCCTATAGCATGTATTTGGTTGATTAAACACATTGACCGGGCTGTCAGAGAGCTGGAGGGATGGCTTGTTGCAGCACTGGGTCACAGCACTCCTTCAGGGGTAAACCATGGCTCAAGGCTAAAGCTAAAGGCAACAGAAGATTAAGAGTTGGCTCAGTGAATTTGCTGAAGTTGAGTGGCACAACAAAAATGCATGACTACAGAAAAATAAACTAACCTGCTATAACTTTCAGTACAGACATTGCCATATAGTGTGTAGCAGTAGTTTTCTCTTTTCTTTGTACTGTGAGGAACATCTTTCCCACTGGCTTCTATCCATGGCGGGTACAGTCCTATTTGAATGCTAAACAGACAGTCATTGTATAATTGCCTCCGTCTGCTCACTGTCTATTACTGAATTATATCCAGACTGTCTCCCTTTTATCTTGTGCAGCCTTGTCTTTGGTTGACTTTGGCTTGTCTTTCGAGCTGGAGCTGTCTGTTTTTGGGGCTAAACCCTGACAATATCGATAGCTGCCTCACCAGAGTGTAAGTATCAGCTGATTGTGCACTTTTCTCTCCAATCTAATTCAAGTAATGATCCAGGGATTTCATATTTATTAAGCGTCTCACAATCATTTATCATTTTCATCTCCACTCATAAAGAGTCCTATTACATTTGAGCAAATGAGGAGTATGCATAAGCGTTAAGTAACTGTTGGAGACCCAGGGGAAAACACACTCAGACTTTAACACAAAATTAAATTACATGCCAATGACAGTTATTATGCCCGCGTTTGATACAATAATATCACACAGACAAGAGAAAAGAAAGAATCATGCACTTTTTCCACACCTGCTGCTGACAGAGCCATCTAGTGTCGTGGTCCGACCGTTTGGTATTTAGTGTGGACATTAAAAACAGTCAAAGTAGTGTGCTTTTTCATTATGAAGGTGTGCATCGTATTTCATTTAGACAAAATTTATTACATGTAGCCTTTTTCTGGTGGTGGAAGAAGTATTTAGATACAAAAGCAGAAAAAAATACTCAAGTAAAAGTATCACAAAAAATCTAAGGTAAAATTTTAAAAAGCAAAATTAATACAGATTTTGAGAACTAATAAAGAATCAAATAATCTTTATAAAGAATTGTCCTTTTGGCCATCAGAAGCTATTTTTCTGGGGATTTAGAAAAATACTTTTGCTTTTTAGTCCAAAAATGTAGTGAAATAGAAAGTACTTATTCCTTCTCTCAGTAGTGAAAGTGTATACTTTTACTTTTGTTTTTTGTTTCTTTCCATCACTGCCTTTATGGTGAGGAATACAAGACAAACCAAATGGCTGTTTATTACTGATATGTTGCTATTGTTTGATGCTGTAGAAGTTCGTGGAGATGTCATGTAGCCAAAGGGATCACCTCCAAGTCAGTGAATATTGTCGTGTCCTTGAACATGACACTGAGCTTCTTCTTGTCCTTGAATGTTGCTGGTGCCTACCGTTATAGCCCTGGAGTAAAAGACAATTCCCCATACATTTAAATTATATTAAAGTATCATTTACATCTGTTTATCTACATCTTAATGCCATTATAATGAGCTGGTGAAACTACTTTAACACGATTACGTCTTGTAACCTAGCATACGTGTTACGTAAATGACTGCGGTGGTGTTGACTCTTCTTTCACCACGTGCTCTCAACTAAAACAGCTAACCGTGTGTGTTCATCTACAAACACATCACGCTGCAGCAAAAACACAGACAGTGGATTACACATGGATTTGATATAGTGTTAGGCCTTATGTTAATTGATCCCATTGATTCTGTCAGGTTGCTTCAGAGGCCGCAGACTGTACCTCTTCCCTTTGCTGTTATACTATTCTGTGCTCAACACATAAAAGCACAACACACTTTTCATGGCACTCCTATTTACTTCGGTCCGGTAATGGCCAAACTGTTCGGGAAATCATTATGATGAAAATTTCTGTTGTCTCAGCAGATATGTTCCATGCATTCATTCACACAGATGGGGATTTACGATGCACGACTGACCAGGAAATATGTTGTATAGGCCTAATGCCAGCACCACTGAGATTAGCCTTCCACCAGCAGCATGGAAGAGAAATGATGTTACTTATTGTTGCAGCAAGTACAAGGTAAGATTAATACGCATGTAGAGTAATAACAGTTAATACCTAAGTCTTTGCCAAAGGTCACCACTTTTCACTCTCAGTTTCTTTAATTATCACACAAATGAATTACAGGTTTGAATGTAAGATGTGATTATGGAGTTATTACAAGTGTAAAATGGTGTATTACAGCTATACATTTTGGTACAGTGACCAGTTACAGGTTTAAGACAACTTTTAAAAAAAGAGAGAATCAAAGATTAAAATTAATAAGAGGCAAGAGACGTGTATAGAAAAATTGATAACATTGCAATTGTTGTTTTGGAGGTATGCAAAGTTCAAATATATTGTCTATAATTAAAACTATGAAAAATAGCAAATAGAGATAAAAACATTTAGTGTAATCCTCCAAACAAAGCTATAAAGGGATATTTCTGTCCTTTTGTGGTTGATTTTATGATCCCTTCATGTCTTTTACGATACTTGAAGATTTACAAGCACATTTTATCGCATTCCTGATGCACGCTGAAAATAGCAACGGAAAATTGTTATCTAGATTGTTTAAAAATTTTTGTCAATATCTCTCAACCCTATAGAGAATCTACCATTTCACAAAGAGAACAAAGACTTTGAAGAAACATTTACTTTTGTTACTTGTGCTGTTCGGACCACAAGAGAGGATCGTGTCACTGGACCAACTGTGCTACGGGCAAAGGTTTGAAAACACAGCCTTTTGCCATTATTTGACACTTGTGATCTAAGCGAGTGCACAAATCAGAGTGCTCAGATTTGTGGAAATGAAATTGTTCAGATGCAGCCTGCTGTGATATTGCTTCCATGGTCATACCTGTGCACACTATGTATTATACACAAAACACAGACTTGCTGCTCTCAGCGTCATTGAGCTGGCCCCTCTTTTTCCTTCCAACCAGTTTTGCTTTTAATCAAATCAAAAAAACCCATGCTACCTTTTACCGTACTTCCCGTTATGTGAGATGAAATTCCCGTTCTCCATCTCGGTGTCATTTGCTATCATTTTTACAGCTGATAAATTGGGGTCATAACAACCAGAATCAAGATTGAAGCCAGATATGCTGAGTGCTTGGCTCCAGTCCTGAAGGACAGATGAGTAAAAAGTTGAGACACAGGGAAAGAAGAGGAGGAAAGATACAAGCAAAGGTGAGATTATGTTACCATCTTAATCTAGATTCACCAAAATAGCCAGTTTGATTCAGTTTAAACCAACCTGTTCTTATAGGATTTAAAAATAGGACCAAACTCCCTCCACTGAAATATATTATGTGAGTTAATTAAAGTTTGTCAGTGTGAAGTTATGGCCATTTGGCATTAACTCACTTGATTATTTTAGGGAGTAGAATTTTTTTTTCCTCAAGGTGGCTGGCAACACATTATTTTCTGAAATTCACAAGTTATATTTTATATTCTGCCTTTGTGCTATCATATACCTAATTGAATACACGCCATTTATTATTTACAGCAGTGACTTTCACTGAGATGCATCTATTTAATGTAGTATATTTTCATCTTCAGAAATCTGAAATGATTTATGTATCTGCAGTTTTTCTCAAGTTGCTGCAGTAAAATGAATCTTTCTCTATAAGACACAATTGACGTGACACTGTGACATGCATGTATATGATGCAGTTAGGTAGAAATGCTCTTTGGAAGGATATTGATATTCTGACTTGGTCGCCAGATTAAATGGACACTAATGCAATGTAGTATTGTGTGTGTGATGCCAGCCGGGTAATTTACTCGTCTTTAAGAGGACAAGCAAAGTGCACTTAATACCTCAGCACAGAACAGACTTGATTTATGGCTTAATATGTGTTTAAAAGTAATAATTAATGCAGGACTAGGCAGGGTCAGCTTACTTTTTGCGAGTGCGAGGTAGGATTTGTGGTTCATTGGTTTATCCTGAACAAGGTTTGTTTTTAGATTTGACATGTTTAGTTCTTGGTTAGTTCATATTTTATTTATTATTATTATTATTATTATTGTAATTTTGCCCATTATTATTACAGTTTTCCCTCTTTCTTGAGCCTCATAGTAGTTTTGTCCATTATTATTACAGTTTTCCCTCTTTCTTGACCCTCATAGTAGTTTTGTCCATTATTATTACAGTTTTCCCTCTTTCTTGAGCCTCATAGTAGTTTTGTCTATTAAAGATGATACTTGCCGAATATTTTCTGAAGTGAAGCTTGATGTGCAAAGTTTAAACATGGCTACATTAGGGTGGAAGATTGCTGCTGTTGTGTCATGTCACAGTGATCCTTACTTGTCCTGATGAAGAATTCAATCAGGACACACCAGGCCACAGTTGAACAATTCGCCTCAGACGCCTTCACTCCACAGGACAGCCTCCATTGCTCCCCACGATCTCCTGTTAGACTAAAAATCCATTCTGGTGTGCAGCAGCAGCTCATTTGTCCTTTGCTTTGACAGAGGCCCGGGTCAATAACGGCACTGCGTCGCTACTCCCTGGTTGGGCTTCCCAGCAAAGCCTTGGGCAGCAATTCCGGTGCCGATGATAGATGGCATAGTCCTGTGAAGGGATGCACCGGAGCAAGTCGCAACTACTGGGCACTTCTCGGCTTTTATCTCACGGTAAAACATCACACAGTCAAATAGCAACAACTTTGGGACATGCTGCTTCTAAAACTGGGAGATCTATTATGTTGTGGACAAAGTTTAACACTTTTAGAAGGAAGAAACATTAACTACATACTTTACAGATCCTTTGTTGTTTTTAAAGCAAACTTTTCCTGTTTTAGTAGTTGATGCTGTTGGTGATGCCGCATCTCAGTCATTATAATGTATTTCACCTGAAAAATATTTTGATCATGGGTGGTGAGGATGATTATTTCAAATTTTGATGTTATTTGAAGACAATTCTTTTTGATTTTATAATTATTTGTGATTATTTGAACTGTGACCAAAACCGTATGTGTCCAGCTTTATGCATGAAATCAAACTTTTAAAAAACAAATGTGGGATAATTCTGAATTCTAAGTTAAGTTTAAAAGTCAAGTCGACTATAAAAAAAATAAATAATCAGAATTTTATTTTGATAACGATAATCGTTATGTGGACTACAAAGACTCTAAAACATACATAAAAAATGTATTTTACAACAAAGAACTGCATTATTAAATCAACATGTCCAAAAAAAAAAAAAAAAAAATTAAGATTTTCATCAATGATACCAATTTATTTGTAAATATTATCACCATTTTTCAGCCTTTATTTGGTCAAAAATGTATTTACAAAGTCTCAATGTACAATAGAAATAATAGTTTATAGACTTAATTGAAAAATAATCTCAACAGAGATAGTATGCTATAAAAAAAAAACATAACATTTAGCAAAAAATGACGAGGCATCCAAGTTAAACCAGATATTATTAAGATACAGGACCTGCTTTTAACAGTAGATTTTTTCATCCTAGAATTGAAACTAGAAAAAGATCTGCCATGATAGCCAGTCTTCTTTTAATTACACTGTGCCACACGGGGGGTTTCGTGTTCTTCTGCAAGACAAAAGCTTTTTCCTTGACAAAAGCACATCTGATTTAATCTCTTAACTTGAAAGCGTGAACAATCTTTAATCTGTGAAAGCCTGTGCATTTTCACCTGAGCTCCAGTCACCAACTCACAGGCAGTTCTTATCTGAATCGCACACTGCTTCAAATGCTTTAAACATACATTTGCCAAGCACTGGTATAGTTAAGTCATTGAGTGTTTAAAAGAGAGGAAATAGTTTGGCATAGAAGAACATAATTAACACATCCTTTAATTTGTTCCTTGGAAGAATATGTGATTTTCTAATTAACCTGTTGGTGCCTGCTTTTCCTGCTCCCACTAATGAACCGAGCAAGTGAGCGCAATCAGCCTGACCCTATCATTATTTGTCATGAATAAATGTATGCATTATAATCAATTACATCTGCCCGTAATATATAATCATGAAGAAATTATGCATATCTATTCACAAGCTCTCTACCTCAAGGTTTTTTTTATTCATTGAAATTCAGCGAAGATTTTAACCATATGCAAACACAAACCTTCCTCTGTGGAGTTCCCCAGTTTGTCCCTACGGTGATATCAAAACAAATTGTTGCTACCGAGAACAAATAGGCTTCTCATATGCAGACTCTATAACTACGTATCCTGTGGTTCTTACTTCCTCTTTTGCTACGTATCAAACATATGACTGCTATGCTACTTTGTCTTGCAGATCACATTGAAGGCTTGTTTTTTGGCCGTAGTGAACATGGAGGGCGATGTTCTGTCCTTGGCGTCTTCACCGTCGTTATTGTTGTCAACAACAGGAGTACAGCCAGATGGAGCAAAGATAACTGAAGAACTATGGTAAGTAGCTAAGATTTTATGAAGTTACTAAACTCAAGCGCGTAATATTAAATGATAAGAATACATTTTAAGGGAATAAATTAAACTTAATTAAAGTGAAGATCAATATGGTTAAAACAGTAAAACAAAACAAAAATTCTTAGACTTAAACATGGTTTAGTTAAGAGACAACCATGTCTTGTGGATTTTCACATGATTGTCACCCAATGTCTATTACTCTAAAAACGGCTTTTGATTAAATTGCTTTACAATTTCTTCTGTAATCACTAAATATAATTGTAACGTTTAAATTGAATACTATATATATATACTACTATACTCTAACCCTAACCCCTGGACTTTTTTATTACCACTGTATCTTATCGCGACTATCAATACTGCTTTGCTTTTATCTCATCTACAACGTCTACTGTTGTAATTCACACCACCCACAGACAGGAAGAGGAAGAAAAATTAACTGTTCAACTTTTTGTTTTCTATTTATATACGTAGCTATTTTGATCATGAATTATATATACAAAATGTCAAGAAGAAATTCAGGTTAGAAGGCAATATGACGGTTATGAATGCAGTTCTCTTGTGAGTTAAAATTACGTAAATTGAGATGAAATTGCACCACCTCTCACTTCCCATTTCAGTCAACCAAGTGAAAAACATCTTTTACATTCCCAGTTGCCTTGTTGCCACTAGCTAAAGGAAACAATATTATCTTCTTTTTATTACTCGCCATGACAGCGGATTACCATATTGTTAGAGGAAAGCTGTGGCGTTGTGTTGTCCTTCCAAAAAACATGTCATAGGGAAACTTAGTGAAACTGGGTCACACACGACTGCTGTCTGTCAGAGATCAAGGAAGCGTGATCCCAACAGCACAACTGAATACATAACGCTGAGCTGCCAAGGCCAGGGCTGGATACGGATGTGTCGGTTTATGTTGGCTGCAAAAATCAAATTTGAATTTCAGGTTTCATTCTACGTTTTGCTAAACTATGAAAATCTTTTGCTGTAGAGTTATTGATATGATTCTTTCTCTTGTCCCTTTTTGTATCACAGTGTACCTTTAGAAGACTATAAACAAATTTCTATGGCCCAAACTAGTCATGAGCAATTCCAATGATTTTTGTTACGATCCGATACCAAGTATTACTATAGCAAGTATTGCGATATCGGTCTGTTGAACAATACCAATGAGAATACAATGAGTTTTGTTGTAAAATGCACTGAAACTTCTGCTATATAAACCTTGTTGCGTAGTGACAATTGTTATACTTGCTTCATCCCAGCTTTAACTTATATAAAAATGTATTATATGTGCAGATTTAGTTGATCAAAAACAGCAAATTTTTTGAGAGATCTCTAGTATTGATATTTGTTGATAAAAATTGATACTCTCCTATAATTTTTTGTTATCATTCCACACATTACTAGACAACACATCATGCACAGCTGTTTTACTCCGACCGTTCTTGTTCCCGCAGGCCCTGGTGTGGGGTCTCGTCTAAATGGGATGCGCTATGTACGTTTTTTGGTGGAGGATCTTGTCACCCGCTTTGCTTGAAATGTTCCACAGTATGGTTTAAACAGTAAGGTAAAAAAGTTTTTAATTCCAAAAATAACTTTGTAACTTTGAAACTTTGTTTCATTCTGTGGAACATTCCAGGCAAAACAATAACATGAGGAATAGAAAGTTTCAGACCCTCTTCCAGAAAACTACGTAGCACCCCTTTAAATAAAAATGGCACGGAAAACAAACAGTGAAGTAAAGTTATTTCACTAGAATGTCATATTATACGTGAAAAATCAACAACCATTAATCAACAATGTGCTAATGAAGCAAGACTAATGTAATCCCTTTATCATCTAACACAATCTGAGTCGGAGATGCTCATGGGGGATCAGAGAGCGGATGTCAGGCTGTGCTGTACTTAGCTCAGTGTAGTGTCCAACCAGCCATGCAGTATATATATATAAGTGTTCAAAGAGGTCCATGGGGGATACATCCTCAGTTTCATCTCCCTGTGTGTTCCTCCACAAGCCGCTTCCTCCCTCCAGGGCTGTGCGACTCCACTGCCTCGCTGTCTGCCATCCCATTTAGACGAGACCCCACACCAGGGCCTGCGGGAACAAGAACGGTCGGAGTAATTAATCTCAGCAAATATTTCCCCTCCTATTTCATGCAACTGCTTCCCATTTTCCGGGAATGATCATGCCATTGTTACCGGAGGATATCAATATGCAAATGATCGACTAATAGACACGGCTACATGTAAAAAAAAAGCTCTGTTTGGTTACTTTTGTTTTTGTTATACATTATAATGTCTGAGCATTTGTTTTCATGCATAAAGGAGATATACTAGACTCCACAGCTATTTTTAGATAAAGGTTAATGTTGGGAAATGAATTCAAGTCAAAGTTGTAGCTTTGAGTGCATAATGTGACTTTGGCTTCATGTGTGAGCGTTGGTGTGAGTAATAGCTCTAGTTTGATTCTCAGTAAGTGCACTTTAAGCGAGTGGGTGTTCAAAAGTACTCTGACAGTCTTTGTGTTTGCGTATTAATGGAAACTCTGGATGTTGATCATGACATTATTTATGGCACATCTCCACTGTGGTGCAGGTCACAGAGGGCGAGTCCTGCGACTGACAGGCTGCTCTCTGCAGAGGAGCAGGTCACTCTGATCACTGACAGTATGACAGTCACCTCCACAGACCAGGAGAAACTGCTGCTGCTCAACAAAAACACCGAGCTGCGACGCATCAACAAAGAGGTATGGCTTGACCTCCAGCTTTGTGCACGTTTACTTTCTCTGCTGATGTGGCAATTACCTCACAGAGACTCACTGAAATCCAGAGGACTGTGGGCGACGTGTGACCACTGCTGTTAAACTGTGAAAGATAATAGTGAAATGACACATTTTTCATAATTTTTACAAGCTTTGGCCTCTATTTTCTCTCGACCATGCCGGGGCAAATGTAAAGAGTATTTCTCTAACATAGTTCAGTGGAGATCCAACCTCAGTATCCTGACTTCATCTCACCGATGATGTCAGAGACAGACTGGCAGCCTTAGATACATAATAGAGATAATGATGGTGATATATTTCAGTTGATGAAGCTGAACGAGGAATGGGACCAGGTGTATCGCAGTACCACACTCAGTCTACAACAAAGACTAGAGGCTCTGGAGGTGGAGAACTCAGCCATCAAAACACTTAACAGCAAACTGCTGCTCAAAGGAGAGCACCAGCAGGTACAAGTCCCTCACTTCAAAGAGGGGAGCGTCTTTATTTTTGTTGTACTAAACAAGTAGTCAACAGTTTGTGTTTTAACCATTTTCAGAGTGTAAAAGACTATTATGAGCAGGCACTGATGCTGGAGTTGAAGAAAAACCAGGAGTTGCAAGAGTATATCAGACATGTGGAGGGAAGGCTGCCCCCTTCAGAGCAGACTGGCTCATCTAAACAGGTATTCTGCTCTCTCACTGTAAACATTCAGCATTTTGTCAGTACGTATTTGATGTGTGCTGTATTTGTACTACAGGGCAACTTTATGATACTGCCATCAAGCACCACTGGTAATCCTCCCGGAGGTCCCAAACTGTCACCAATGTCCCCACACTCCTTTATCCCAGCTGCTCCCAGCCCACAGGCAGAGCTGGGGGGTCCGGGCCACTGCTCATCTGCGCAGGAAGACCCACAACAGGAGGTGCAGGACCTGAAGGAGCAGCTGCAGGCAATGCAGTGTCAGGTGGGATACACTTTTTGCACAGACTTTCTAAAACATCCATTACCTTGGTGATATGCTGCTGTTGCCAGGGAGAGAGTTGCTAAACGCTTGTCTGCAGACTTACATTATTGCGCCACCAAGTGGAGACTAGGGGTAGTGGGATTTGCAGTGCAGGAGAAAAGTAAGAGATCACATAGTATGATTTGGCTGATTGCCATATTGATGTCCTGTGTCAGCAGACTCAGATTTATGAAGCAGAATTTCAGATGGAGCACAACAGCCACAAACACATGCTGCAGGAGAACCGCAGGCTGAGAAAGAAGAGGGAGGAGATGCGCCAGCAGGTGGCGCTACTGCAAGAGCAGGTTGGTGCTTTTGTTAATTTGTTAATTTCCTTTTTTCCTTTTTTAATCTTTTTTTTTTAATACATATATGGCACTTTGGAAACCAAGACCTGTACATTTCAACCACCATGCAAATTTGTTATGACATTTCTACAGCTCAAAGTCTATGAAGATGACTTCAGACGTGAACGCTCAGACAAACAGATGCTGCAGCGGCTGCTGAAGAAAACACAGTCTCCCCTCACAGACCCAGTGCTGATCCATCGTTGTAATAATGAGAAACGACCAGTAGATGGAGACAAGAGGACACAAGACCAGCTACACAAGAAACAGCATCACCCTTTCTGCCCCAAACACCAGGCTGCACCAAAGGACTGACATAGGGCTGGGTCATATGGTGATAAAAATGAAACTGTGCTCTGATCCCTGTGACGATTTGCCATTTTGTGTGTGTGTTTTTATGTTTAATGTAGCGCTTTGTGACACTTTCCCCACCTGGTCTTCTTATTTGTCAGCCCTCACCATGTTTTGAGTGAGTGACAGGTGGATTTTTTTTTTTTTTTTCTGTCTCTCAGGAGCTGCAAGTGGTTTGAGTTGCCTCTGAACATAACACGAATTGTGATCATTGTGGTCATGTTAATTATAAATTTAGCACCTATTAATTTTTTGTTAGTAATTGAAAACTAATTTATTAATTCATATTGTAATTTTACTGAACACAACAAAGAAAGCTTTGTTGTAACTCCTTGGTTAAGCTCATTTTACCTTGACTAAATTGAGGAAATATTTCACTTTGCCAAGAAAAAGAGTGACAGAAAAGTCCCTGTTGACTCAGACCAAATAAATCTTCAGAAACTTGATGCTGGATTTTCCCTGTAAATTAGTAACACACAAATAAAGGTCTAAAAATACTGTTGTGTAGGTCACAGGGAGGCTTACAGGTGTAGCCACAAAAGCCCTCTAAAGCAGAGGTTCTCAAACATTTCCCACCAAGTACTGCCGAAAAAAATATTTTGGCCCTTCTACCAGATAACCCAGGTCTACAATAGAACTATTACAGGCTATTAAGGCTAAACTATGTCTAAAAAAGGATTCAATATTGCTACAGTCATTCTAATCAAGAACTAACCCAAAGAAGAACAAATATGTGGATAAAATGGACCTTAAATTAAGGTAAATTGCACCTTTTGGTACATTGGTTTTAGTGAATCCAGAGCTCAAATTCCACACACAAAGCTCCCACGTCATCAGGAAATCAAAGTGTGTCTCTAACCCCCTGCCATCATGTTACCTCTACAGGGTACCATTTTAAAGTCTATGACTGGTTCTCATGTTTTATTATGAATTACTTTGATAATACACATGTGGTAAATATTTATCATAGTTTTACATCCATGAAGTTGCAGTTTGTAAGGTAAAAGTTTACAATTACAGAAGATAGTGCTAAGATAAAAAAAACGGAATCACTCTGGGACATCATCAATAAGTGAATTATCATTAAAAATAAAGAGACAATTTTCTGCAACTGACTCATTTTTTCTGACAATTCAAAGAATATTTCAACAAAATAAAGGTGTTACCGGGTATGATGGAATGGAATTGCCTAGTATCATATTTGCTGCCCATGTCCAACCAGGAAGTAATATTATTTACAAACTGGTGACACATGTTTAGTAAAATCTTAAATATAATCATGTTTACTATGTTTTAGTGAAATGTGAAGGTCTAATTTGTCACATGCGCTTTAAATGTAAAAAGTTATCCATGGGAGTTTTCCACATATCAAGCTCTATTCATCCAACTTTTTCCCAGTGGTGTCTCTTCATTATCTCAAGGTGCTCAACCCAATGACATACAAAAGGAAGTGGAAACCTGGACAAAAAGAGTTTCATATTACTGTTTAACCAGCCGTATTTACACCACACCCCACTAGCAAGTGATAACGTAATGAAACCACCTAAATTTACCTTGGTTATTCCAGAGATTCCAAAGAAACGTGATCTTTTTTCGAGAAATAATATGGTGATGAAATTGTACTTTCCAGGACTTTTGTTTAAATAGCCGTAGACATGGACTGCACTAGACACTCCACCAGACCAGACCACAGGTAAGAAGATGTGGCATTTTTCTATAATAAATCAAAGGAGATTTGTTCTTAACAGACACTCGTCATAGTCTCTGAGTTTTGTTTCCAAAATTGCTTGATAAATGTCCCTTGCTTACAATTTCCCATTCCTAATGTTATGTTTTTCTTCCATTGCATCACTTTGAAAACACACTTCAACTAAGATTTATTTTAATTTCTTGTCAAATATACTTTTCCCCTGTTTACTCCTTCATTTATAAAGTACAGTTTGAGAGCTGGAAACATAGACACAGACGATGACCACATCCCCAGACGGCCTCCAGCAGCTGTACAATCAGCAGGGCTTCCTCTCCGCTCTGTCTGTCCTGAGTGAGGCAGAGCTGAGGGAGGCCAGACATGCCTTCTCTCGACTGGAGGACCAGTTTGGTAAGTGCAAAATGAGTTAAAGTAGTTACATCTACATCCAAGTATTAAAATACATTGTTTAAGGTTTTAGTGCAACATCCTTTTCTATTCTTCTTGAATCATATTAATAGATGTATCAGAAAAAAACCTGGCTACTATGTGGCGAAAAGTTAGAAGATTTGGGAATGTGTTTTGTGTTTGACTTTGACATTGACATCTTATTCAGATATTACCAATTTTTCATCATGTTGAAAAACTACACTACTTTACATGTTTTGTGTGCTTGCATCAGTACTTACAACATACACATATTTGAAAATGATTTGTTAGAGACATTTTAATGCCGACATGCCACCCACCTCTTCAAAAACAAAAAATAGCCAGTGCAGTATATAATGAACTACTGTATTTGTTCACTTTAGGTGTTGAGTACACAAGCTACAGCCTCCACAATGTCCACCTGAAGTACGACTGGGTGATGGCACTGACCCGACACTCTCGAGTGTTGGACGTGGTCAAAGCCGTCCTGGGACCAGACGTGATCCTGCTGGACTCACGTTTCATCTGTAAATATCCAACAGTCAAATCTGACACTGCCAAAGAAGAGCTGCCTTATGTGGCATGGCATCAGGACATGAGGTAGACCCGTACGCCTCTAAGTTAAGATTTTATTGTTATTTTTAACTAATAGTGTTGTACTTGCAGGTATTGGGGCATTGATGGAGGCCCTGTTCTGTCTGTGTGGCTCGCTTTAGATGATTCCCTCAAAGAAAACGGTGCACTCCAGGTTATACCAGGTAAACCGTGAGTGAAAAGTAATTAGTCCATTTGATTGATGATTATGATGTAGAGTTTAGCAAAGACTAGCTGTATTAAATGACATTAAAAATGAAATTACATGATAATTCAGTGTCAAAAACAGTGTTCAAATTGACTACATCTGGAACCTTTTCTACAACGGACAATTCCTCAACAAATGAAGGATTACACTATTACACTAATTTCTATAAAATCATATTTCTCTTGCTTTTACTTTTGCACAATGTTGGCAGCATTACAAAATATTTTGCCATGTAACTGCACCTTTTCCTAAGTACACATTTCCAGTACTCTTTCCATCCACATCCACTGATGTATTTTAGATGTATTTGCAGCTCCATTGCCATCGATTCTGGACTTGTCATATTTGTAGTTGTACTTAAATGAACTTCCCTCCAGTGAGTTCATGTGTGAAATCCCTCTGCGTCTCAGGTACTCACTGCTCAGGCATGCTCCCTCATCGCTCGGCAGTGCGTCCTGGTAACATGCTGACGGTAAACCAGGAGATCCCAGAGGAGCTGGTGCAGGTGGAGCGCGCTGTGCTCTGCCCCTTGTTAGCAGGACAGATGTCTGTGAGTAAACAGTTTGTACAAATAGACACATTTCAATGGTTTTGGTGTAGTACAGGAGGAGATAAACCAAAATGTTTCTTTTTCAGGTTCACGACGGACTTCTTGTGCATGCCAGTGACCCCAACACGTCCCCAAAGAGACGCTGTGGCTTTGTGATCCGTTACGTGCCCACCTGTGCCTTCCCCATCCAAGTGAGGAAAACGCTCTGCACGTTTATATAAACTGTGCACTCATTTACATGTCCTTTTCTCCATCAGGATCCAGACCGACCCAGGAAGTTCAATGCAGCTGTGCTGGCCTGTGGGAAAGATCACTTCAATAATTTCTCTAATTTCTTTTAACCATTTCTTATATATACTATATATATCTTTATACATGTACTAGTTGATATATAAAATATTGTTTAATACCTGATGTCATGGGATGCACGGTGGCAGAGCGGTTAGAGCTTCTGCCTCCCAATAAGGAGATCGGGGTTCGAATCCTGGACCACCCCAACAGCGTGGTTTCGAATTCTGAACCACCCTAACATCACACGATCTCTCTGGGTGGAGTCTGCATGTCCTCCCCGTGTTACCGTGGGTTCTCTCCGGGTTCTCCGGCTTCCTCCCACCGTCCAAAGACATGACTGTGTAGGTTAATTGACAACTCTAAATTGCCCCCAGTGTGTGAATGTGAGAGTGAATGGTTGTTTGTCCTTGTCTGTCTGTGTGTGAATGAATGAGAGTGAATGTGGGACAACAGATGGAAATTAGCCCAAGGCTACAATCTGGTGTGTTTACAGCATGTATATCATGTATGTTCATTAACATGCACTGTCCCAACCAAATAAATAAAAAAAAAAAAAAAAAAAAAAAAAAAAATGGGATTCTGCCTTTTACATTTTAGAGAACATACTGTGCAAAGATATTTTTTGCATTGCACCTTTTAATAAATCCACATGATATGGATGAGTCTATGGCGGTACAGTATGAAGTAGGGCTGCAAGTAATGAACAGTTATTTTAGTAATCGACCATCCATGATTTTTTTTTTTTTAATTGTTTCTATGGAACAATGACATTTTTCAAACACATTTTAACCAATAAAAGGTGAGTTAAGCCTTCTAATTAGAGAATATTTATAAATAATGTGTATTATTGATGATTTTGTAATATTAATTTTGACTTTTTAATTTCATAATTGCACCTTTTTTTTATATAAAACTTTGACAAGTCACAATCATTCTTTGGTTGCAACCCTACCATGTAGTTGCATTGAGAGTGGTTTGTAAAAAAATAATAATAATAACAGGTTAATGTGATATTTGAGAAGACTTCTCTCTTGAGAAAGTGTGGATGTCATCAAATCTTGTACTAGTTACTATGACAAAGTGAAATGTTCCTTGATGTAACACTCCCTGATTTCATGTATTTTCTTTTACTTTTTATTTATTTCAAAATTTAAAATATAAACTTTCAAAAAACAAAACGAGGAACACAACCCGAGAGCAAAAACAAAAAACAAGTGGCACAGAACAATACATGAAAAAATTACAGCACATCATGTACTATATTTAAGTCCTATTTAATCCAAGTAAATATATCAAATTTCTAAGTCTGTATGGCATTTTTTTCATTTGTCTAATGGCCAGTACTATGTCTGTCCAATCTTCGACCGTTGACCCAGTTCGTGTCATCCATTTTTTGGTTACAGCCTTTTTCTCCGCCGCCAGTCGTATGCTCCAAAGATATCCATTGACTACGACCATGACAGGAGTTTTGAGGCCCAGATACATTGTTTTGAAATCCAGTTGGATGTAAGTTGAAAAGACCGTTTGTAATACTTTACAACTGTACTGCAATACTTTGTTGATTTCAGTCCAATATTTTTGAGCAACAGGACAGTTCCAAAACACTTTGTAATGATGGGCCTCCTGGCAACCACAGTTTCTCCATCTGCTACTATTTCCCTGTGAAAAGTGGGCACCTTGAGATGGTGTTATGAAAAAACGTGAAATTCTTTCCACACATCTGATTTTGTTGTCCTCCATTGGAATGTATATATATTTTTGTCAGTCCAAACAAAATTACCCTCTTCTTTTATTTCTTTTTACTTAATTATTAGTTATATTTACATTTAATTAGAGTGGCTGCCCAAATTGTTAATACATTTATATAGTTTAGATATTATTCCCTTGAAAGGTCTGATTATATTATTATATGCATTAAAAAAGATTTCTGTCAGAGGGTTATAATGATCATTGTATTTCATTTCTTAGTTGTAATAACTCCTTATTTGTAAATACATGTAAAAAGTCTTTTCATTAGATTTTCTTTTATAATCTGGTAAAATGCTCTTTAGATTTTTATGTTGTTATGTTGTTTATGTTGTTGTTTAGATTTGCTTTCCTGGTAAACATTGATTTTACCCAGGGATTCTCTACTTCCTTCAAATGACTCAACCATATGTCACCTGCCTGTACCTGGAACCTCTGGCTCCACATTGCCTCCTTATTTTTCCATTGAGCTTCATACTCCAGATCACACCAGTGCAGCATTGCCCTGATTTGAGCTGAAATAAAGTATTTTTTCAGATGACGTAAACCTGTGTATTTTTTTTTGTGAACAATGTGAATTTCTAACTTTCAAAATGTCTTTCTTGCTTTGCCTATAAACTATCAAAAATTATCCACTCCTAAAGCTCTTCTAATTTAGAGTATTACTGCTTATGAATACAAGCAAGAATGTTATGTGTCAAATTTTATTTAGGGTTTCGTAAGTACAAAAAAGTTACAACCTCTAGATAAACTCTGCTCAAGCTAATTTGAGAGTCTCTTTGACCATGACACCCACTCCATCAAACACCTTGTGGATGGGAGCATTGCACATAAAGGCACAAGTTGTTACAAGTTTATTTTTCACATCCACGTGGGCCTCTTCAACTTCTTTGTTTACATGTTTGCATCCCATGTCCTTCACCGCACCCGCAGTTTGTGCATAAGGCCACCTGTAGACGGCAAATTCTTTAGTATTGTGAACATAACACACACGAAAACATATGGACAAAGTTCTTCTCATACTTTTCACACTCTTTGTCTTGGCCCACAGTCACCTCGCACGCTGGCAGGAGTTTGATGGCCAGAATGGGAGAGATGCAGCACATTCCCAAAGGTTTCCCCGCTTTGTGAAAGGCCTTAACGAGCTTCTCCACCTCAGGATGGATGGTGCAGTCTTTACTCTTCACTGCCCAGTCACTCAGGTTCTTAGCCACACCAAAACCACCTGACAAACACAAAGAGAATAACGTTAGCATGTGCCAAATATGTGTCTTTGACACAGTTTATTCACCATGAACTTTATTTTGGATTGATCAATTGGGCCATAGATGATTAAAAGACACTACACAGACAAACATACAACAAATACAAAATGTAAATTATTTTCTGTAAAGGCTCAGATGCCAGTGAGTCCACATACTAGAAAAGTATCGCACTGAGCTTTGTGCAGGATTGGTCAGTGCTGACATGATACTGTTGCTTGAGTCTGTGAGTCTGCACATGCAGCTGTACATGAGTCTGCGCAGCACTGCAGGGCAGGTGGGCGCATTCAAACATTTGTAATGTTGTTGTAATGTCCCAGATATTTACATTCATTAGTTACATTCAGCTTATTTCCAGACAAAAAACAAAAACTAAATCAGGATAAGAGTTTTGAGTCCTCCCTGCTCCGTACAATCATGATGTTACTTTTCTTAGCATAGTATTGAATATCAAAATCTGACCCATATTAGGAGCACACCTGTAGCAGCTCTTGCAGGCCAGTACTATTTGGACAAAGAATTACCAAATCATCAGCATACATTAAATGGTTGATGACTTTGTTACCAACCCTGTAGCCTGTTCTACAATCATTTAAAAGCATTGACAAATTGTCTATATAAACATTAAACAAAAACGGAGACAAATATGCTGCACTGCCTGACTCCATTTGAGGCGTGAAATGGAGCAGAAATAGAATTTCCCCATTTCACAGACATGGTTTGTTGGGTGTACTAGAACATCAAGATTCTTATCAAACATTTGGAAACATTGATCTACAAAGGGATGTACATGATCACAGTAGCTGAACTGCACAGTAAAATTAAACAAAGCAGATACAAGGCAAACCTGGGATAATGGCAGCATCAAAAGCTGAAGCGTCTAACTTGGCTAAATCGGTGACCTTTCCTCTGGCGATGCGGGCGCTCTCCTGCAGGACATTTCTCTTCTCTTCAGTGGGTTTTCCAACACAGTGGTCCACAACATGCATCTGATCCACATCCGGAGCAAACATCTGCACCTGAGTGAAAAAAGTGTAAACACAATAGGCTTCATTATTCATCATCATCATATTTTTTCTGTTATTTAACTGTTGTACTTTTGCTCCAGCTCGGCTCAGGTGAACAAGGACCGCGGATGCCTCGTGGATTTCTGTCCCATCATAGACGCCACAGCCAGAGAGGATGACAGCAACATGCTTTGCCATTGTACCTGGAAGTGTAAACAAACAATTATTTAAAAAAGAAAAAAAATGTTAACAGTGCCAGCAACTAAAGTTTTTTTTTTTCAGAGGAAGTGCTTCTTGGCAATAAAAAGGTGCCTGTTGACATAAATAATTCACAGAGCTGGTCTCAAAGGAGTTTAATGTCGTGTTGCTGTAGCCAGGTAACAGAATAATGAGCTCACAAACTGAAAGGGACCAGTAACCGAGTCTATGGACACTTTGGCATTATATTTTGATCAAATTTGTTTAGACAACCAATTCACATAGCATGAAAGTAAAGTATAAAATCTTAAAAGTTACCTCAGATTGTATTCTCACTCAGGTTGTGCCCGCTGCAGAGTTTGAGACGTGAGCAGTGCAAGAACTCTTTATTGAAGCAGCCAAACTGTCTCCTCCCACAATCACTCCTCTACAAAGAATGACCTCATTACGCACATTACGCACGAGCATTTTTATACGGTCTATGCGTACAAGCTACTGCCGTGAAATTGAAGAGTTAATGTAGTCTCAACTCATCCGATGTTGTTCATATTTATTATTGACCGAAGTATCCTTTAGTGTGGAATGGATAATTAAGCCCCTTTTGGCAACATATCGTGGACTACATTAAGTAAGCAACAAAATCACCAGAATAAATCAACTTTACCTGTTCATAAACTACATTTGCGTATTTTATGAAAACTGGTTCCGGTTCTGACGACGGATGTAATGTGAATCCACAACAAAAGCCTACAGAGAGCGTGAATCACACATTTCCAGTGTTTTCCCCAAAAGGTGCAGCTCCAGTCTCAAGTTTCTTTTGCGCGTTGACGTCACAGCGCAAAGACGCTTTAAATCTCGAGCTCCAAGTTCAACAGTGCGCTTCTACCATGGCTCCAGAGCAGCCGTCCCTGCACCTCTCCGTGGGCATACTCAGCATCTCTGGCGGTAAGACGGCTACATTTATGCGCTTTTATTTTTATTTTTTCTGCATTTTGGAAACGTTTCAGTTTATATAATGTCTAACCGTAGATTAAGTGGATTTGATTGGATAACTAATATGTCAATATTTTTATGCTCTGTTGTAAAGTGGAATTTTATACACTGTAGAGACAGGTTGAATCTACATTTATTGTCTTCTTCTATTCATTTCAGTGTGGTTGTGTGTTTTTTAGGTTCTCTTCTCCTCCTCATAAACAACTATGCCAGTGGCAGTCACACCACATTCATTCCCCACACTGCACTGGGGATACTGCTCCTCGTCACCTCTGCCCTGTTGGCTTATGCAGGTTTGTTTAATTGTGTACTTGTTTTGACTAATCCCTTTTTACAATGTATTAAATATTGTCTGTTGTTGTTTTTCCCACAGCTGTCAGCCGCTGTCTTGGCCATGCCCAGTTGTTTTCCACCCTGTGTCTGAACATCTCAGCCCTGTGGTGTGGTCTGGGACTAGTCCACATTTTGTTGGGACAGAAGGTGCTCAGTTTTGATGAGTTTAGATTTGCTTTGATCCCTGGTTTGGCTGCATTTAGCATTGCCTTGTTTCTCATCGGCTTCTTTGCAATTATGGTAAAGAAAGTTGTTTTAATTCTCACATCTATCAGCATTAGTTTAGCTTGTGTTCATCAGATAGTCGATTTATCTGTCGGAGGTTTTGGCCACACTGCCACAGCCGCCAATTACCTCCTTGTTTTTATAATGTGCTGTTATTTTGGTGTTGGACGTCTACTCTCCGTCATCACTCGTGGCAAACACGAATTCCCAGGAGCAGGTTTAAAAGACAAGGACGTCATTCTGAACACTGAGCAGGGCTTCAGCTGCTGTGATGTAATTATTGTAGGTTTAGTACTTAACTTGCTCTCTGCCGCTGTGTTGGCCAGTCCTTTGTTCGGTGTAGTGCTTACACCGGGACATGTCTGCTGGCTGTGGATGGCTGCAGTGTTTCAGTTGGGCATATGTGTTGTCCTCTTCAGAGCTATGGACTCTCTGGCAGCCACTTTCTTTGCTTTCATGGCGTTGCTTAAATTTGCAGAAGGATACTCTGTCCTCTTGACTGGACATCCATTTGTTTCCCCTGTAGCTTGCATCATCGTCTTCTCTGTCTTGTTTTCAATCCTTGCTTTATTTAGTTCTTCAAAAAGCCTGTTACATGGGCTCTACCTGTTGCTCTTCACAGCTCACTGTATTGCAATTGCTACTCAGTCCTCTGGGGGTGTCCAGGGTGTACAGGTAGCTATTTTCATTGCAACAGCTGGCATAATTGTAATTGACTCAGTCAATATGGGTTTGTCCTCACAAATACAAACAAAGCAAGGATATTTCAAGTTATTTGTAAACCGTTTAAAATGTCTGACTCTTAAAGCCAATGATAAAGACCAAAATGCACCTTATCTTGGGTTTTCCAAATACGCGGATGCTGAAATGTTGGGCCATGCCTGTAATGTGCTGGCAGCCTTTGCCCTCATTGGTGCAGATGGAAACCTTCCCTGGGTGTTTGTGGGTGGTGGGTTACTTCAGTTACTCTGTGGATCAGTGGCCTTTTCTCGAGGTAAAACATTTGAGAGTACTGTTTTTGTCCTATATGGAGTATTGTGGGCATTCTGGGGATTGGTCAGATATGGCATGCTCTATGGAGACGTTAGAGGCTTCAATGTTGCTGTGGGGATTATCAGTTTTTTGTTGTTTAACTGTTTAGTGACGATTGCAGCATTGTTTCTTAGCGTGGCCTGGTTCATTTACAGTCTCACTTTCCAACTTGTAATCATTAGCTTCCTGTTGAATGCAGTGGAATATCTGCCTTATGGTTATGACATAGGAGTAGCGATCATCTTTGGGCTTGTCAGTTTTTATTGCTTCATGGCCAAGATGTTCAGCAGCACCTTCCAGTCGCCTCAGATCCCTTTGGGGAAGCCTATTATTAAACTGAGTGGAGTTGGTGGCGGTGCCGATATCTGTCCACATGTTCCTGCACGCAAGGCCACGTCTGTGCAGCAGATTGCAGGTGAGAATACAGAGCAGATACCAAATCGTTGCTGCAGGGACTGCAGATGGAAACTAGCTATTTAGCTATAATCTGGTGCGGAACATCTCTGTTTTTTATGAGCTTAATGTCTCTGTACATTGTCCCTTCAAATAAAGACTAAACTAAACTAAACTAAGTTATTACCTTTATGTTTTGTATAACTGCATTTATTTAAATGTCTTATAGATATAATGAAGAACGGAGGTGTATGCGGAATGCCAACGGACACAGTTTATGTGCTAGTAGCAGCTTGCAACCGACCTGACGCAGTGGTAAAAGCCTACAAGTGAGTTGAAACATATGTCATGGTTAACTTCTTAAGACATAGACGTTGGTTTCCATTGTTGTCATTTCTGACTTCAGAGTGAAAAAGCAGGCAGAGGATCGGCCCATGTCGATGTGGATCTCTTCCATCAAACAGCTGGAGCCAGTACGACACCTGCTGAGCCCTTTGCTGTTGGACTTCATGGAGGCAGCGTGGCCCTCGTCCATCAGCATGGTTATACCCAGAGGTAAATGTTAGGTTATTTATGTTAGTATTTAGTTTTCATCATACGCAACACATATCAGTGTAAATGAATTCATGTCTACTGTTTTGATTGATTTACAGGCCCGTGGATGGATGTTTTTGGTTTGGGAGATGCAGCAAAACATATTGGAACACCACAAAGCATTGCCATCAGAAACCCGGACTGTGCAGTTGCCACTCACCTCATGAATCTAGTAAGAAATACAAACAAATATTGCATAAAAAAGGATTTTAATGAAGAGCTATGGTTTAAAATACACCTCTTCAAAGTGTTATGTTTTTCTTATTATCATGATTGTGTCCAATTTAAATCAAGTTATTAACTTCTGAGGTTTCTGCAATTCTACATTTACAATATTTAAGACAAAGTAACCCCAGGTAACAAAGCTCTATTTGTAATCGTGTTCAGTCTGTGACCACTCTTGTCATTTTAAAGGTTGGGCCCATCGCAGTGACGTCAGCCAACCCGACAGGAGAAGCTGACACAACACATCACAATCAAGTCTTTGCAAAGCTGGGTGACAAGGTAAAGCATAATTGTTGATTAACCCAATATACATTACATTTGCATTGTATATACTATAATATGTTCATTTTCTTAGGTGGATGGTGTGTTATGCGACGGTCCTTCTCCTGAAAACATTGCATCTACTGTGGTTGACTGCACTAAGATCGAGTCAGGGCAAATTGGCTTCTTCAGAGTCGGCCTCATTCCTAAATCAAAAGTAATGAAACACATTATCTTTGCATTTTCATTGTCTAATTGTGCTCTATGTACCCATTTATCTTTTCTTTATGTCTTGAAAAGGTTCTGCAGATTTTTGAAGAGGTCCAAATGCGACACAGACAGGGTCAGATGAATCCTGCTTTTGAATATGACACTTATCTGCCTGAGAGTGAAGAGTACTGCAGTGTGAAGGACGACAGCTCCTCGGAGTCGGGGCGGGGGTCTGAATACTGCTACCCCTGCGTCTCGCCTCAACACAGTCCAGTCCTGCAGAGAAATGAGGCTTAGAGACGTTCTGCTGTTTTCTTAATTATACACACAAATTGCAAAACTGAAGATCAATATGCACTGATTATAGTATTGCCAGATTGTGATTATTTATTTCTGTATTTTTATTATTTATGCTTTTGAAACTCATATGATTATTTAAATAAATACATTTCAATTACAACTGTGTATTATGAATATGGTTTATTACAGAATCAAGTCATTGTGTGCAAAAAAAATAACATTTGTTGTTTGCCATTGTTGGTGAGAAACAACTTTACCAGTGCGTTGTAATTACAATATCAATCTACTTTTGCACAAATAAGCTAAAATATGGCCCACTGTGTAAGTAACCTTCATTCAAAGATCATTGTTAAATAAACAGTGTAGTCACAAGTGGGAGTTTGTAGATGCAGCTATAACACAAGAGGCATTTTGTAGAAGACTGCGCTTGTAGTATTGAGTACATTAGAGCCACATTTGATCCACTTGCACTAAAGTTTAAAATAACAAATCAGATAATTCAATATTACACTCAATGTAGTTTACATGTAATCCTATTTGTAAACTGAATTAGAATAATTATTTTAACACTATGTTTAATTAGCAATAACATACAAATGATTAAACACTATTGGATAGTTGGAGATCGTGTGATGTTGGGGTGGTCCGAGATTCAAACCCACGATGTTGGGGTGATCCGGGATTTGAACCCACCATCCCCTTATTGAGAGGCAGAAGCTCTAGCCACTCAGCCACCGTGCACCCTGGGTAGAGTCTGCATGTCCTCCTCGTGTTACCGTGGGTTCTCTCCGGGTTTTCTGGCTTCCTCCCACCGTCCAAAGACATGACTGTGTAGGTTAATCGAGAACTCTAAATTGCCCGTAGTGTGTGAATGTGAGAGTGAATGGTTGTCTGTCAATGTCTGTCTCTCTGTGTCAGCCCTGCGACGAGTTGACCACTGACCAGGGTGTACCCCGCCTAAGGCCCAAAGTCACTGGGATAGGCTCCAGTCACCTGCGACCCCTAACGGGAATAAGCGGTACAAAATGAATGAATGAATGAATGAATGGATAGTTGGACAGTTGACAATGTTTCCTATATGCAGTTTTATTATTATTAAAATTTAAATTACTAAAACAAGACAAAAACAAAACAGGACCAAGGTGTCAGAATTTAAGTTTGGGGTTTTTTGTTTTGTTTTGTTTTTTAAGGTATGGCGGGGGAAAAGGGAATGAAATATATGTTATAGAAGGTTATGTCAATACAATGAACAGCACATTTGTCTGTGGAACGAAAAGGTAGAGGAATGATGGAGACAAGGAAATGTAACTTTTGTTCCTCTGGTTATCCTCTTAAGAAAATTAAAATAAAATGACAGATTATTATAACCATGAAAACAAAATATTACATCTTTTGAATGCGGATAAAGTCCTCAAAAAGGTTTCCTATAGCAGGAAAAACACTGTGTTCCTGCTTTTGAGATGAATCATTAACAATGAGTCAGTTCAGTAAATTCAACTTCTTCCGTCTTACAGTAACTTTGAAACCTAATTTACAGCATAAAGGACTCTGTTGTTACTTCTGTACAAATAAAGAGGTTGTTTTAGCTGCTTTCAGGGAATCAAAACAAGTAAGTAATTATTCACCAGTGGGTAAATGTGTACAGGGATGTTGGGAATGGCACTGTAAAAACTCAGGAGCATGACCTATGGTGAAAAAATTATGTCATTCAAAAAAAAGTTAAAAGTAAGGGTTAGCTGCACAAACACAGACACATAATTAGAGCCACAAATTATTTTAAGTCATAAAGTAGTGGGATTCAAAGTCACAGGTGAACAAATAGAGCCATACTGAGGCAGTGGTCACATCTTTATTTAAAGGCTATATGAGTCGTACAATGAAACTATGTATAAAAAGTAACATAACAGTTAACATTAATAATAGGAAAAAAGAAGATAACAATTATCTTGACCTGGGAATTTACCTGGCATGTGTGCAGGCCCCCCACACATGATGACCCTGTCATCCAGTAAATTGCACTAATATTTAGGTTAGGTTAGGTTAAACTTTATTATCCCCGAAGGGAAATTTGTCTTGGGCTCACAGTGCTGGGGGTCACAGAAAACACACACACACAACATCAGGACTACAGTCAGCTGGTCTGCACCATTTCAACACAAGAAAAAAATATGGCTATGCCATAACAATATTGCACAATCCCAGCAAAGTGCTTGAGAAAATGCTCGTGCAAGTGCCAAAAAGAACACATTGCACCTGCCCGGTTAAGAATAAATACAATTATAAAAACAGTCAATCAAATGCAAGCTGTTAAAAGACTATGTGGACTTGTTAAGCAGTGCAACAGAAGAAAATTTAAATCTGTTGCTTTTGTGTTTGATGGCACGATAACGTCAGACTCCCTTTTCAGGAGGAGAGTCTGACACCAGCTTTTCTCCATGGAATTTTTATTGCTTTGACTGAAATGTTCCACTGCATGGCATTAAACTTATCAATTTCCATGAGGACAAGCAGGTTATGCCAGGCTGTTTAATGATGGCTCTGTGGAGAGACGAGCCTGCTCACTGCATATTTGAACAATGATTCCTGTATAAAAAAAAAAAAGTCTTCTGCCATGTGAATTGTTCCAGGCAAAGCTCCAATTTCCATGGAAACAAGCTGGAAATTGACCTCTCATCAGAAATGTTACATAGTCCACCTTTAATGCAAACAACAGTGATTGGAAGCTTTCTCTCTGCAGCCCCTCTGACAAGGGCCTCAAGTACTTTCTTGCCTTAATTGCAGAAATACCCCTGCTAAAACTCTTCAAGAGCACACAACAAACTCACTGGATGTTACCAGAATAAGAAACAAATCCCTTTTGTGAGAGCACTGGTCTATACCTGCCTGTCAGTGCCCAACCCCATGAGACCGTGGAAGCTAAGCAGGCCAGTGCTTAGATGGGAGACCGCTGGAACACCAGGTGCCACAGGGGGGTGCTGGAAGAGGGACTGTAGTTGTGTCCTTAAGCAAGACACTTCACCCACATTGCCAATGAGAGTGGTATGTGTGTGAATGATTGGTGCTTGGTCAGTCTGCCCCAGGGCAGACAATAGTAGCTTACCACCATTGAGTGTGGAGTGAAAGCATAATGCAATGTGAAACATGTCCAGAAAAGAGCTATATAAGTCTAATGCATTATTATTATTATTATAATTAGTATTAGAGGCAACAGCAAAGATTGCAATCACTATACCGATTAGGCGCCACTGAATGTAAAATTGTGGTGGTGATGTGACATATTTGAACCTGTAAATGTCTCAATGAAAGTCTGCTTTAGGACTACATCTTTGTAGAAATACAATTTAAGCTGTTAATCTTTTTTTATTTTTTATTGCTGTATCACTATTATGTTTAGTGACACAGGTTACACAGGCCATGAGAGTTCTCTTTTGATCTTTGTACAACTACAATATGAAATGCCAATGCATTTGACTCGAGCAAGAATTTATTTATTTATATTTTACATTAATATCCATGTGGTTCACATTCATAATAATTAGTCAAATAAATAAATACATTTGAATAATAATTAATTAATTTACAAAAAAAACAAAGTGACCAGCACAACACAACAAAGATGTCAAAGTAATTTGTTCATAATATCCATAACCATAGCAATTTAAAACAAAATATACAATGTTTTGAAAGGTGAAAAGTCCTGAAAATGTTGTCTCAAAAAGGATGCTGAAACCCTTAAATACTGCTTTTAAATATATTATACGTTGGGGAAAAAAAGCATCACACCATGTTTGCTTTGACTCTTTCAAAGATCTGAAGGACTTTAAGTGCAGGGACACAGCCTTCTCTCACAATACTGATGGATCCTTCATCAATCTTCAGGCAGTTGACGATGGTGGATGCAACAACTTCATTGGACTCTCCATCACACAGGACGCCTTGCAGCTTGTGTCCCAGTCGACTGCACCCAACAAAAGCAGTGGATAGTCTTAAATTCAAACCCTGAACATGCCATTCATTAGCAGCTGATCCTTTACCTGACGACCATGTTGTGGTGTGTGCTGTCCGTCTCTCCACTGGGATTGGCCGATGTGATGGCGAGGGGCCCTGTCATGTCACACAGATGCCCCGTCACTGTGTGGTCTGGGACTCGGATCATGATGCTGTCCTTGGTTCCTACTCGGTCGTAAGCTGGTCCCACACCTGAGCATCAAGCACATTATAGTTACACGAAAAGGTTCAAGATTAACAGTCAGATTGGCGGCAGTTGTTGCTTGATCGTACCTAGTTTAAAGAGCCATTCTCCTTTACTGACAATGCAGCTTATGCCTCCTGGATACACGTTTCTCATGAACTCCCAGAGCAGCGGACTGAACGGAGGCCGCGCTTCCACCAGCTGCTCCACATTTGAGATGCAAATACAGATGGGCTTCTCTGCGGGTCTGTCCTGGTATGAAAATAAAATTGATTACAAACACAACACTTCTAGACTGCACACACAATGTAATTCACTTTTTATCTTTACTTTAATATTGTAGATTTTCTCTATGGCCTCCGGATTTTTGCAGGATGCTGCCAGCGCATACACAGTGTCAGTTGGGATACCACACACCCCTCCCTCTCCCAAAACAGCTGCGATCTTCAGCAACCCACTGGTGAGTCTGGAGTCCGCCACAGGACAGGGCAGGTCTAGGGTGCTCTCTTGTTTAAACTCCTGCAAGACACCATGTTAAAATGAACAATGCAACCAACAAAGAGTATATGAAACAAAACCACCAACAAAGAATGTATGCTTCAGTGCATAGCCGGCCTTACCTTTAACAATGCGGGACCGAGAGGTAGTAGTGGTTGTGATAAGGTGCAATTAATCAGTGATGCCAGAGCTCCGTAAAGACAAATTATGGACAAAATAGCGAGCATTGCCACTGTCAAGAAGAACACAGATAAGTTAAGTCATAATAATAGCACATAAATCAAGAAGAATGCCTCAGTGCTTACTTTCCAGTTGGTATGGGAGGGATTGTAATGTGGAAAGCAGAAAGCAGACCAGTACCACCTCCATAACAGCTGTCATAAACAGCAATACCAGGTTCTTATAAGCAGCTGAAATAAAGTTGAAATATCTCAGCACATGAAATATTGTTTTTTTTTTTATATTTTGTAATGTTGCTCTAACTTACCCATTAGAATGAGAAACACATTGATGACCAAGAGTGCAATGGCCCCTGCTGTGAAACCATAGACTTCTTGTGAAGAAACCCAAAGCATCTCATCTGAAATAATGTATATAACATTACACATTGCACATAACAATATAAACTCAATTGTTAGAGAATAATAACAATTACCTGTGAACCTAAACCATGTCCAAGTGGCCCACACTGCAACATAGACTGATGAAATGACAGATCCAAAACGACCACTGTTAATTTGCAATCGGGTGATATAGGCTTGAATCACTGCTCCTGGGATAAGAACCCAAGGGACTGTGAGGTAGATGAAGGAGGGATTTCCACTGGTCACACTTGTATGGAGCGCTGAGAGACTTGCAATGCCGTTTACAAGATAGAAGAGGGCATCGGGTGTGTCATAGGAATTGCGATGACTCTCTGGCTGTTCCTTATTCTTCTGGCATTTGAAAGTTTTGGTCATACGTTTAATGGAGACAGGTTGTGGACCTACAGGGATGAGTGACTTCTCAGCTATGGTGTTGATTAGCCGTGCAAAGGTGCCGTAAAGAGAGACCACAGTGAACAGACAACAGGTTATACCAAATAGAATATAGTATGCCTGAGAGGGGATTTGAGGGATGGTTGAGATGGTGACCAATAAAAACAGAAGATTGTGAATCAGTTCGAGCCCATCTGTGGTCAAACTTCCAGCACACATCACCAATGAGGCCATAACAAAGAACCAGTCACCAATCATAGTCGCTCTGCCCTCGGACAATTCGTATAATATCATCGAAGATGCAGCAAACTCATCCCATGCTTTTATGATCCAGTATGTTGCATGAAGCCCAAATTTTGTGGTGTGATAAGAATCTTGGCGTAGATTGGCGTAGTAACTTGAGAACAACTGAGCAACTGAGATTATAGTGACCCATATGGCCCCCAGATAAAAAAACTTAAAATATCCAAAACTATAGAAAATAAAGATAAACGGAGAGACGGTATCGCAAAAGAATCCTAAAGCCATTGGTTCGGCATATTTGGTGTTTTTCTTTTTTTCTTGGCCAATTTTCTGAGCACTGGTGGAGCTGGCAGTGCCCAATAGGAGGACGTTAAAGAGCGGGGTACCAAAACCTTTTAAGACAAGTCGCTGGGTCAGACCTTTCAAAAGTAGGGCAGCTGAACCATAGATAGCGAAAATCAAAATAAGCAACTCGAGTATGCCGGAAATGATCAAGGCCCAGGAATCAGCTACCAATCCAACAGCTTCGAATATAAGAGTGAACGTAATTGCCCCAAAAACGAATGGCATGATGTAGTTAACAGTGGCAGAGCAAAACGCTAGAAGAAAGGACAAAATGACATAAGGGACAAGGCCAGAGATAGCTGATTCCATTAAATAAAGGTTCAGAGGAGGATTTATGACAGGGTTGTCCGTTGTTGTGTCATGAGATGAGATGAGAGATGAGTTAATGTCAACAGCAGTGTGTTGTACATGGGAACCAAAGTAGATTCTGGTCATTCCATAGCTGCTCCAAAGGGCGGCGTAACCAATGAATGCAGTGCCACTGAGATGGTCATATTTTCTGAAGGAAAGGAGACCGGCCACTAGCTGACAAATGCCACCAATAATAATCAGCTGAACACCTGTCAAAAAAAGAATTTTAATTTAATAGATTAATTTACTTGAATATAGCATTAACAAAGTTTAAGTAAACAGCAGCAGTTATCAACAATAGTGCTTAAAGTTGGTGTTTTTTTGATAAATTACTAAATTTTGTGTTTTCTCCCAAAGAAAGTAAAAGCAGCACTTTTACAATATACTGAAAAACTGAGACCAATGTGCTCTGTCTGTATCTGATAAAAAAAAGAGCTACAAGCTGAAAGCAGCGCTCTTATTGGTCAACCCCAGTTTCACTTCACCGTCTGACAAAAGCTGTTTTAAAGCCATGCACAAAATGAATGCTTGTGAAAATAAATGATGTGCTTAAGGGTTTGTGAGAGCTAGGGACGAGTTACACAGATTGAAAAATCTACTTCCGGTTTTGTGGAGTGAAACTAAGGTAAAAATACATTTAATACAATAAAATGTAGTTCATTTGTTTTATAGCTGGGGAATTAATCTCTTACATTATTTCTAAAGGTCAATGATATGCTATACTGTTTTTGTTGTTTTTTCTTATCCAATCTTTTGTCAGTAAAAGCATGTGGTTTGGACCAGAGTTCTGACTTTGGGGCTGGAATTTTTTTTATCATAAATGTCACAGATTAAAGGTCTGTCTTTTTTATGTTCATACAACAATTTTATTTTATTTATTTATTTATTTTTAAAGAAAATTAAATCACACATTGAGATCAATTGATATGAGGTCAAATAAAGTGATTTATTTTTTGCCATATTCCCCAGCCCCATTGTGTTTACTACATTGTACAGTACCTGCAAGCACGTTCTCCACCCCGTACGGAGAGATGCCAGTTCTGGCTGTATTGAAGTTCTGTAGAAGCACGAGGAAAGCACTGATGCCATTGGACAGCATGCCTAACACTCCGGGCTCACCGTAATAACTGGCTGGAAACCCGTCTAATCCTGACATATTTTCCGCTCACTTAAGCTGTAATCAAAGACGTTTTCAACAATGAATGTGTTTTCTGCCATATGCTGTTGCATGTAGTAAATGTATTTATTACTATACATTTTAACTACTGCAGTTTGTCTTTGTCACTCAAGCCTGTTCATAAACCTAGTATCTTTGGCTTTAGTTTATGAATAAACCGTGTGGAAATTACTGAACGCAAACTCAAATCATCCACGATATGTTCTTCTTAAAGACAAATTAAACAGGAGATGTATTTACCTTGTTGACATGTGTCTGCTTAACTGCGAGCCATCAGAACTCCAGAACCTGATGCCAGATGGATCAGGTCCATCAGGCTGACCTCGCCTCAGGAGGTAACATCAGCTGAGAAGTGTCACATCACCAACGCTGTTCACTGTTCTGAAGATGGCTCGCAGTGAAGCAGACGAAACATGTCAACAAGGTAAATGTATCTCCTGTTTAATTTGTATTTAAGAAGAACATATCGTGGATATAACAAAAGAAGACATAAAGAAAGTTGCTGGAGTAAACCAGTTTCCATTTTACACAACAAATGTGTTAACGATTGAAAATTAACTGAATGTTTATTACTTGCAAATATTAAAATGATGAAGTAACTTTAAATAGTGAAATAGACACAACAGGAAAAAAGGACAGAAGACAAACAAAGTTACCGTGCTATGAGAAACATACAAAACCAAATTAAATACAGGTCTAAAAAAGATCACTTACGTGGTAGTTCTTGAACAGGTGAAGTCTTGTATCATTCTGGCGTTTGACGAAGGTTTGATAGTTAAATAGTGCTGTAGAGTAGGTGGGAGGAGTTGCTGAATTCCCCACTACACTAAAAAGACAATATGATATCTGAGAGGTCAGGTGACGTTATCCTTTCAGGAAAAAATAATAATAATAAAGAAAAAAGAAACAATCCCAATTTTTCCATTTCCTGAAACACAAAACAGTGATGGTCATTCAGGAAATTCCTCTGTTTGGGATTTTCTTGCTCTTACCTCCCACAGACCCGTTCTCAGATCTGGGACTATATAAGGGAGGCAGCTTTAGCGCAATCACATCAACAACGCGCTCAATTGCATCATTAGCAAGACTGAGAAGCAGACTCCATCCTGAAGCCATGCTTTCTACACTACAGGTATGTTTTAATATGCAAAGGTTCAAGGCAGGGGAAAAAAATACCTTTCTGTTTTTGTTTTTTCCTCACACTTAGTTGTATTACCTTATTTACGTTTTAAACCAAACCAAGCCACTCAAATTAAGACAAATATTTCAAAGATATATGAACCACCTACCACTTCATTTTTGCCATAAGTTTGTACAAAAAGATAGAGGCTAATAATTAAATACATGTATTTGTTCGCAATTTCAGTATTTTGTTTTGATAAAGATGAAGTTACAATCTAACATAAACATTTAACAGACTTTTCTCTTCCAGAAAACCCTGAGACCAGTTTTAGCAGTCAGAAGTCTCCACACACCTGCCGTGAAAGGTACTTTACTTTACAATCCAGCATAATCAGCCGTCTATGGCACAGTCTCTTATCTGTCTCTATCTTGTGTCTCCTCAGTACTCAGTCCTTTCCCTGAGCCCACAGTGACAAGCAGTTTTGGCAGATTTATCAGTGAGGTGACACCCCAGCACCTGTCCTCTGTTGTCCTGGACCGCAGCAAGAGGATGGTCCTGGACAGCATCGGAGTAGGGCTGATTGGGACGACTACAGAGGTGTTTCAGCTGGCTCTACAGCACTGCCAGGTCAGATATAAAACCACCCAGCCAGTGTGCACAAAGAGAAAGGAAAGATGTATTAGTGAAACAAATCTCAATCAATATTTAGAGCAGGCAGATGCAAGTTTGTATCATCTTTTAATACTTTAAAGGAAAGAAAAACATTTCAGATTTGTTTCAGTTTGTGTGACTGCACTGCATTTTAAGCTATTTTGTTATTTGCCAAGATATTTTTTTTTACATTTAAATAGATTCTGTTGCTTGAAGATAACATAAAAGTACACTCCTTGCTCCTAATTTTGGCAAATTTCTAAATTGGGGTCATCTGAATTGAACTTCTTTGCCTCTACAGCACATGTATGGTTCAGATGGAGCCAGCTCTGTTTATGGACTCAAGGGGACCAGACTCTCCCCAACTTTAGCAGCCTTTGTAAATGGAGTTGCAGTGAGTATATTTATGTATTTATACTGAGAAGCTTTTTTTCTCTTTCTTGTGGACATTACAGAAAAAGTAGACATTACTTCATGTTTGTGCTAATAATGGAATTAATGTACAATTTCCAATTTGTCTGCAGCAAAGATGTAATATTTGTATACTAAAATAAATAAACGTGTGGTTTGTCAACTAAGGCATAAAATGTCCTTTTGCAAGCTGGATATGTTTGCTCTGTGATTTCCCTCTAAAAGTCAGTGTTGTTCCAGACTCATTCCATGGACTTTGATGATACATGGCACCCTGCCACTCACCCCTCCGGGGCGGTCCTTCCTGCTGTGTTAGCGCTCAGTGACATGATGCCAGTCAACCACAAACCCAGTGGACTGGACCTCCTGCTGGCCTTCAACGTCGGCATTGAGATCCAAGGACGGCTCATGAGGTTCTCTAACGAGGCTCACAACATTCCCAAGAGGTGTGTATTTTAATTTGAAATCACAGTGGATGTGGCATTGGCAACCTACTCAAGACAAATGCACACTGGTCAGACAAAACAACAGACAGACAACTGACAAACAAAATCAAAAACATAAATTGTCTTCATCAAGCCTTATTGAAATGAGAGGCAGTAACATGAGTAGCACTGTCCTAAAATATGTTGTTGGATAGAGTAATTCTGCTCAGTTCTGTTCTGTTTCCTGGCTCTAACAATTGGCTGAATGTCTCTTTCATTCTTCACCCCAGTGTCATGCAATGCAGTATTGTCAAATAGCCTACACCGCCAAAAATCTTAAATTCCATTAAAATGTGACTTTGCAATATGCTACATGGCTTGATTACTGTTTCAAAACATAAAAAACAGCTCTTAAAAGTTTGTAGTTGTCAGTGTGTGGCGTGGAAATATGTAATATGCAAGGTCATGGCATTTGACATTTCCAGTCCTTAATTTTTGGGGTAATACACGTTTTAATTTCAGCTGTGGTAGAGGGTGTATTTGTTAGACAAACACAGGGACTTTGTGACCACTAAACACACAATTAACCAGGGGAAGCAGATGAGGGTAGAGTAGGGTACACCCAGCCAAATGAAACAATCTTGAAATTACTTTTATTGTCTATTAATCTACTACCATGATCTTTCAAAAGGCCTAAATGCGGGTATTATAGGGATCAATCTAATTAATTGTAAGTGTAATTGTCTTATTTTATTTTCATTTGCAGATTTCACCCTCCTAGCGTGGTCGGGACAATGGGCAGTGCAGCGGCCTGTGCTCGACTGCTGTCTTTAGATGACTCCCAGTGCAGTCATGCTTTGGCTATAGCTGCCTCTCTGTCTGGGGCACCCATGGCCAACGCTGCCACCCAATCAAAACCTCTTCATATTGGTAATGCAGCACGGTTAGGCCTAGAAGCTGCTCTGCTGGCCTCCAGAGGACTGGAGGCAAGTATGCTTGTTTTGGATGATACCCCAGGGGTAGCAGGGTTCAATGCTTTTTATGAAGATTATGCGCCACAGCGTTTGGAGATGCCAAATGAAAATAGCCCATTCTTGTTAGAAGTGCAGGACATGGGCTTTAAACGCTTTCCAGCTCATTTAGGGATGCACTGGATAGCAGATGCAGCAGCATCCATCAATAAACTCTTGATAGGGGATGGTCCTGGTTCAGTGTTACCAGATCAAGTGAAGGAAATCCTAATCCGAGTACCTAAGTCTAAATACATTAACAGGCCATTCCCTGAATCAGAGCATGAAGCACGTCACTCTTTCCAGTTCAATGCCTGCACGGCCCTTCTGGATGGGGAAGTGAGAGTCCAGTCTTTTACTCCTGCTGCCATTGAACGCCCCGAGTTGCATGCTCTACTGAACTGTGTTAGAGTAGAGCACCCACATGACAACTTGGCCAATTTTAACTTGATGTATGGAGAAGTGCAGGTGACACTCAGAGGAGGGGATATTGTGACAGGCCGCTGTGACACGTTCTATGGTCACTGGCGTAACCCCCTAACTAATGAAAGTCTAAGAAAGAAGTTTAGGAGCAATGCCATAACAGTTCTTCCACCAGAACAAGTGGAGGGGCTGATTGAAGCAGTAGAAAACCTGGAAAGAATGGAAGACTGTACTCCTCTCCTGTCAAAACTGCAGTAAAAAGAGCAAGAGCTATAACATATTAATTTATCGTACAAATGCTGTATACAGAAAGAATGTGTCCAGCCATTTTGTAATTTCTACATATAGGTCATATATTTGCACTGATACACCAAATAATAAAACAACATTTGTAATTATCTATTGTTAAAACATATTGTGATGTAACCAGTTGTAATGATCAATGTTTTGTTGATGTAAAAAGCTATTTATATTCATGTTGAATCATAATCAGCATTATTCAAATAAAGAAAACTTGAAAACAAAATTTAAATATCTGTGTTGTTATACAAAAGACATATTACTTGTCACTAGGAATACAAACCAGTATTTTGAGCAAACCTGAAGCTTGAGTGAACTAATCAAAGGGCCCTGTGTAACATTATGCCAGTGGCCAAATTATGCGAGTAATTTATGCCAATGGCCAAATATATATATATGTTACAATCTCATAATTCACTCATAATTCAATCTCATAATTCACTCACAAATCTATTGTCCATATGAATCATAATAATCTAAATAAAATAATAGTCACCAACTTTGGTTGACTAATACACCTTTGACTATTTATTACATACATACAGAAAATGACTGGTAAAGTGTCTATTAATCAGTAAAAAAAAAAAAGCAGATTAAAGTCACAATTCTCTCTCAAATCTCAAGATAACACTTAAATTTACCCAAAAATAATTAGTTGATAGGAATGTTGGTCAACCAAGACGACTTAAGATTTGCAGCCCTTTGTCAAAGTAATATGAACAGCCTAAAGTGATTTGAAAACCCCAGATTGGAAATTTTCCAGAGTCTGGAGGTCAGGCTTTAAAAGGGACCTAACCAGCAGTTTAGTTCTGTACAATGCTAGCCACTCCTAGAGGGTAAATATAATGACACTCTATGGCTTTTACAGTAAAATGGCTTGGACTTTTCCCTTTCATGTCAATGCTCAACAAAACAGTGCAATTGATGTGAATTTGTGGTTACAATACATCAAGTATAGCTGGGTGATCTAAAATGTTTTTTTATTAGGCTATCTTTGTCTAAACTTCACAACTCATAACATAATAACTAAATCTAAATTACTTACAATTGAGATACTCATTCACAAAAGACATGTTCATTTTCTAAATTTGGTGCTTCCTGAAATTCTGACATTGACATTCTGTTCATTGAATGTAGTTTGACACCTCAATAAGATTGTTGTCAGGATCTCTGAAGTAAAGAGAGGTTATAGGGCCCATTGCTCCACTTCTTTCAACTGGCCCTTCTTCAATTTTAACTCCAGAAATCTGCAAACCATAGAAATATTAGGAACAGGCAACAAAATGGTCTATAGTAGGAAAACCTTGTAACAAAACACTTTACTTTAAGGTGTGCAACCACAGCTGCCAATGGGGTTTTGGTGATGAGACAGAGGTCTGCAGAGCCTGGAGTTGGACACTTTGCTTTAGGTTCAAACTCCTGGCCCAGCTGATGTAGGTTGAACTTCTGTTGTCCAAATCGTAAAGCTTTGCGATTACCCTTCAGTGTAGAAAATGGAAGAATGCTCAAGTAAATTGTGCTGTTGCGGTAGGGTCTAACATGAGATTTGAATAAACAAATGGTGACATCTAGTGGCGAGTCTTCCAAAAGCTAAGACTAATAAAATAGTCTACTTTAGTGAGATGGTAAAATAGGCGATCATTTATTTCTAGACCCACCTTAAATGGATCACAGTAACATAAAATACGATTTCTTCATCAAAAATCAAATATTGATTGAATCTTGAATTGATTAAGTTGCATACCTTAAAGGTAATGACTTCCATCCCAAGAACAGAAGAATAAAACTGGATAGTGTCAGGCACACTTTTGACCGTGAGCACCAAATGATCCAGATGGGCCACTTTAACAGGACAGGTTCCTTTGGCGACTCTTTGAGACTGAAAAATGGCCTGCTTTTCAGGGTCAAGCAAAAGACATTAGGTCCAAAATACATGATCATACACAATGTGTGGAGCGCAGCGCCGCCCTGTGGCTAATGCGTACATAAGGCAAAGCTACAACCAACTCCAATTGGTTAGTCGTACGCGGCATACACTTTCAATATGAATAGATTTTACAACATCGTATGATATGTCCCATTTATAAAGTATAACCAACGCTGTTTGGTTTTCAGTACTAAGCTACAGAAATAACGTCATGACAAAACAGCCTACACTACAAAGCAGCGACAAACTAATAGACTGGCCCAATTCTTTTTACACAAAAAGGCTTCTGCGAGCTAGAGAAAAAAGCTACCTTTAGACAGAGTCTCTGGATAAGACATGGGTGAGTGGCAACTTTTCCGAGAGCCATCGCTGCCAGCTTTGCTCCGACGCGAACACTTCCTTGTTTGAAGGTCTGAACTACATGGATCTTTTAAAATGGTCTGCGCGGACTTGCGCTCCGCACGTAGTCCGACAACAACATACAACTAGAACAAGAGTTGGAGTCATATTTGTTGCATATTTTATCCGAAGAATATCTAATTTAATATCAAACTTAAAGACAAATGAGATTTGAACCCTATTGAATTGGAACTGGTGCTCAATTTCATTCATTTGCAAAGAAACACACTTAATTTTATTCAACATGTTTAATAGTTACATACATTATTGATTTAAGTGAACAAAGGAAAAGTACATAACTATGTAAAATACCAGAAATAAACACATCTGCTATATCAGAACTTTTATATGTGTCAAAATTACTTATGTTATTGATATTATAAAATAATCAAGGCCCATCTGTAAATCGTGTTTCGAATGCAAAAACAATTCATGGGTGTTTTTTTTAATGGCCCAAACTATCTTACAAGCATATTTACAGCTAATACTCTGAACAATACCAACATTCACCTTAGATGAGGCTTTAAAGGGAAAATACAAAAGAGAGCCAACACATAAACCTCACAACTATGTCCTGTGTGTTTCATTTGTCTGACTTTTGAGGTGCATAGCTGCTTGTTAACTACAAGTTGATTTTGACAGCATGCATATCTTGTGATTCAATTTGAGTTATATTAACAAATGTCAACGCAGCAAGTGCAATGTTTTGAAAACACCCCAACCAAATTGTATTACTACATTATAATAAACTCGCCTAAGGTAAGGAAGCAACTTCAAAACTGATAACACTTCTTTAAAGCCTCGCATAGAGGTTGGATACTACATAATTTAATTTGAGACTTAAGGCCCCAAGCTAACCTAAACCACACTTTCCCGATTGGCTGACACCAGGACAGCTCTGCGGCAAATGGGACACGTGGAGTTCTCAGACAACCAACGATCAATGCAGTGAACATGGTACTCATGAGAACAGGGCAACTTACGAAGCTTATTACCTTCTGCATATTCTGTTATGCAAACACTGCAAGTCTTTAGAGCATCGCTTTCACCAAAGTTACGCATGGAGAGGTTATCAATCTGTTCTTTGGTTAGTCCTTGGGGTTGGTCTTCATCATCATCATTTAAAAGGAAAAAGTGGGCAAGGCGGAGGAAAGGAAGAGAACTGGGCTCCTCAAAACTTATCGGGGGCCTGGGTCTTGCCCGACCCCCAGCAGCTGGAGGAGGAGCATCGCTTTCATCTCCATTTCCCTCAACTGTCCGTGCTCTGACCCCATCAGGTGCAGATTGCTGGTCACCATCAGTTGCTGCGGGGACACCAGCACTGGGTGCTTCTCCATTGTTGAGGTCAGCTTCAGCCATGTCTGATGGAGTATTGATACCACGATTTGAATCGGTTGAATCAGAGTCTGAATCCATGAGGTAGCCAAGTTCCCCAAAACCAGTCATAATTTGACGAATCATAGACTGCAGAGCCATAGATGTGGCCTCTCCTAAACCTGCATCAGAGATTCGCCTGATAGGGATGCGGATGGTGCTAACATAAGTCCTGACACCAGCCCGCTCAGAGCGAGAGAAAGTCCTACGGAAACCACCACGCTCACTTTCATAAAGAAAGGTATTGTTTGAGTTCTGAGAACGAGAGCGAGTGCGACTTGCAATGCTGTCTCTTTGGCGGTACTCCCCTGGACGCACGCGGCGCACCTGGAGATCAAGCATAATGGTGGGAGGGCGCCGCCCAGTTGCACTCCCATCCCCAGCAACAGCGTCCCCCTCCTGAGACTCAGGGTTGGTGGGCTCAGCAACAGGTTCTGCCGTAGCCTGGGGGGGCTGAACATCTTCATTAATGGGGCTCTGTCTGGCAGAAATGTGTTGTCGAGTCCGGGAACTGCCCTCAACCTGAGGTATAGGTAAATTGGCATTAACAGAATTTGAGCTTTGGATGCTCGGGGCATTATGTAGGGTTGGAAGAACATATGGCAGCTCAAGTGTTAGAGGGGAACGACTTCTAGCTGTTCGTGCCCTTGTTCTGCGAGGCTCAGGACTACGACTACGGGGTCTTCTCTGTCCTCTGCGTGGAGAAGGTGATGGTGGAGATGGTGACGGTGGAGAAGGAGAAGGTGGAGATGGTAACGGCGGAGTTTGTACTACAGCACCCCCGGGTGAAGAAGGTGATTCTTGGAGTACATGCTGTGAAACTTGTTCAGGCTCTGGTTCCACGATCACAGCCAACTCCTCCACCACTGGTTCTTCAACAACATCGGTCTCCATAGGAGCTGGAGGATCTGCATTTTCCACTTCTTCCTCTTGACCCTCTGCAGCCACCTGCTCACCATCCACAGCCAAGTTACGGTTTACACTGATTTCCAGACTGAAGCGAAAGTCGCCACTGTTTGGATTGGTTTGACTTACAGCTCGCCAGGACTGATTCCCACGATGACCAGTCCTTGTAGTGTTGCCTGTGCGCCTCACTGTGTTGAGCCAGTCTAGAAGACTATCGCCATTGACAGGCTCCTCAGGGTTTGTTGGTTGGTCTGCTAAAATACAGATGGTACAGGTGGCATAAACAGGATATCACCGTCATGACATTAGAACATTTCAAATTACCCTTACCACCAACATCCTCTCCATTCTGTAAACTTGCAGCATTATTCTGTTCGTCCAGACCATCTTTTATTTGCTGAAGTCGACTGATCAGCTCATCTTCGGTCACCTCACCTAAAAAGTTGAAAATATATTAATATAACTTTAAACCAATTCTGACACACAGTATGAACATAAATACATCACTTCGAGCATAATTTAAACAAAGAAGATAATGAGCAAAAACAACTTCTTGAGCTGAATACTGTAACACAGGACAAAACCAAAAACCTCCACACTTACCAGGGCATGCCACTGTCCATTCAATGCCCTCTCTCCCTGCAGGATGCTCCGCTAAAGGATACTCCAAACTTATATTTTCCCTCCCACTCTCCTGGGACAGAAATGAATTGGACGCTTCAGTTGCCCATTGTCAGCTAAAAGCTTAGCATTACTACAAATTACAGTAAAAATTACCAACTAATCTTAGCTGTGAGCCTATGAGCTATTTTTAAAGTAATTAAGGTGGCCTGATCTGAGGTTAAAAACCAACACCAGATGAAGAGTATATCAAACATTTAATGAAATGTAACGTCAATTTTTATTGACACTGACCAACTTTCCTAATGTGCCAGAACAAGAGTGACATTTGTGTAATAATTCTTTCTTATACCTGGTGTCCCCAGAAGATTGTTGTCTCTCATAAGACGGTAGTCCTCATCACTGAGGTTATTAACAAACTGGTAAAAAGCCTCTTCTCTGTCCAGACGGTCAAGCTGACTTCTCCGCTGGGACTCTGGTTGGTCACTGCCACCTTGATCCGTGCTGTCTGATCCTTCCATTGATGCAGAAGGGGGCAGTTCACGTGTGGTCTTGAGAGCAAATTTCAATTACTGCAAGTAAAAATATAGGACTGTGTTAATAAGAAGTCCAACATGTTCAGATGTCTATTACCTAATAAGAGTTGTCAATGAATTCACAGGCACTGTTGCAATTTGTATCACAAAATGGCATTTTAAAACAATAATTGTTGTCGAGGTCAAAAACAACAGCACACCTGTGTAACTGTATAAGATGTTAAAGCACAATTACCATAATGTCAGATCTAGTCAAGAAGCTAGAGATAAAAACAAAATGGAATCAGCTAGTCTGGGTAGCTAACATTAGCAATGTCCCAAAACTGCGATGCGATCAAAAACAGTGAGTTATAATAAGGCATGGCCTTGAATCAATGAAGTGAACATGCGGCTTTATGGATAAAATGTGATCTTCACAAATAGGATTTTCCAACAGCTAACGTTGTCTCCCATTTTATTATTAGACTAGCCAATGTTAGCTTAGCTACCAATTCTGTTGTTTCCGAGTGCCCGTTAAGTGTTACAAGTAGCGATAGTTTCTTGACACTACAAACAAAACATTTGAGCTTGTGTGTTGGGATGTGCCCTCACTTTACATAATCCCCCGAAAATATAAATCACACACACAAATTGTGAATTACCGCAGGCTAACAAGGCAAGCGACGTCAAGAAATGACGTTCACGTCTAACGTCCAGTAAACATGCTAAAATTACCATCGCCAAGTTAAAGATACAGTAAAAACGTTATGACACAGACATGCACGGTCGAATACAATACCGGGTTTATGCTGTTTAAATCAACGTGATTGCCACACGAGGTTTGTTAAATTACTCTGAAAAAAAAACGCTTGACTGTTTGTCTAAGAGCGATTGGTTTCCATTTTCTTTCTTTGGGAGAGGGTACCATGGATGTCGTCTTCCGGATTGTATGTTTTGCTCCGTGTTTAAACTTGCAGGCACCAAACACCCAAAATAAACAAAACACAAATACTTCTACTAGTAGTAGTATTACTATTTATACCAGAACACATAAAGACTAGCCACAGTGGTAAGACAGTCAAGTCCTGCCACCAGTATCACCACTACAGCTCATAAGTACAAAGACTACGCTGCGTCCGGAGACGCGGAAACCTTTTTATTTCTTACTTAAATGTTTCTTTATGATGATCATCACTACTAAACAGGTATTAATACTGCTGTGCATCCATCCCAGTAGTTTCGGCGAGCTAGTATTTTGAAACGTTAAAGCAGACGTTGTCTGTGAGAGCCTGGCAGACTAATTTTCGGGCAGTTTAACTGTTTGTTTTCAGTGAACTGCTCTGGCTGTAGCGTCACGTTGCGGTTCTGCGTGCAACTGCGTATCCTGGATTGACCAAGAAAGCAAATGCTCTTTGTTTATTCCTGTCTCCATCTGCAGAGATATTTCAAATCCCTTTCTCACTTCTTCCGCGAAGGAACATTCGAGGTCATTTTAAACAAACTGTGTGGCAAGCAGGCTGAACCATTTGGACTCCAGGTTTTAGAGCCACCGTAGGCCTATGCCACAAATTATCTGAAATAGGCCTTAATACAGCACATCACCTTCATAGCACATGCTCAGCATATCCAAGCAAACCTGCTGAGACGGTCATGTAGATCGAAATAAAGAGAAAATGTTGGCCTAAATAACAATGAGAAGATTTTTTGTTTATTTTTTTTAACTTAAGCTGGCTTAGTGTGTCCACAGATAGTATAATGGTGAAATGGATTAAAATATCCCTGTCCGCACACTGGATGTAGTCTTGGTCATTTGAGCAGTGTCAAATAAGCAACCAGGACCTCTTTTATCAACCTCCACAGGTGAATCAGAATTGTGCTACTTTCCCTTGCAATGTTTGCTTGTTCCCTTATCTGCTATGGGTGACTAAAGCACAAAAACAAGGCTAATACCACCTGACAATTTCGGAGGCATATATCACAGGATCTGTTTATGGTGTGAGACAGTCTCTCCAGCTCCAATTAAGCATGCCAGAATGAGTTGCAGTGTGGACCACAGCAGCCCCTCTCTGAGTTATGGATGAGCAGTCACTCTAGCGATGCCTGACCCTGAGTGCTAATTAGATATGACATTAAAATAACATGAGCTAAAGCCAGACTTGTGCAGAAATTAAAATGCCTTTGAAGGTTTCAATGTAACAAACAGGAATGGGTTATTTGGAATAATAAATGTACTTTTTACATTTCACAATCTGAGGCATAGCAAGAAGTGCCTGGTTTGGATAGTGATTACACTATTATTGAGCTTCTTGCTGTTTTGACTCAAAATATCAGTGTGGTATTCAAATTAAATGAAATAAAATACCAGCAGTAACTTTGGTATCCTTCAGGGAAGACTAAACCATTTAGCTCTCGATTGTGTAAGAGCATTGTGTATTGCATGAAACAATAATGATGAATCCTTGTCAGTGTTACTGTATCTATTTGACAGAGACACAAAAATACAGACCATTTCTATTCAGAAAGCAGCATTCAAAATCTTATTTTAATTTGTATATTTACTCCATAAACATTATTACAAAACTCAGCAAGTTACCAATATTACATTATCACCATACAGGCTTGATCACAAATATTTAAAACCTTTGCAACAGTTACAACAAAACCAAAACAAAATAATACTCAAATAATTTACATGAAAATCTATAAAACAGCAAATTGTTCACAAATTATATTTTTTAAGTTTCATTTTTTCTTGCTTATTTGTGTTTTGCACAGTAACACAACACTCCCACAACAAGATCATGGTCTTATTACAAAACTCCCAACAAAATGTAAATATTTCTAGTTTTCTGTTGATACTTTCATATTTTGGTTTTTAAAACCAGAAACTTGTCGCTGTAATATCCTTTCCATTGCCCAGAGAGGCGCATAAAAGGTTACTCACACACACAAATACTTCACAGCACTTTCTAAGAAAAATATACACTTACAAAATATGTTACAAATTGGCACACAAAAAATATACAAGATTTTGTAGTGTCAAGAGTTCATTAAGATTCCTTCAGGTAACAACTCTAGACAGTATATATAAAGCTCGGTAATCTTTTAATGAAAAGAGAAAAGTAATTTTCTGATGTCAAATAATTATGAAGTGAAAACATCCAACGTAACATTTTAATATACATTCATAAAGAGGGTTAGGTACCTTATATATTTTGCATTTCTTTTTTGTCAACTCTGGGAAACAAAAGATGAAAACACAACAAAAAAAAAAGCTTTCTTAGCACCATTAACATGAGGCAGCTCAACAGTGGCACACTTTATAACAAAAAGATCAAAACAAATATGAACTCAGATAAGTACATTCAATTTGACAATAGGCAGACATGAGAGAAGGCAGACTAAATGGGCACGTAGCCCATATGGAGCTTCCCAACAGCAGCTTGTCTGGGTCCTAACCCTGATACACTAGAGGAACCAATAATATGGTAAGAGGATAAAGAAATGATTCAGTCTTGCAAAGTGCAAGCATCAAATAATGTAGGTTATACAGCAGGATTACCACACCCAGTTTCAATGGGTTTGTCCACTATTCTCCAATGCTCAAAATAAAATACAATATAGGCCTCTAAGACTGCATCTTTTATATTATATTATTGTATGGCAGGCTATCTGTATACTATTCGATTTTTCCTCATTTCACATTAGTGAATATTTTTTTTCTATTTACCTCATAAAATCTCATTGTCAATTAATAACAGGTGTATAGTCCACATTAGATTGGCTTTATTGATACAATGGATGCCACATTTAGGGCCAAATATATTGATAGATTTTATGCTTCTTAAACTTGTAAGAAGCACTGCCAGAACACATAAAACGTAAATGAAGCACTTGTGTAAACATTTGATTAGGACAGAATGAATGAAAAGTATGTCAGTACACTGCAAATGACGCATTGAAACATGTAAAACATAGGACATCAATATGGAATTAATTCTAAAACATAATTTTCTTCATTTACAAAATTACTGATGCCAACTGACTGCTTTCACATTCACATTTATTTTAACTGCAAAATGTAATTCGTTCTGCCCATTCACTACTGAGCTGTGCAGAATCTCTACTTGTAATAAACTGCCTTGATTTTACAGTACAAAACAGTTATTGAACGAGGCACAGCCCCGACTGACAGACTATTTCCTTGCCTGTATCCTCAGACATCTGCTCTGCTCTCCACTTGGTCCAGGAAAGCTCCATTGAACACGTTGCCTCTGATTCTACGGCAGACTTCAGCGCAGATCCTCCCTTTGCTTATGTGTTGATGCTTCTCAGTGCCAGGCGATGTTGAGGTAAATTTAATTTGGCAAACAAAGAATTGAGGAAAATTCATAGTCTTTCTGATTTGGTTTAGTGAGTGGCAGACTACCACTGCTAGCTGTTGGTGCCTTTCAACACAGACGAGTGAAGTGTCCCAAATAAAATACTCTTTCAGTCTTTGTAAGGATTTCTAACCCGAGCAGCCAATATTCCATTGGATAGAAAAGAGAGGAACAGCCAATATTCACACATATATAAGAGGTCATTTACACAGCATTGTTACTTTTGGCACATTGATTTTAAGATTATAATCATCTTTTTTTGCAAATATTGCATGTCCCTGTACAACAACATTGACAAAAATACTCTGAGGGTGGAGCTTTTATGAACTTGCAAGGCATAAAAATGTAAATTTAACCAGTCCTCTAAACTCCAAAAGAAAAATAAAACAACTGTTGAAAAAAGAACAGTAGTCATTCCAACTTTGAGGGTAAAATACATAGGTCTGATATGTCGTTAATACAAAATGGTCCCATCTTGTGTTTTCAAGATATCTTGGGCTTAATATTGGCTCATTTGCGGTTGGTTTCCCTCTTGAAATGAGCCAGGCAGTGTATGAAGGACAGCAACAACAGGACATCCATATTCTGCATACAAAAACAGATGGGGAGGGGTGTGTAGATGTCACTTAATGCATTTGTGTAAATAGCTACATCTTTAGGGAGAATGGGGAAAAATACAGAATTTAGGGGAGCTAGTTCTGCTGAGAAAATATCAAAACAAAGTTCTTCCAAAAAGGCGACAAAACTGTTATCAAGGCTTAATCTTGTTTTTCTTTTCAGACAAAATAAAAACAAACAACTATAGGAACAAACAAAGCAGAAACAACAAAAGCAAGAAAAATGCAGCCATGGTCGTTTCAAATCTCAATCAAGCTCGACACAATCACTCGATAGGTAGTTTGCAAAGTACAAGAAAGTTTTTCATGCAGATATTAATTTCTTCTTCAGGGGGTCAAAGGAAGTGGGAGTAGTCAGGGGAAGGAAACGTAGTAGTCATGCAGCTCTGGCATAGCGTTGGTGTAGGTATGCATTGGGAGGAAGTTTGAGCAGGTACTGGAGGGAGAGTGAGAAGGGGTGCGACAGCCGCTGATAAGAAAATATTACCTCAGTTTCTCAAAAGAGGTCATCAGAGCTATGTCCTTATTTGGGTCTCTCTCAGCTCGCTTCCCCTTCAGCGTTTCAATGCGAGGGAACTTGGCACTGGTCTTATGGCGGTATAGTTTTTTGTGTGCAGGACCAGGATTAATAAAGTTGGGTTTGTCAAACATGTTGCAACCAAGAGCGAGCTGAGGGAAAAGTGGGTGGGAGGGGTTGAACTTGGTCTGGTTTTTGCCCCCTTTGCCCCCTGATTTTCTGCCTCGACCAGCCCCTGCAAGCACCGCTCCTTTCTTTTTCAGGTCGGCTTCAGTGCCTGCCAGGATTTTCAGTGTTTTAAGGTTGAGACTGTTGGCCTCGGGGGGCATGCAGGCTTCAGACATGGGGTCCCACAGTGGCTCTATGGAGGCCATCATGAACCTCTGGACCTCTGCCATCCCCGAGACGATGTTTGACAGAATATTGGACGGTTCCTCAAACTCTCTCTGGTCGTCCCCCACCAGACTGTTGCCCTCAGACCAACCTGGTCCAGACCAATCCCCGGTGCCGCTTTCTGTCATGCATGCCCCCTCTGCTTGGTTCTTTGCTGCCTTACCCTCTAGCATGGCCTTTATCTTTTTGGTGGAACGTGAGCTCTGTTTAGAAGTTTTGACCTTCTCGGACTTGGGAGCTCTGGGCGTGCGGGCTTTCTTTGGGTTCTGTCCTGCAGGCTGTTTGTAGCTACCTTTTCGCTTTGACTTTATACTTTTGGCACCTGTCTGTTCATCAAATTCTTCCCCTGGCATCTCTTTTTTGTCCAGGTCAAGGACGTCCTGACTGTTGAAGTTGTGTAGAGAGAACTGTCTGTCCTCTGCTGGATAGGTGTTTGTCGTGTGCTCTTGTTGCTGCATAACTTCACAGTTCCACTTTACATCTCTATTACAGTCCATATTAATTTCGTTCACATCTTGATATTCTCCACCATTTCCAGGAATCTTCATTTCTCTGCCCACCACCTGCGGGGATAGGTTTGGCGTCTCGGGGGGAGACAGCTCGGACAGAGACGAGTGTCTGAACTTGTCAGGGGTGAAGTTGGAGATGTCCAGCAGGTCGGAGGATTCCCTGAGCGGGGTAAGAGCATCCACACTTTGCTGAATCACCACTTTAGGACTGCAGTGAGCAAGGAAAGTGTCTCGGCCCTCCTCCTCCTGCTCACGCTCACAGGACTTGAGGCTCAGGGAGCTGTAATTGCTAGAGGAGGCTGACAGAGAGCCCACTGAGTCATAGCTGATGAGCCTGCCATTGTCTGTGCACAGAGAGCCTCTCTGGTATTGCACCTGGCCCTCTATGCAGGCTGACTGACACACTTGCAGATCTGCCCCAGGCTGCAAGCCAGCCTCAGTCAGGTAGCTCTTGTCATAAACCAGCCTGTCAGCCTGTGGGCTCAGCTGGGTGTAGTTAGACACTGGCAGGCTGTCATTCAGTGGCACAGCGGTGGGGAAGTTGTTGGGTAAGATTGGGGTCTCGGGGGTCTCGGGCCCAAAGCTCTGGCTGTGACTTGCACAGAGCTGTGGGTGCCACACGGGGGTGAAGCTGGAGCAGTTTTGTGGAGACTGCTGAAGCTCCGACTCCGACGGAGGGGACAGGACACAGCTCTGAGCGAGCTGCAGAGAGGAGAACTGCTTCTCCTCTATGGACAGCCCCAGAGGATACTGCTGCCTGGAAGGCTGCTGGGGGAAATAGGGGAGGCTGGCAGCAGCAGAGGAGTCTGTGGCATCTAACAGGGTCTGCAGGTAGCCCCCTGGGATGACAGGGACACTCGCCTGTGCCTCCTCTCTAGAAGAGGCTTTGTCAGGAGAGCACGAGGTTGAAACAAAGGGGAATTTCTCTTCTCTGGATGTTTGAGCTGTGCTACTATTATCAGGGAAATTGGGTTTGACTGTGGCTGAGCTCTTCGCTTCCTCAAGCTCAGCAGTGGGCTGCTCTGCCAGTGCCCCTACAGCACAGGCATCCGATTCATTTGTCATACTCCTCCCCTCCTCTCCTTCTGCCTCTTTCATTTTCAAGCTCCTCAGCCTAGCTTCACTTTTGAATTTTCTTATCCTGATTGTTTTATTTCCTCCCAATCGCCTCCTCTCTCTCTCCTCCCTCTGCTGGGAGCGGCTCTTGGCTGTGACTGTGTATGTGATAGGGTCTGTGTCTATTGTAGCTGTGAGGTCTGGGGCTGCTATTATTCCCGCCAGTATGGGGGTGACACGTCCCTGGCCCTGATCAGAGAGACAGGAGCCCTGTGCAGTTACTGATTGCTCCACAGCATGAATCCTCTGAACCTTAAGCCTGTTTGCTATCTTGTATTTCCTTTTGGGATGACTAGAATTAAAAAGACGATGGCGTCCATTTAGATGAAAACCACATTGTTGTTTATCTCTGCCAGCCAGCTTAAGCTGTTCCTGTCTCTCTCTTTGCTTCTGCTGCCAGAATTCCTTCAGCGGAGCGAGTGTCTTATATTTGTTTACCGTGTCTGCATCTAAGCTCACAGTAGCATCTATCGGGTCCAGCTTCCCCAGCTTCACTGACATGAGCCTCTCTCCTTTAAAGCGGTTAATTATGATGTACTTAATCACAACTGGAGGCTCTTTACGACAGGATTTCCGTCTCTTTTTGGGACACCAGTCTACATCCTCCTCCTCTTTCTGACCTGCAGGACCTTTCTCTTTTTTCTCAGCGTTTTTCTCACTTTCTAGCGAGTCAACGTCATATAAGTAATCATCACTGTACCTAACCTTTCTCTTGGAGCGTAAGCCATAATTAAGAGGGTTCGATGGGCTAAGAAAACTTGTTGAGAGACCCTTTTTATATCTCCCTTCATGCAGTGTGTCAGAGGAAGAGCCAGTGCACGAGCTGTCGTCACTGAACTCCCCTGACTCCTCTGTAGAATTGAAGTCCATTAGGTAGCTCACTTTGGGAGTGGACATGGGAGACCCCTGGGAGCCGTCAAGGGGGCTCCTACCACTGCAGTCCCCGAGCTTGGCTTCCTGTCCTGACTCCAGTATTAGTTCATCACTTTTAGGCTCATCAGCAGTCCTCCTAAGAACTGCTGCAGCCTCCTCTTTTTTGGCACAATTGGCCAGGACACTTGGGAAAAAATTAAACTGGGTCTCCTCTTGGAGCACATTTGTTTTTTCCCTCATGTTATCCTGGAAAGACTCATAACGAATCTTTAGAGAACAAACATCGCTGCTTAAAGTCGAGTCATCATCTTCATCATCAAAGAGGTTGTCAACATCTTCTTCAGAGAAGAGATTGACAGACAGTTCATTTTTTGAACAAAGGTCGAGCAATTCCATTTTGCTCTCACTGATGAACGACTCAAAATAGCCCCAGTCCTGGCCAGCATTAGCCAAGAGAACCTCCTCCCCGCTTACTTTATCTAACAACAGTCCTTCATACAGGTTCTTAGCTGTTGCTTCGTCCTCTGGGTCGTCACAGTCCTCTGTTGTTTTATTTCCATCCGCCCTCTTGCCCTCACCTGAGGCCTTAGGCAGAGGGAAGTTAAGTAGCTGGTCAGAGAGGAGCTGTTCTCCGTAGTGACTCACAGCCTCCCCCGCATGGCTCAGGCACTGAATGCTGATGTTGTTTATGTCAGAGAAGTCCTCCCGGCTCACATCACCTATCCTTAGCCCTGTGTCTGCATCAGGGCCTGCAGTGTGCTCGTGGAGTGGGTTGGCTATGGGAGTGGGGTCAGCGGCGTCGCGTGTCTCTATGAAGCAGCCGATGCAGGTGCGTGCCGGCTGCAGCAGACACTCCTCTGTGAGCGTGGGTGCACCTCCGGGCTCCATCATGGCAGCAGTCATAGGAAGGGCAGCAGGGACAGGGACTTTACTTTTCTGGGACTGTCCTGACAGGCCCCAGGAGCTGAGAGCAGATGTGGAGGGGGGAGTGGGGTGAAGGTGGGGGGTCACACTTGGAGCATCATGAGTGGAAGGGCAGGTGGGGGGTGTTGTCAGGCTCAGGGAGGGCTCAGTGCCCAGGGGCAGGGGATGGGGCGGGGTGGCTGCAGTCCTCTGGTGCGCTGGAGCCCCTTGTGAAGTGGCAGGTGGAGATGTGGATGGAGGGAGTGCAGCAGCAGCACCAACAAGTCCACACAGGCTCAGATCAGCACTCTGCTCACATACCCCTGCACAGAAACAACACATTTCACACATTTAGACAAAAGCTTTAACAAATGTCAAAGTTAAATTTCATTGTCTCTATTCAGCAGTTTCACTGACATTTCTTCAACACTGCTCAAAACATTTAGCGACAATTAACCCACTTTCACTCAAAATGTCAATTTCAGATGCCAACTTTAAATGGTAATTATTCTAGTTTGTCTTAAAGTTAAGTGGTTTTAGCATGGGCAGACTGTAAAATGGTAGCTTTAATGCTATTTATTATAAGACAATGACAAATGATATTTTACAAAATACAAATCAAACGGGTATTCCAATGTACCCTGCATATATTTGCTAGTATTGTAAAACTGTGGATACACACCATACAATTTGCTCATGTTTCCAATTGATTAATAAAATGATACCAATACAACAATGGCTAAAATTGAGAAAGAAATTAATTAATTATGCACAGGTCAATTGTGACAGTATCTTAATCAGCTGAAGATGTGCAACAATCAAAACCCACAGAAGCAGGCTGTAGCAGCAGGCTCAGAGCTTTGTTTGCTCTGGATAATTAGATGAGAGCAGCCGAGGCAGGTACGTTACACCTGGGACATGGCAGGCCCATATGTTGGAGACTGAATCACCAATATTATCTACACCTGCCTTCTCATACACTTGGAACTAAGTGCTATTGCTTCACGCATATAATTTGACAGAACTGAAGGCAAAAAATATGATAAAATAAGCAATACGTGGTAACAACAGTGTTCAATGTTAGAGCCCAGCCAGGGGTACAGGGACCCCCGGTGATATGCGAGCAATTACAAAGGAATAGTTTCAGATTTCAAAAGGAGAAATTGTATGTTGTATTGAATTTGAAGTTCTTTTAAGTAAATCTGAGAATATTTAACAATGCTTTGGAGGATTTTGGACATTGTTATGATTGAAACTAAAAATATGAGAGTAACAATTGACAATATACTATAGTAAACAGATTTTTTTTGCCTAGTACTCAAGTTAATTAGACTGAGTCAGCTACTCAAGACAGGGTACTCAAGACAAAAAAAGTTTGTGAACCACTGTAGTGGCTTATAACTTTATGCCGTATTTATAGCACTAAATGCCAATATTTATTTGACCAAAAGACTAAACCAGGAACAAAACTAGGTTAACGTGAAGAAAAAAAATCAGACACAAAAAAATAAAATTTCAGTGTCCTAATTAAGTTATTCCAGAAATCCCTTGCTGATTTTATGGTCTACAAACACACAGAATATCCCAGGAAAAAAAAAAATCAAGCAGTGGCATGCGACTATGTCAGTGCCATCTCTAATGAAGAATCCCTCTGGAGAAATAGATCTCTTTTTCCTCTCAGTCAGAAAACTGTTAGCAGCGAGTTGTCAGAGGCTGCAGGAGCATCACAGCGAGGCGTTAGAATCAGCTCTCTCAGTCTGTGAGCCCAAATGACCCTCAGCTAAAGCCTGTTAGTGGCACATGTTCAGTCAGTGGAGACACCGGAAGACCACACTGGACTTACAATCAGTCATTCTAACATGGACAACAAGGATCGGGTCATGTCAACATTTACTTAAATTATATGTTGATTCAATGACTGTCTCTCCGAGTAGTTTTATCTCAACTGCTGCTTTCACTACTATTATGGCGAATTACAGTGTTCAAAGTTCTTAGTTTTTTTTAATGTATGTATTGAAACATAAATTTAAAAAAAACTCAGTCAACCCTAAAGCAGTTTATTAGGGCTGAAACAAGTTAGTTGATTAGTCGCAACTACTTGATTAATGAAATAATTATCAGCTAATGTAGTCATCGATTTGTCATTTTAGGAACTTAAAAATATGCACAGACTCCAAAACATGCCGGATCCTGGGAGAAGAGGTTTGTTGACTCAGACAGAGCAATAATCACTCCAAAATGACACAAGATATACTCTATCAAGATCAAGCAACATGTCTTAACCTTTAGCCTGCTTAAACTTTGTTAAAAAAAATCTAATTTTCATGGGCCTTTGTGATCTAAAACTATGCATCAATTACAAAAATAATCATTAGTTTCAGCCCCACAGTTGATTAAATATTTGTAAAACCGCCTCTATTATTGCCTCATGCTTGAATGAAATGCAGTTTGGAATCTAATCTGGTGAAAATTCACATGACACTAATATTAACATTAAAAGTATTAATTGCTGAAAAACACAAAACTCATTACGAGAACTGCGCATCCCCTGAGGTTTTACAAACAGATAAACAAGTATCTTTGGTCTGCCCCGTGCACTAGTTTGTGAGCGTGCACGGTGCAGTGACAGAGTGAGAGTATTGGCTCCGGGGTTTGGTGTTATGGAGAGGCCATCTGTCTCCAGCTGGACCATTAGCTCCTCAGCTGTTCAGAGTGTGCCACCGATCAGGCAGACAGATCAGGCAGGTATACGCACACATGGGCCCTTACAGTTATGACAAATCCAGCTTGACATCAGCGGTCAAAGGGCATCCGCAGCCTCACATACACTACGTACCGTTTAGAGCGTGATATCTACCAGAGTCTGCACAGTGTATAGAGAATTTATTGTTATTGCGATATCATTGGAGCCATCACAATATCCTCTATATATGTATCATAATAATGTCAGGGTTCTCCATCTGACAGATATTTAACCTGTTATTGCACCTTTTATAGGGTAATATATTAAATCTAAAAGGGTTAGTAATACATGACTCATATTTCTGTTTCCCAAAAATTAGGTCTATATAATTGTATATCAAATTAATGTCAATCATAGCTGTAACAATGTTCAAACTTATCACATGTTTCTCACATTTAGTGCTGCCCTAATAGCTACCGTATCTGTGCTGGCAAACCTTCATAAACCGTCATAAATTCGCTGCCAAATTATAATTTCTCACTTGCAGAAAAATCACAGCCCGTCTCCTGTTCAGAGCCTCACACATCAATATGACACAGTAGTAGTCGTGTATCTATGATGAGCCCTCTTGGTTGGACTAGACCAGAGCCTGGATATGACACCACGAGTGTGCCCAGTCTCCAAGAAGCATATGGAGGGACCCTGGCTGCTGGCAGGTGGTGCTGCTCTTCTGATGATCCCAGGACCCTGCCAAACGCTGCAATGCTAGACAGCTCCTCCACTGCCAAACAAGACCCGACTGGACTGGACCAGTTACACTCAGGTCTTTCTGGGGCCCTGCTTTAGCTGCAGTGACTGTGCTCTGCAGAGTTGTGAGAGTAAAGTGACATGGACATGAGATCAGCAGTGGAAAGGGCTGCACCCACCCACTGAATAACACAGGGAAAAGAACCACATTTGGATTTCAGATTGAATATTTTATTTAAACTCGAATTATTATTTCTAATGCGTTAAAATTATGGAATTTTAACCAGATGGCGGTAACGTAATCTTGATAGCAGACAACTTGATAAAGCACATCATTAAATAATAAATAATAATAAAAATAAATAATAGTTTTTGGTAATGCTTTATATTAAGGTTCCTTAGTTAACTATTTATAAGATGTTAATAAGCACTAATAGTTTGTTTATGCACTTATAACGTCTTATACATGTTTATAATCTATTAACCAAAACATGTTTGAGTTAATAAACCACATGTCCAGAGCATCAATGAGCTGCATATTACATTATTTTCAATTAACACTCTAATAAATGCTTGTAAATGCCTTGCAAGTGCTTATAAACACATAACAAGCGCTTATTAATGCATTATAAATAGTTTACTAAGGAACCTTAATCTAAAGCGTTACTGCGTTTTTTAAATCAAATTTGCAAAAATCTTCATTTCCTTAGTTACTTGTGTTTTTGTTTTATATGTTTTCAAAGGCAAATGTTATGTGTTTCTGAGTACCGGTACATAAATTGTGCAGATAATAAACAATAATTTGATTATTTAAAAAAAACTCAATTCTAATTCTGATTAGTTGCATTCTATTTGCTGACTTGTTTTAATGATTGTGCCAATCAACATTTGCATACGCTATTTTCTGTCTTTATGTGCGTGAGTGCAAATGAGCAAAGTTTTACTTTTCTAGCTTTATGGTTTGATGAGGATCACAATTCCTGGTTCATCATTTCATTCAGTCGCTCAATTTGAACTCATGATATTTTCCCTGTTCTATCTCATCCTTGTTACAGGCTTTCAACGTCCATAAACCGCCGCGCTCGTTGCAGCAGAGCTCAGGCACCTCGGGCGTTCACTGTCCCGGCTGCAGATGTGCTTGCTATTGCTCTATCTTCACTATATGACATTTTGTGAATGGTGGGGGGAAATCAATCCGGCCAGCACAGGATGTTCATAATAAGTGGTGAGTAAGTGCGGCATGATTCATGGCTGGTCTCTTTGGAGCGCTGGCAATGGAACTGCCCTCACCTCTGATACTGCAGCTTTTTATATGTTACCCTCCTTTCTTTTATTATCCCCCCTCCTTTCTCTGGCTCTCTCTCTGCCGGCTGCTGTGAGAGTGACACAGTGGGGACTGAGCTGCACCTACTGAGCATGACCACAGCTCAAATAAGATAAACCCTATTCAGAGATTACAGAGGCAATCTATAGGGGGCAGCAGGTAGTGGCAGAAGACAAGCACCATTCTCCTTAACAACTGTGGCATCCATAAGTCAATTCTAAGAAGAAGAATTCAGTTGATAAAGCAGTTTTGAGTTGTGATGTCAAGAGATACATTGAATGTGACAAGAGCACTAAAAGATATGCAGTTTCTTTTCTTTTTTTTCTTGTAAAAGTATTAATGCATTTCACGTCCTTGATAATCTTTTGCAAGAGCTAAACCTGAAGATAAAACATTAATTAAAAGTTCTGCCACGAGTTCTAACGCTATTTACCTTTTAAGGCACACGCTGACAGAGCATTTAATTAGACTCAGATTTCACCCAGTATTACTTCAGTATTGTGTTTTTTACGCTGGTGAAAAGTTTAGTTTTTTACCTGTGATTTGTGCAGAGTTAGCAGTCTGTGATTTGGAAGTCTTCACAATCAATGTGAGACTGCTGTCGGTTAACATATCCATCAGTACAGGCTGGAGCTGCTCTTCCTTCGTATCATTTTGACTGTCTCACCTGTTGAAGGTAGAGAAGGGGAAAATGATTAGTACAATAGAACTTTTCATAGTCCAGTAACAACATTAGCTGTAATGTAACTAGGCCTGTCATAATAGTAAGTACTACATCAACTTATTGTTCAATACATTTCTAATTTAGATTTCTATCAAGCGGGTTCAATATTTATCAAGTGTGCCTTTACTTGACTTTGTGCTATTGGGGAATGTTTTCTTTGTTAGGAAACATGTGAACTGAAGAGGGTCTAATGTGAAAAGAATTAACTGAGATTATTCGGCTTTAGGGCTATTGTGCCAGCGGTCATTTCAATATCAGAATCAGAATCAGAATTACTTTTATTTATCCCCAAGGGGAAATTCTTTTCGTTACATGTGCAACCGACCAGTAGAGACAGTAAGTATTAAAACAATATAAGATATATATAAAATAAAAATAAAATACAATAGCTCTATATAATGTCTACCCCATTTAACTTAACTTATAAAGTGTCTTTATTAATCAACTAAACCCCCGATATGAACAATACTCAACTAAACCCCCGATATGATCCTCTGTTGTAATTAGAGCTGAGTACTGTTAAAGGCACCAGTACAATAACAAAAAAGTTAAGATACTACTGTTATCAAAAAATGTTTTCCCTTTGATAACAGGGTTTGATGCCTGGTGGGAGAACACAAAGGAAGACAGTTTCACCCACCAATGAACTGGTTTTCCACACAGCCATAGAATAAAACTATAAACTATAAAACTATATATATATATACTATGCTATATACACTATTGTGTCTTTGAGGTAAACTGTAGGTTTAATCATTTATCAGCAGTTTTGTTTAGACGTTCTATATAATGATTAAATAGGAATAAGTATCAAAAAATATATAGTTCAGGTACAGTACTGAACACCAGACATTGATCTATAGTGCTGATACCTGAAATAAAAGGTAACACATCCAGCTCTATTGTGACAGGCCTAAATTAAACACACTTTGAGAAGTCTATTAGCTCTGCTTTTGGATCAGACATCATACATTTATATTAACCAATGAAATCAAATCTCTTATTTGTTGCTGATGACACATGGTATCACAGATTAATCTAAACTTTGTAAACTGAGAAAGTACACAAAGCATCTGCAGTTGAGATTGCTATAGCAACTGTAGGCCAATCTGTCCTATTTTAAGCTTCGTTACACATTTATAGCAATAGTTGTTAACCTGTGCAAACCTTACGTCGGAGGCACTGAATATATTTATTTGTTCTAATTAACTGACTCCAGTACTGGTTTATTATGGCACTGGTATATGATTTTAAAAGCAGAGTAGGGGAATAAGGTGCGTTTCAAAGTTATGCTAGAAAAGAAAGTTGATTACAAGTTCTACAACCTAAAAAGGAGATACTCAAATTTAAAACTAAATTTAGTTACTAAGAAAAAGGATTGACACTCGATACTGATTTAAATTCTACAACAAAAATCAAAAATGGTCTTTTTTGAGACATGAAGTGATTCTCAACCAAAAATAACAGTAGATTTCTTTCTATGTCTTATCGTATGGTCTGCTAATAGTTCTGATATAGGTCAAAAAGACTGCTCTAAAACTATCCTTAAAAGGTATTCATAATACACACTGTTCCAAAGTCACTGGAAATGCCACTGCCATCATCTCCCTTCTAACAATGATTCAGTCTGAGTTTAATGTGGATGCCCCTCCTTTCATTCAGGCTTGGGACCAGCACAATGATTTACCCCTTGTGGCTGGATTAAGACATAGTACAGCTGTATAAAACACACTTGTGCTTGGCCCCTGGGTTGCCTATATTGTTTTCTCTTCTTCCTGTCTTCAGCTCCGTCTCGGGAAGGGAATGGGGGAGCTGAGAGATGACAAACGAGGCGGGGAGGGGATCTAATAACCTCAGCTTGTGCCATGAAAGGGTGAGGAGCGAGGAGATTAAGCCCGACAATAAGACAAAGGTAGAGCGCAGCTGACTATACGAAACAACTGCTGTTCTTTCGGCCCATTTCTTTGTAAATGTCATTAGCTGCTCACTGACCGCAGAGGAGAGCTACCTGACGGGCACCGTGCTTTAGGTTACACACAAACTCAGATCAGTGGGTAATTACCTTATGAGGCGTTGAATGTGCTCATGTGTGCAGCAGGTACAAGAGACCTGCAGCGCCTTAGCCTTAATCTCAACCTGCTCTTCGCCCCAAAACTGACACGCTGAGAGAGACAGCTCTGTTTTTGGAGGTAACATTTGATCTTATTTGGTGTTATGAGTGTATTTGGTTGTGGTTGTGTGCTTTTTATTAATCATACTATTAACTATATGCTGTGGACAGAATTTTCTCACACAGATTTGATGAGTAGAAATAGCTAGCATAACACCCGTGTTCTAATAATATAATTTGTAAATTTGACTTTTCGTTATCTTATCAAACCCAGGTCACCTTTAGTATGCACCCAGTTTGGACACAGAACGCTTGGACACCCCTGTTCTAAACTGAACAGTTAGTAGTAGGATATAGTGTAATGGGACACTCACAGAATATGTTGACATTCTCTAAGAGGTAGTCTGCTGAAGGAAGATATTTACAGAAATATTATGTATCATCAAATCAAATCAAATAAAATATCTTTCACAGGTCATCTCTTGCACTCATATACTGATTGAAATCACATGTTATCTCCAACAAAAGCCAGTTGAATTTTGTTTAGTTCTTCCTAACACACGTGAGCCAGTTGTCCTGTTTTTCTAAAACAGGGGTAGCCCATTAAAACGAGCGGATAAGCAGTGCATGTCCAAACAGCGGCAGTAACAGTTGGACTATAGAAGACCAGCCAAAACCTCAACACCCAGAGTACAGTTTGTGCATCCAGAATGTATATGGCCAAATGCATGTATTGGACAGAAGCCCCAAGGCTCTGTGTCCACAGCATCAGCATCCACAGGACCCAACTGTGCATATGCAGTAGAGAGGGGGGAGAGAGAGAGTGAGAGAGAGAGAGAGAGAGAGAGAGAGAGAGAGAGAGAGAGAGGGGTATCCAATTAAACCGGATGCCCTGAGTCTAGAACTCTAAGATCTGGTGCAGACACTGAGACTGTGATAATAAGTGAGAAAATCACAGAGAATCAATCAAGGAAAATCACTGCTAACAACTTTACTCTTATGTTTTACTGTGGGAATCAGACAAACTATTTGTATATATTTAAAGAATAAACACTAGAACAAATGAGTAAAATAAAACAAGCATTGGATATCTTAAAATACACTCTATAAATCCAAGGGATTAGTATTAATTGTGTGAGAAAATTACCTGATAATACCTGATTATTATCAAACCTTGATGCATACTAAACCATTGTATAGGACCTTGCATATTCATTTTACATGTAACTCTTCAGTAAACCGCTGACAGGTTTGTGCCAGTCCTGCTTCATATCCACATCATTAATACTCCACTGAGGGCATGTGTTTAACTCTGCCACTTTTTAAACACCAGCACATTAAGGGCCATGTAATCACTGCATACTCATAGAGGCTTGGGCAGGTGTAGAAATGACAGCAATACCCTGGTGACCCTGCCATTGTTCCTGTCTGTTCACTGGGGTCACTTTGTGCACAATGAGGTACAGAAAACGCAGCAGGAGGGGGGAAACACAAACAGAATGATTAGCATTTGATTTCAGCCTTTTTTCAATCCACCCCTCCACCTCCACAATGTGTTAATGTGCAAGCTGGATAACAAGATAAGAACATGTTTACCACGCTCTATATGGAACTTATCAACAGCAACAATCTAATTCCTCCAAGCCCTCTTCCCAGGTCGCCATTTTTTATTTATTTTCCCTGCAATACCTCTCGATTTGATTGCGTTTCCCTCCAGTGAAGAGCGATGGCTGGAAAGGGATTGGCTGTAATTGCAGGAAAATACAAATCAAGGTGCACTACTGTACGAGCTACTGGAGTATATGTGCTTACAAAAGGCCCATTGTGTGGAAGGCAGGGACAAAACGTCAGTGGATACCCAGCAGAGAAATAGCACTGCACCTCAGGGACCCGGACTGATCCAAACAGACAACAGGCAAAATGGAGACTCCACTTTTCAACACAGGTGTATGGTTACAGAGCTGTCTCAATGGTTGGACACACAGGTTTGAGCAGAGATCCGTGTCAGACATGTATAGAAGCCCTGCAAACATATATACAAATATTATGAAAAAAGACACAGCATTTTATAATATGTGTTTCATTAATTTACTAGATTTGACAAAAAAGTGGTTTGCAATGCTGTTGTTTTTAGTGTGTGAGATATCATCTAGTCAGACGACTGGGTCTGAACGGGTGTCTAGATGACATATTTTATGTTCATACAAATTGTTCAAGCTGTGTGAATCATGACACGTGTAGTTATGACCAGTGGTGGAAATTAACAAAGAACAACTGAAAAATACTGTATTTAAGTCTGGTTTGAGGGGTTATTTTTAGCACATTCATGGTGGCATATTTGCCAAAAGGTTTTGATATCAAGCCTAAGCTTTTTACAAACAAAATATATACACAGAATTAAATAGAAAAAATAAGACATTTATTTGAATTATTGTTGACCAAAAATCTGCACAATTAAGACTTTTACAGTTCTTAAAATCTGTATGAATTTTACTCTTTACTCTTGAAGTATATTTTTAAACTGTTACTTCAAATCTTCTATTTAAGTAGATTTTTATATGGTACTTTAACATTTACTTGAGTACATTTGTTCCACATGTATCTGTACTTTTACTACTCGATTACATTTTGTGTTTTCCCTCAGACAATATCTTGTAAAAGCTGCACTTTGTGACAAAATAGTATTTACAGTATTTTATGTTTCATCAACTCAGAAATAAAAGCCGAAAGGAGATTGGAAGGGAAGCCGATTGGAAGAACTTGGGTGGACTACCCCAGTTTCACTTTGGCATCTGATAAAAAATGCTCAAAAAATAATGTTTGTGAATATTAACGATCTACCAAAGGATTTTGAGAACAAGGGACAAGTTACACAGATTTTAAAACATACTTCTGGTTTTGTGGTGCAAAAATCAGGTGCCACAGCTCAACAAAACTGAGTGCTTCTTCCACCACTGGCTGAGTAGACAATGTGAACACAGCGCTTTTGTACAGATGGAATTATTCAAAACACAGTCTTCATAATGTGTTCTGCTGATATCTAAGAGGTGCAGTATACAGTTCATTAAATCTGTTGTAAAGCATAAGTGTTTACAAGTTGAATATTTCCATATCAGTGACTATACACTCTTTTCATGTTGACACTTATTTTAAACTGATTTGACAAATTGTTTAAACCTGTTTTTTGAGAATATAAATAATTTTAAGTTGTGAAACATGTGACAGTGTTAGGAGTCCAGTAAGTGATTTGAATATTATAAAAACCTTTAAATCTCCCCCTTTGTTCTAATTACTGATTAGCTCTGTCTTTGCTTCAGTCAGATTTTCCCTCTCCTCCTTCTCCTCTTTCTCTTTCACAAACATGAGCATTGTTCTGTTGAAGGTCAACAGGCATCCTCACTGCTGATATGTCACTGCTCTCCTCCTCTGAGGGCCTGACACATCAGCCCACCTCAGATGCATGAGTCTAGCAAATAAAACATGTATCATCATCGCACAGCTCACAACTTCTGGGAAATCTTTCATCTTTTGGTAAATATCTGGGGGCAGGGCAACGAAGAGATTGGCTATAGAGTGAGATTAAGCAGATGTTCATTCGAAATAGTGACAATAATATCCTTTTTTAAATAAATAAACAGAAGAAGCACACTAACTTTATCTTGGACCTGGATTTATATGTTTCTTGTTCTAAATCTAGTCATTCACCCAATAATCCAGCCGCAAACCAATGCAGATTTTTAAATACTAACATAAGTTCACTCAAAAGGTAATCAAAAAGATTGTCAAACAACTCAATACCCAAAGACTAATCGGGACTAAAAGTAACTAGATACCAATTTCAAACATAAAAGAAATAGCATAAATATGACAAAACTGGTAACTTGGCAGACAGCAGATTGATATGTGTAGCGCTCTTGATTTGAGTTCTTCACATTATCAACCTGGAACGCCTCTTGCTGAAAGCAATTGAGAAAAGTCGGAAAGTTACAACAAATACTTGAAGCTGATTGGACGAAGCATTACAACAGTGGAGCAAGCTGAGAAATAACTTTAGCTGAATCCATTTGAGAGAAAACCACAGACATCTTTCCCCTCCACAAAGTGCTTCCATTTACATGCTTTTCCAAAAGCAAACAAGTCTTTGCCATGTTTGTTTTGATTTATTTGCCCAAAACACAATGCAGCGCTTTGATTGGACAGGTCAGGTCCAAACACAGCAGCGGGAGAGGTTCATTCTATTTATTTGTGAATATCCCGGTAATTCATCTTTAAGTGCAAAATTGAACCTTTCCTGACCAGTTTTAGAATGGATCTGATCTATATATTGCATAAGATTACCATGTGGTTCTGTGCAATTTCCTATCAAAATATGTTTGAAAATACACTTTATTATGATAAATTAATTTATAATTTACCAGTAGTTTATCATTTGATTAGGCTGTTCTGCAGCTCTGTTATCAAACCAAATTAGAATGTGTATTGTCTAATCTTTTTATGTCAAAAGGTTCAAGCTCAAAATCTTTTAGTTCAGGTGTAAATCTGAAACATATTGAGCCATACAGCTCTAACTTACAATTACAAACCAACAAGCCAATACCACTTTCTCCTCAGAGCAACTGAGAATCCTTTCAATGATTCTGTCCCACAAGTACAGCCCAAAATCCCTTTCTTATCTGTACATCTTAATTCACGATGATTCTACCTGCGCCAGGTCCTGTGCACATCTTCCGTCAGCTGTTTGCCTCTGTATTTGATCAAACCCCCTCACCCGAAATCTCCGACATGGCCACACCGATCTCAAAGATACACTATCCACTCCAGATAATCATTGTCAATCATGTGCTGCTTAAGAGCCCGGGAAGCGTCTGATAGGTGGAGATTCACTGTGGATCAGGATTAGAGCTGGATTTTTATCAGCACAGCACAAACCAGCAGAGGTGATGTGAACGATTAGGGCCGCTGTTGGCTCTCAGACACCGGCAGGTCTTGGCACTCACGTAGAAACTGCATTTTAGAACATGTAAGCTAAGGTCATTTCTAGAGCTGGGTGATATTTTGTCTGCAAGATATATAATAATAATAATAATAATAATAATAATAATAATAATAATAATGAATTAATTATATTTATACAGTGATCCCTCGCTGTATCGCGCTTCATCTTTCACGGCTTCGCTGCTTCACGGATTTTTTTTACAGTGCGGATATTTTTACAGTGCATCCACTGAACTACAGCGCACGCACAAGAACGGGACCCTTTGACGAGTCGTTCATTGCAGTTCTCAAATATAATCGAAGGTGGCATATCCGTTTATAAAAATCTTCTTGCTCAGAAAAAGAAAGAGCGCCAACAACTACCCATAACCTGCGCCTTCAGTAGAGACAGACGCTACAGCGGAGCGGAGTCAGGACGAAGAGGCACAGCTGGGACATACGCGTGAAATACGCGAGTGACAATGTTTCCAACCTTGTATTACTATATTAAAATTATTGTTTTAAACAAATTTTGGGCTTTAAAACAGGTTTTGATTTTTGGTTTCATTCCATAGTTCAGTATTGCATTGTAAAATAATAAAAAATAAAGCTGTGACTACTTCACGGATTTCACTTTTCGCATGTTATTTTTGGAACGCAACTCCCGCGATAAACGAGGGATCACTGTATAGCACTTTTCTAGACACTCAAAAAGCTTCACATTGCATTATTCCTTCACTCCACCCGATGATGGTAAGCTACTATAGTAGCAGCCACAGCTGCCCTGGGACAACCATTCACACACACACTACTTTCATACTAGGAAAAGTGTCTTGCTTAAGGACACAACTACATTTCCTCCTCCAGCGCCTCCCTGTGCCCATCCAAGTACTGCTCCAAGTACTGATCAGCTTAGCGTCCAAGATCTGACATGACTGGGCATTGACAAGCAAGTATGACCACTGAATATTAGCAATATGTATAGTACATATACTCTAAATATTCATTCATTCATTCATTTTCTAGCACTTGTTCCCGTTGGGCGTCACGGGTGACTGGAGCCTATACCAGTGACTTTGGGCCTTAGGCGGTACACCCTGGACGGTGGCCAACTTGTCGCTGACACATAAACGTGGACATGGACAGACAACCATTCACTCTCACATTCATACACTACGGGCAATTTAGAGTTACCAATTAACCTACACAGTCATGTCTTTGAACGATGGGAGGAAGACGGAGAACCCGGAGAGAGCCCACAGTAACTTAGGGAGGACATACAGACTCCACCCAGAGAGATCCTGTGATGTTGTTCTAGTCTGGGAATCAAACCCACAATCTCCTTATTGGGAGGCAGGAGCTCTAACTGCTCTGCCACCGTGCACCCCATATACTCTAAATAATGTCCAAAAAACAAAAAGTACAATAAAAAGACTAAAGCTGTGGGAAGTTTATTTCTGAACTTTTGGATGATTTTACTGTCAAATCAGAAGAATTGTCCTCCCCCAGTTGTATGTGACAGACCTAACAGTCTGGGTTGCTTGTTGGTTGACTATGAGGTTTCAGTCAAATTATTCCCTTCTGATTTGAAGGATTGTGAGGACTTTACCCCATATTTTACTTTGATAAATGCTATGCCAATGAAGGACCGCTGCCAATGCTTGAAACCCATGAATAGCAAACTTACAAACTTCAACCACAAAGAACCAGAGGAGGAACACATTATTACATGGTCCATTCTGGCATGTAATGCCTATAGGAATGTATTTATTCATTATTTGCTTCTGGACTATGATATTGCAGGTCAAGTATATTTATCTTTATTCATTTAAAAACACAAGATAATGGAAATCAATCATTTCCAATAGTATTCTATTGATTTGGAAATGATTGAAATCAATAGAAAATCATTCTATTTACTTAAAGGCAATTTTTGGCTAAATGAATTTCTTTTTTAAATTAATCCAGCATATAATTATATTTTCTGAAACTAAACTAGAAATAGATTTTTTTTTATCAAAATAGCAGTACTCTGAGGTTTCTATAGCGACGACTTTGTGAAACACCCTCTTCTGGTGCTGGTGTTTTCAGGGTTGTATGAGAGAATATAAATAGTTGGCCTATACTAGGTTGACAGACGGCACAGTATAGACTGGAGGAGTTTCATCAGTCTGTAGCAGCCGTGGGTGAATTGGTTATTAATTATATGTATGTTCATTTTTCCACAGCACCAAACTAAAATGTCCATAGTTCAAGGTTCGGGCTTTTTGGTTGTTCAAGTTGTTAAATGGGAAGGCTCAAGATATTTCTTTCTTTTTATGAACTGTGAAAATGTGCAAAGTGTGCATGTTTGGGACGCTCTGCTGTTGACCTGCTGCTCTAAACTCTATAAAGGGGAACAAGATTGCAGCCAGTAGAGCGGATCATTGGTGAACTTCTCCCCTCGTCATGGCTGTACTCAGAGCCTGGCCAGTGCTCTGTTCATATTTTACAACTTTATTCGGATAATTTAAAGATTTTATTTTGAAGGTAAATTGTCTTTCTTTAGCAGATTCCTTTACCAACGTGTGTTTTTCCAAGTTGAATAATGAAATAAAGGAAAAAGGACGAGCATTTCCTTTCTCCAACTTGAACAAGTGAAAATTAATTTTGCTATGTTCATGGACAGTGCAAAAAAGTGATGGATGTTTATGTCATTTATATATATATATATATATATATATACTACATGTATACTGTATATATACTGACATACATTAACATAATTTGTTTTATTTTATTGATTTTTACATGGCATTCACTCTGAGATTAAGACTCTCTTTTTCAGGGAGTTCTAGTCCCAGAAGGAGACCGTCAGGACACAGAGAGAACATGCAAACTGGACACAGAAAGTCAGATTTTTGAAATATATATATTTTTGACTGCAATTGGATTTATTATTATTATTATTATTATTATTATTATTATTATTATTATTATTATTATTATTATTATTATTAATGATTATTATTATTAATTAATAATAATTTAAACAATAATAACAATATTAAACTAACAACAATATTTCTGAGCTGTCAAAACTTAGATCAAGAATAGACTTATAAATGTGTGATTCATGTCTTAAAAACGCTGTATATTAGACAAGTGGTTTTGCTGCTTGTTTTGTGGAGCAGAACAAGCACCCATCATTCAAAACAAAATCTAATTGATCTGATTTGTTGTTGTTTTATTACAGCATTTTGGTAATTATTAGTTTTAATTGTAATTAGGGTTAAAAGTGATTGTATGTATGACCCTAAACTGTAATCTAATCTTGATAGAATTAAAGGTGGAAGCAGCAGTAAAATAAGTAGCTGAGTAAAAGTAGAAAAATTAGCAGTGACAGTGCTGCCATTTCCCCCCATAAATGAATAATCAGGCTTTAAACCCTATGCACAACTAACAAACTATATACCTTCATGCTTCATAGCAACATGTCCAAAGCTTTAACTATTGAAAGGGGTCATCATGAATGTGAAGACAAGTAACCTTGTATTGGATATTTCATCAACCTGCACTTTCTGAGGACAACCTGAAATCAGAATTACTTTTATTCATCTCCAAGGGGAAATTCAATTCAAAACCATTGGCGCTGCTGAGATTTCAGATCTCATGCAACTACGTCTTCCACATTATAAAAAATACATCCACTTTTGTTCAATAGCACACTTTGTACTGATATAGAGGAGCTGTATTATAACAAAAACACATTTTAAAGTACCATTTTGTGCATGGTTCAAATAGCTTATTCTACCTTCTGGAAACACAAGATAAATAAAAACAACAAAAGAGCAAATAGAAGAGGAAAAAAACGACAGCCATGGTTTGTCAGTGTTGAGATTAGGAGAGTCAGTGGACAGATGAGTAATGAGGCAAATGATCTTCTCACTTTCATTGTGTCTGTGTATGAGATTTGGATGATCACGTGAAGAACAACATTCATCAAGTTTAAATTAATGGTGATCCTGAAACATATTGTGCTGTGGGGCTATCCTGTAACAATTTTAAAAGTAGTCTACGGAAGCCTTTTTTTCCCTTAAGTCTATAAAGAAACCAAAGAAGGACAATTATCTTATCCACATTTGAATGGATTCTTCCATCTATATTATGGCTTGTTGAGTTCTATAGGAAATTTGTATTGCATTGAGAAGACTTACAATATGCATCCTATATTGTCAGGATCTTGTCAGTGCACATTCTTGGCATTCCGTGTTAAAAAGCATTTAATAGAAGTCATAAGATTGCGTTTCATTTTTTAAGGTCATGTTACACGTCCCAATGTTAATGCTGCTGTAATTTACAAAAGGACAATTTCTTCAGGTTAACTGCTTCCATTAAATGCCAAAGATGCCACTCGGAAAGAAAACAAAACAATGCTGCCAATTCAAGATTCACTCTATTTAATCCACTGTAAATTAGTCTATTTTATAAATCTGTATAGAAACACAATTTGAGGTGCGTAACAAGCTTGGTACTGGCTGTGAAACCAACTGCAGTGTGTGCTACTGCTGCAATTGGCATGTTTCTGTTTCTATTTGCATAAGTCAAAAGCAGAATTAGGAGAAGAGAAGAAAAGGGAAGGTCAGGAGGGAGCATGGAGGCAGTGGAAGATAATAACGACGTGCCTTAAAGACTGCAGCTGCCGCGTGTGCGATTTACAATCGTGCACCATTTACATGTGCTGCTGAAGAGCATCTAAAGCCAGGCTCTTGTCTAAAACAAAAGGCTGATGGTGTCTAAATGGGGACCGTGCCCTGTGAGTGAATGACAGAGAGAAGAATGGCAATAAGGGAGGCAGTAGGCGAGGTGTTAAAAGTTGATTAGGTTGTTAAAGGTCACATAGTCAGGCCTCATCAGCTGTCCCAATGGAGCAGGAGAAAGCAGCTTCGGGCCACAGCACTTCTGTTAATGAGACACAAGCTATGGCATCCATGCTAACATGGATGCAGCTTGATGCCTCTTATTGTACATGAAGGTTCACACAATTATTATAGCTTCATATGTATTGCCTCATACATATGAGGCAATAATAACAATCACAGTATGTAAATATATAGTGCCTCCAGATGTGAATGGTGGATCTTCTAGTTCAAGGCTAAATGCTTGGTTCATTTATCCACAGAGCACACAATGGTAACAGACCCTGTGTGGGTGGAGCCGGTATAATTGGCTCATTCATGCTATCGCTCACATTCTGCAAATCCAGGATGCAGAACATGTTCAAATCCATACAGAATAGTTCTGACATCAGGAGAATTTCAACAAAATTTGTTACAACAGCACATACGGATTCTATATCCTGCTGGGGACACAGGATATATCCTGGTCTGTTACACAGGGTAGTGTCACAGTTCATAGAACTACAGATTAATAATGTGGCGTAAAACAGCATCAGTAATTCCTGTGGTGTTGGCATATTGTGCAAATCTCTTCAGATGAATGTCCATGCACACTTGTTTTAATGTGGTTATTTTCACCCAGAGCAGTTATGGCCCAAAGTGTCTCTAACAAGCACAGAATCAGTAGCCAGGCCAAACAACACTGGTGCATGTAAGAGAAAGGAGCCATCAGAGGAGCTCCACACTGTATACTATATAACATGTGCAGAACACTAACCTTCTACATTCATTTGCACAGAGCGGTATTTTGTCCACCCACTGCTCTTGAAGGGTCAGTCTTGAAACGGACTATGTTTTAATGAGGCATACAAGCAGTTCAGTACGCACACATATTCGCCATAGACATATTGCAAACAGTGCTCCCACCCACTTACAGTTTAAAAAGATGCTGATGTATGAGTAACTGCTGATAAATACAGAAGAAGTGCCCTCCCCCAACAAACATGATGGCAAAACTACCAGTGACCACCCCCTCTGATCCATCCAAGCTGAGCCAACGTCAAATAATCTTTATCACAATAGAAAAGGTCAACCAACTGGATTACAATTATCATATTTTCAACAGGGACATTTATTAGCACTATGCTTCATTTGCTTTGCAGAATCTAAATGAGGCAGTGGGGGCAGGGGGGGCCATTACGCTGCAGTGATCAGTGCTAATACAGTGACATAATGTCCTGCAAGTTTACAAGCTCACAACAGCACTCCGTCAATGCCTGCTTCTGCCACAACAATGCCTGTCAGACACATTATTGGCAAAGGCAATCAATATTTTTTATTACCACAACTTGGTCCACATCTCTCGCATTAGCACCAGAATAACTGACATTTATGCAATTTTCAGGGCCAGTACATTTCTATGTTCTGTCTGTTTCTTTTCCACTGAATAAATGTGTGCATGTGTGTGTCCTTCTCCATAAAAGTGAACAGGCAGCAAGGTCTTGCTGTGTCTATGACATACAGGAACAGCTCGGTGTCTTACTTTGCACAAATGATGCACATTATGTGACTTAGAGACTGTACGCAGTGTACGCATGTCTTTGTCTGTTCTTGACTAAATCCTGAACTCTTCGTATGATAGTTCTTAAAGGTGGTGTAGGACAAATAAAGTTAACTAGACGCAAAGGTAATGATGGTCACTGTGACTCTAGTCTTCAGAGTAGCCAATCATAGCACTTTGCCATACTGTAACTTTTTAAATTGTGGGTGTGCAGCCGTGACATACAGACCTGTCTACAGAGAGAGGGCAGTGATGAGAAAACACGCTGTCTGTATCAGCAATGCTTCAACCACCATCAATAGCTGATCAATGCAGCAGTGCACCTACGGGAGGCCATGTTCCATTAGGAGTGTGGGTCAATGTGTTGGCCAACAGATAGGGTCGCTTTATTTCCTTGATACTTGTCCCAAGACCTATAGCACACATGTTTGATTAACTACCCTGTGTGGCTCCATTGATGTGTATCAGTGTTCACCCTGGAGTCCTATCAGTCAGCAACTTCCACCAGACGCACGGGAGCAAATGACCTTTGACATCCTCACTCTGACCCTGGGCGACCCCCAGTTAATTAGGAGTTTGTATGTTTATTAAACATCTTTTCTGCTCATATAACTATACGCTTTTTAAAATTGGTGAGATTTTGGTAACTAAGGAGATGGTGCATTTTTATAAACTAGCAAAAATAATGAGTTTGCAGACGTTTGCAGAATTTGAGCTGTGAGACAAGACAAATGTAAATAATTATTAGGCTTCACTTAACTATTGTCTGCAAATGTAATATTTGTCATGTTGAGTCCATTTGTCACCACACACAGAGCATCACAAAGTCCGAAGAGAGAGTGTGTAAACACATGCAACACAAAAGGCAGTAATTAATGGAATGACCTCTGAACAGTGCAGCACAGCAGCCTGCTTTCATCACACTCAAACACATGCGCGCACACACTCAAATAGCACGGCTGTCTGGAGCTGCTGGAACCTGCCAATTATTCTGTACTTTACTGGACCGTCGCTGCATCAGAGGTGTGATTGGAATAACAACCATTCGCCGAACTAGGCAATTCTCGATTCCCTGTAGGGCAGCACTGAACCAGCAGGGGGAAAACCAAGGCACTGCAATGAGATGCCAGTGACACAGAAGAAGAGGTGTGCAAGACAGCTCATAGGAAAATGCAGTAAAATGCTAAAACAACAGGATTACTTGATGACAGAGAAATGTGAGGAGAGTGAGAGTGAGCAGGGGCTCCCTGGCAACATGCAGTGCACTGCTGCCTGAGTGACACTTACTGTGATACACCCCCCCCCCCCTTCCTCTGGGGAAATAACCCCCTTAATCCAGCATGCTCTTTCAGAGAGACAAGATCCCCTTCTTCTCTCAGCGCGGATATGAAACGCTCCCCCTTGTGATTCAAACACTGGGGATGAGCTATGGAAATCGAATAGACAACAATGTGACGTAGTGCTGCTGGAGAGAGACATCATGCCCAGGCTGCTTATTCCCTGTCAAACGAGGAGCCACAAGTCATTGGTTAAAACTGGAGGAGGTGGTCTGCAATTGGTTGTTTTTTGGGAGGTGGCGTTACAATGGCTGCAGAGCCAGGGCATCAAATGAAGGCAGGTGGGTTGGACAGACAGAGCTGTCACTGTGTTTAGAGTCAGGATCCAAACTTAGGCAATAAATTAACTGTTATACTACTAGAATTAATGTGCAATAATGTTTATTGAAATGTAAAATAAACATGTGACAGATTGATTTGATAAAAATATATTTTCAAAAGCACCATTTGACTTTTCACCTTGAAAGAGGTTATTGTGCTGCCTGACAAACAAAACATTTTAAAAACACCCATTGGAGGAAATTCCCTCTTTTACAGCTGATTTAATGCTTATAGTCCTTTGGTAATGTTCCTTTGCATAAGCTCACACACAATGTGACAAATGCTCAGAGACAGAGTTAATTAACAGTATACAGGGCTGGTCGGAGCGCCGAATCAATAAAGTCAAGGCGGGCCCGCACGCAGCAGGTCTAGCAGCAGGATCCACGGACCACGCAGCCTTTTCACTGTGAGCCAGGGGAGGTCTTTTTCTCTCCATACTGGTAAATCACTCCACTGCCATGGTGCTTGGTACACAGAGCGGACAGCAGAGCTCGGCCGACACAGTGTGATATTATATTAGCATTACAAAGGCTTTCCCACCATCTGTGACACGCACTGGAAAAAAAAAATCACTTTTCTCTTTCCAAGCCCTTAGTGCTGATGTTTCCATAGGTTTAGTGATTGATAAGAGACAGGCTTCAGATGACAAACGGTATGCATTAATTATAACCTTGCAAACATGCACTGTACTGTACATTATTCCTCACTCTGTGCTTTAGCGCTATTAACGCTGTTAGCTTTGAAGTCATGAAATTATTTTAGCATTGCTTACAATGTTCAATTGTTGATTAGCAAATAATGTACAAACAATTCCGTGAACAAACATTATAAGACTGGAGATATTATAATTTTATAGTGATTGTTTTGTTGTTTTTTTAAGTTCAATATTGCATGTGGAGTTCGAGTGAAAAGTAATATAAAGCATAAGCAATGAGGGATTGGTTGTAGTTCACCCAGTTAACAAATGATCTTTCCCATTATCTTGGGTCCAAATAGCCTGTATACATAGTGTTACTTTAAGACATTTCCAGCATATGATAAAAACATCCATAAAGCCCATGTGTTTCCCTCTGAGCAGAGTGAGTTTTGTGTCTCTGCAGGGAATGAATAGACTTGGCTCCGTCACACAGCTCTCTCCTTGCTTTCCACTGTAGCCTGTTGTCACTAGCCCCTGGTCCAACGCCAGTCGCCTACTTGGCAGCGAGAGGTGCCGTACAAAGCAACTGGCAGGTCTGGTAAATAATGCTGATGGAGTGTGATAGAGAGAGAAGCTTCTCCTTTTATTCAACGCAGCTACTATCCGTTTGAGCTGGGGAAAGGACAAATGCTGCCTTCGCTCAACCAATAAAAAAAAGACCTACCTAGCTCCCTTTTTGTGTTATCTCTCATGATGGTTGCCAGCTTAAGGAAAACCAATAGCCCTTTAGAAAATGGCTTAAGAGAAAGCGTAGTACAGAGACCTGCCAACAGCTGGGATTTACAGAGGAAAAACTTCATGCATACAATTACGCAGATGAAGGAGCGACAAGTGGACAATAGCTATGCAGCGTCAAGGAGAAACACTCAACCAGGCAATCATGCAAAGCCCTCTACATAGTGAGTGCAACAGGAAAACAGTGTTGGGGAGAGAGACATCATTATCACTCTGTATGAATAGCTCGGCCGTTTTGTATCAACACAACACAAACAATTCTAAAGACTGATTACTTTCAACATCAAACAAAAAGGAAATAAATATAAGTCATCTCTAAGTGTGTATAATTAAGGCTTGTTGGCCTGTTATCGGTCCCAGATTTGATCCCTGACCTATGGGACCTCCTGTGTGGACATGTTCTCCCTGTTTCCTGGTGCCCCAACAGCAATGTTCAGAAGGCTAACTCCATCTTGGTACCAATCATAACTTCAGTACTGTTACTGCTACAGGTTGCCAGGAGTCAGAGTCAAATGCAGCAGGACAAAGAATAATCTTGTAATTATGAAAAATCAACTTTTTGGAACTTTCTGCCATGCTATAATATTATTTTTTTATAAAAAAAAATAAAAAAGTGGAGAATCTTGTATCTCTCCTATTCAAAAACCATTTGAATTATCTTCATGGTTCATACTACAAGGGAACAACTTTTGTACATGGGACAGCCCACAAGCGTACACAACCAGGAAGTCTCTGCAGCGCTCTCCCACACTCCTTTCAGGTAGTGCTTCCCAGGGATGAAGGAGCTCGGGGAAAAGTTGTTACTAGCATATGTTTTTGGTGCCACCAAGTGAGAAAGTGGTTTTTTTTTTTTTTTTTTACACCATTTTACTGAGTACTATAACTTTTTCAGCAAAAGCATGTTTGATGGTAGATTAATTAAAACATCACAACAGAGAGAAGTCTGGTGAGTAAGTTGCAACAGAATTTGGCTGTGATTTCTGCCATCAGTGGTGAGGTACCGCACACAAATTGTTCATTTTAAAATGCTCTTCTTTGTGTTTATTGCTGTTTATACCTTCAGTAGCTTGCTTGCTGTGTGCTGACGGTCTGAAGGGGGAGTGATTTAGCGCGGGGAAGGGAGCGTCAAAACGGAAACTGACGGTTAATACGTTGTTTTCTGCAAGTACAGCGTTTTCAACCCGATAAAAGGTAACAAGGTACTAAATATATGCTATATATGCTAAATTAATACCCCATAGAAATGTAATGGTATGTTCAGACCGTGGCGTAAAAATCACGCTGCCCCCCCTAGTTGGACGCTTGTGCATTTGAGGGCAGATGCTGAAATATAAGCTCACCAGCACACATTCGTCAAAGACGTCCAGTGCACATGCGCAGTCGAGTCAAGGAGTTGTGTTTCCCGAGTGGTTGTTCTCTTGGTGCGATGGTAGACAAGGTTGAGAGTGGCTTTTATGTATTTGCTTTACAAACACACCAAAGCCAGTAACACTGGATTGTACAGCTCCGGGCCATGCCAGACGGACACAATAAGTTTGTCATCCACAGCAATGCTGCAGTGTTTGTTTTGGTCCATTTCCCGGGTGCCATAGGTACGTCACTGCGTAATATCTGATTGGTTGCCGCACCACGTTAGCCGCCTAAAGTTCAGCTCTGTTCAACTTTGGATGTCCTGGATGTCCTGGATGCCCCGGACGCTTTGGTTGCATCCAGAGAGTTCAGGGCGTCAGACGCAAAAGAGCTCTGGACGCGCCGCCTTGGACGCCCAAAACGCAGGATTCACACCGCCTCAGACACTCTGGACGTGCCGCAAAAACGCTGAACGCCCTGGACGCGGGTCCGCATAGACTTTACATGTAAACTGGATGCTTTGGACACTGCAGTGTGAACGCACTATGACACCCCCTCTTTAAGAACATCAATGCAAACAGGAGACCAAAGACACTTTACACAATGATTGAGCCATGAAAAACATATTGTTATTATTGCACAAAGAGCATAACTGAACTCAAGCACCCCTGAGTGGTGCTGGGCACCCTTCAAAGGTACTACTATAGTACCAAAAACGTGGAAGTACAGTTTCTTCTGATAAGTTACGTTGCCTGTGGAGGTTGCATCCAATCAGAGTGCTGCTTTCGGGCGCTTACTTCAGGGTTGACAAGAAATAAAATACTTTCCTAATTAACTGCATTAGTTTAATTTTGAGGCTTTTACAATATTCTCTTTGGGAGAAAACACACAACCCCAGCTGTAAGGGAAAGATACCCAGCCCTGGTCCTAACTTCAGCGATGTGACAAAAATATGAATTGATATTTTTTTTCCTTTGTCTTATTAAAAACAAATAAACATTGTCTGGAGAAGCGAAAAAAGAGATCCGAGGCACTCCAATGTATGCAGATATAGTTTATTCATGCCAATGCGATTCAACAAAGGTCCTTTTCAGGGCATGTAATATTCACAGGTATGTAGCATCAATCCCTAATTATAGTACAGGGTCGTGTGACTGATCACACAAATAAGAATTTCTTTTTGGCCCAAAATCTTTATTTGATAGGACAGTTGTGACGTGAAATGGAGAGAGAGAGGGTATGAGATATTTGGCAAAAGGTCAAGGGCTGGAATCAAACTTACAACGGCGCAAACACACATGTGCAACACCCTTATCTCCTGCATCACCAGCGAGAACAACAATACAGCCTTAATAATTGCTATTTGGAAAACAAAAATTGACAATTTTCTCCTCCAAAGTCAGAACTCTGCTCCAAACCACATGCTTTTATTGACAGAGGATTTGCTGTGGACCTCTTGATTAAATTGAGCCAAGCTAATCATTAACAGAATCTAAATCTCGATAAAAATTGGATTGATTGCACTGCCCTCATTAATCATTGCAAGATTTGGCCAGTGCCTTGTCGAAGGTCTGTGTAGATATAGCTACAATTACAGTACACAATACACAGAAAAACAGCATGTTTCCCTGAAGCTGAGGTTGACCTGAGGCAAGCTCTATTCATTTTCTACATACAGCAGTGAGAACATCCTTTAAAATGACCGCTCATTGTCCATTAGAGAAGCTTTGTGCCAACATGTAACCCATACATTTAGCCGCAGAACACCCCTGTCATGAGGATATTATTAACACAATAAAGTGAGCATATAGGACTGGGAGGCAGCACAATCACCCGACCCCCAGCGGGATGTCCCAGGTCAATGAGGTCTACTGCTCTCTGTAATATCACTGTCACTGTGGAAACACCTGTAGATGCATCACGTTTTCTGTGAGTAATGCACATTAGCATATGGCCCAGAATCTCCGACAGCCAAGGTAAGAGGGGTGAGCTCGCTTGTCAAAACCAATGCCTACATCTTAAAGACCAGACGATGGGAGAAGAAGCCAAAATTACCCGCGTAACGGAGAGGTGCAGAAATCAGCACTCATAAAGTTCGACAGGGGAGCTGGTTAAAGCATGATGAAAGAAAGGGAACCCAGCACAGCCGATAGTAAAACAACCCTGGCACTGAAAGCACTGCATTCAAATTCAATTGTGAGGAGAGGAAAGGAGATGCAGGAGAGGGAAAATTACACTCCTGTTGTTTTGAACTATAGAGCGTCAAAGATGTGTTTTATTATGCCTCCCATTAGGAATAAAAACATACGCTCAATTTGTTGACAGTACAAGCTTACAGTAACATAAAGGAAGGGAGAATACAGCTGTAATGTGTCAATTATAAATGATTATGAGTGATGTGGTGAAAACAATAAAGAATTATTAAATGCAGGAGCAGAAATGATCTCTTGATATCTTGAGCCGGTGACAGCTCAGCTAATCCTCCAGGTAACAACCCACATATTAAGAGTCGTGGATGACAATAATAAATCACAACACGTCACAAGATGCTTGTTGGTATTGAGATTATATGCCCTCAAATAAAGATTTAGTAACAGCTGCATTGTTGCACTGCTAATTCTGTAGAAAGTCTGGGAACAGCATCACGATATTGGGATAGGACTTAAAGACTAAAGGGTCAGATGAGCAAAAATTGTTACTAATTGTTACTAATTGTTACTTAATAATATATATATATATATATATATATATATATATATATATATATATATATATATTATATATAAGTTAACTGAATCCTAGGTCTGGACTATGGGCTCTTTGTCTAAAATCACATTACACACTCAAACAGAAATTCCATAATTAATTTCGCAACAGGCTTCAAAACAAATGCTAGATAGAGCTATTGATCCCAAGCCGTTTCTAGATTTTATTTTAACATTAATATATTTCCAGATTATTATTATTCTGAAAACATATTTGAACATATCTTAATTTATTCTTACATATCGTGAGTTGTATCAGGACAAATCACTGCAAATAACATTGTCTCCCTTCAGTGAAACAGCAGTGGCTTTTACTCTGAGTCTGCACAAGGAAAACAGAGAGTTTGAACAGCTTCAGTTCTTACAGAGCGTGAGGAGCAGCCAGAGCAGTGAGAGAGGCTGATGAAAGACCCACAGAGCACACGACACGCACCGTAACTGTTCACCATCCCAAACTACAGATACAAGGAGCCCTACCTCCTGGATATTTAAACCCTCACAAATGCATGTCAATCTGGGCTAATATATGCTTTTTTACAGTAAAACAGTACAGTACAAAATATCAATCAATAATGTCAGATACAAGTTGTTAAACTAGTATCAAAATTAGATATTGATATAAATAGGTATATCAAATTATTGCTTGAAAAGTTTTATAATATTCCTGCTCTAAGGCCAGCCTATTTGCAAAGCACAGTTTGTAATTCAAAGTGCTTTACACAACAGAAAAAGATACATTAGAATCACAAAACAGACACAGACATAAATGATAAATAACATTTACTTTAAAAGAGAATAGTGCAGATAAAATCCTTTCAGCCATATGCACGGTTAAACAGAACTACTTTTAGCCTAGACTTGAACATTGTTGAGTATGCGAACGGTTTCAAGAAGCCAAAAGGAAATGCAGGTATATGGCTTGGGATTGAACGCTAGAAAGTGATTGTTTAATGAACAGGTAATGCTGTAAATACACTGGATTAAGTTTCCATCTATAGCAAAACATTCTTAGAGATACATAAACCAAAACAACATTAAAGGCTAAACAAAAGTACTGGTAAATACTTTTATTACTCTATAGTTTCAGAGTAGATTTAGTATGTAGTAACTTTAAATCTCCATCTCCAGTTTTTCCTTCCTAGATGTTTAGATGTTTTACTACAGAGGGATTGGAATACAACAGCATTACTAACAATAGAACAAAGTAGGTTATGATTGTCTTGTATGCCTTGAAGCTATCTGGAAACTACTGTTGATCTAGAATATCAAAAGTACACATATAGCCCAATTAATATGAGAAAAAAAGCACCGCACACTGACTCTGACACATTAAGAGTGTGTGATCTTCGCATGTATCTTCAAGGCCCCTGCTCTGTTTGTGCATGTGAGAAAAGCGTGTGGGCGTATTTGCTTCACTATATCTTTGTGTAAGGGAAAAAAGGCGAATGACGCGATGATGAGAGAGGAACACGCGGAGCCGGGATGGCGGTGCTGGGATAAAGGAACAGAGGAGCAGGGTTTTGCAGATGCGGCCCGGGGGGTGGCTGAGGTTACCCATGTACACACACACACAATGCTCCAGAGCACAGGCCAAGGGCTGTATAACGGTGTTGCCATTTCCGGGAGCTCAGTGTGTGCCTTGTTCTGCTCAATGCCCAGGGCAGCCATTCAAGAGACGCTCCCCCCAGCCGCAGATCTCATATCCCAATAACGCCGCTGCTCCGACTGCTCCACACTGTTGATGAGGCCTTAAAAAACACCCGGCGCACAGAAATCCAAGGAGAAAGATTGCATTTCGGCACTTTATTTGTCATCAGCAGTGGGCCCTTCTGAGTGCACTTCCAGCTGGTATCCCCTTTTATAACATATTTGGCTGGCTTTTCTTTTTCCACCCTGTTCTCTTTTTTTCACTCTGAAGTGCCAGGCTAGTGTGTAATTACGGCTGTTTAGCCCTAACTTCCATTGTCATTAAAAGCAGATTAAGGCAATAGTGCTGCCATGTAAACATAAGGCCTTGTGTTCAGTAGATGGAGGTAGAAATAACATGATTAACCTGGATTACGTGTAACTTCCTGTGATTTATATTTGCATGTAAAAGAGCTTTGTAGCGCTCACTGTAGTGGTCTGTTATTGACACAAACAAACAAAACCAGATATTTTTAAAAGAAGAACTCATTCAATACAGAGGTTTGTCTAAAGGGCTCACAAGATGCATTATTAAAATAGAAGGAAAGATTTGCAAACAATTAGGTTTCTGTAACTATTTCCATTCAACCCACACATAACTGCACTGCAGATAAATCGACCTCTGTGTGGAAAGTGTATGCAAGGTGGTGCAAACAAGTATTGACAGCATCAGAATGATATTTACATTGCCTATAATTAATTGTACAATATCCAATTGGTTGAAGACTGCAGAGACAGCAAAGCTCTTGTTCAGCGGAAAACGTCAGTAAAGGTTTCATACATCATTTCTAAAAGATTTCAAAAATCCTGATCTTTAAACAAGTAGATTATATCCCAAGAGAGAAGATGCCTACAGTTATTATATGTAGGCTATTATTATATAAGACATCGCCTTCAATGAGCAAATGACAAACTCCAACCACAAAACAAATCCAACGGATAATTGAGGAGTTCCACACAGGGACAGCTTTTAATTGAGTACAATGACAAACAACAGTAACAACGAAGACTGCATGGTATTTTTAAGAGCTAAAAGAGTTAATCTATTAATCCCAAATAACTGATTATTGAGATAATTGTCAATGGGAGAACTGAATAATAGTCTGGACAAGACAGACTTTAAAACATTCGTAAGCAGAAGCTTTACAACTCACACAGATCAAAATGACACGGGACACATAGTGCTTTTGATGAAAAACTGAATTTGTCTGTAAATACACGTCATCAGGTCTGAATCTCATCATTTCAGCTTCATCTGGGTCAAATTGAGTAAAAATCTAATTTCTGCATTCTCGCGATCAAAACAACAACTTGATTAATCAAAATAATAATTGCTAGATTAATTATCGGCATGTATAATTCTAGTTTGTGGACTCACTGGTGTCTGAGCCTATATGGAAAATGATACCCCTTGTTTGTCTGCGTGCTGTCTTTCGATAATCTAAAGACCAAGTAGTGTCCGAAATAAAGCTTATGATGATGATGACTTGATTAAAAACAGCTAAATAATCGTTAGCTGAAGACTTTTTCTTTTACTTTTTTCCAACAGCTTAGGGCTATCATGTTAAAGACCTGCTCTGTTCTAAATCTTGGCTCTCACTTGAAAATTACCTTAAAGTAAAGGGTCGATGGCGGAACATTTGACGTAGATCGTTGAATGTCAAGCCAAATAAACCTGATATGGAGGAGGAGGAAGTCCTTAGAGGAGAAGGAGCTTTTAGGCAGCCTGAGTGTGCCAGCTGTTTCAATCACTGACTGAAAACACGGAGCTGTGTGCCAACAGGAACCAGCCAGTCAGCAGGTGTTAGCGGTTAGCATGCACCGCCATGTTTGTTGTGTATGCACAGGGGATATGAGCAGGGCTGCAAGGGTGATCCTTAAATTATTGCAATATATCACAATATTCATGTGATAAGAAAGTAATTAAATCATAAACTGGCAGAAGGTACAATTGGAAAAAATACAAGCTTCATCGTCTGATTTAATTGAAATAATATTTAGAAAAGGCTGATAAAGCAGCACAATTACACAATTTGCTCTCTCTTCAAAGCTACCATAATTTAGCCTGCATCATTTTCAGTTTCAGTGCTATAATACTATATTTTTTTAGGTAAACCTCTAAAACCACCATAAACTTAAGTGAATTTCAGTCCTTTTCTTGCAACTTTCTGGCATATTTCTATGATAAAAGTCCCTCACTCGAGCCCTGACATCTTTAACACAAACATACAATACAGTTATTCATTCATTCAGTCCTCTAGATCCACTTGAATCTCTCATCTGTGTGTTCAGTTTAACACCAGACTAAAGGGCAGCTCTGAGAGTTGGCTTGTGCTACGACACACAGCAAAAACATGTTTTATTCATTGGATGTAAGCAGAGACAGTAAATCTTTCATTTACATGCATATGGAAACACAGTCTAAATTGCTTACTGAAGATTAGGTGATGATTTATATGAATTCAGCGGTGTTCCAAATATGTGACTGGGCATTAAGTAAGCTGCTATTAAAATGTATTTAAGTTTAAAGAATTATTTAGCAAAAGGTTCATCCTAAATTAAAAATGAAATTGCCTCTAGCATATCTAGAGTCTAGAGTATTTAAGTAATTTAAGGGAGGATATAGCTTGCACTCCAGTTGTTTAAAAAAAAAAAAAAAAAAAAAGCTGCTACAATCTCAACTGAATCTGTGTTGCCAGTGCCTCATTCTGCAAGTTTTGCTCGTTCCCAGTGTATCAACTGGCCTCATGTTTAGAATAGATCAGCATTACAGTTGTTATCAGTAAAATATATTTTATCTGAACACATTTAGCCGGTATCTGGGACAGAGAGGTTAAGTTTATGAAACTGAATTCTACATATAGTACCTTTAAGTTAACTTATAATCAGGATAAGACATCCATTGTGCCTGAGGTTGAATCAATGTATAGTGCTCACTAGAAAGCAGATGATTTGCTTTGGTGCCGCTGTGTCAGAAAATCCAAAAGGAAAGACGCATTTGAATAACCTACAACAAGAACTGGCCCCTGACCTATCCCTCTGATCATTAATATTTATGAGTCAAGACAAACATCGTCCATAATAATATTCTAAGGACCTTGGAAGTACATTATTGTTACAAAATCAGAAACATTGACCCAAATCATTATGGGTCAAATCTTTTTTGGTTAAATCACAATCTATATACAATGTTGCATTTAGCCAGAAAAAAACATATTCCTTTTTCCTTCAGTGACTGTCATCTAGTCTGACTGAGTCCAAATGAACCTTCCATACTGGTTTATCATATTTTATTTGCCTCTCAGTACATGAAAAAGCTACGTGCAGTGCAATAATATTAGGATCCTATTCCCTGAATTGCAATCGAGCTGATGGCAACAACTACAGTCGCTGTTCAAACTCATAAGATCTGCTTTGTCTTTCATTGTTTACAGCTCATTAAATTTAGCTAAGTTAGTGATCCAGTGTACACGCTGGTGTGAAACAGGCTGTTCAAATTGGTATAGTGTAATATGCATAGAGAGTAATTATCCAGTGTGTCCTCAGAGGTATTGGTGGAAGTACAGCTGTCGCCCGGTGAATAGTGATGATCAGAGCGAGAGAGGTCAAACGCAGGTGGAGCATGTGTTCATTATCCAGTGACGAACAACACTTTAAGGTCAGAGCCGACGCAAGGAGAAACAGCAGACAAACAAACCGCACTTTTAAATTGGTGTTTGTTTAGCATGAACTTCTGAGACCTCCTCTCCTTCTTTGCATGTACAGTTATGTCACAGCGTACTCCAAAGGTTTCTAGCAAAGGAAATGTTACCTAAAAATAATGATTCGGTAAAAGTAACAAATGTGTTTCTTGAAGAACGTCTTTAGTCGATTACAGTCTTACTTGTGACAAAAGGATCAATTATGAATATATAAATTGTTACTTCAATACTTCAATTATAAAAACTACAGCTTTACTATTACTATTGCCACTACTATGACAATACAAATAGGAAATAGGAATGTGCATGTTTGTTTTGTTGTCTTTGCCCCTGACTTGTTGTGACTTGTGCTGTCCTTGAATACAGAAAAATACAATATAATACTATAACAATACATCACGAGTTAGGACCTCTCCTTTCAAAACTACTCAGCTTGATCGGGTTTATCTAATTTTTTTCCCAATTATCCAATGTTTTTCATGTGTTATATTACTGCATGCTGTGTTCTGATTGGCAAAGGTTTATACAATTTCTTTTAATCTCTATCTACTTGTTCTGTCCTTTGGAGATCAAATCGGAATCTATGCAATATTCCAAACGAGGCTAATACTCTTTGTGAATCATTTGATGAATGTTGCCACAAGGCCTGTCCAATAATGCAATACATACGCTGATAATAGGGATGTTACAAGGTAAAATTTTAGTGTTACAATTATTGTGAGAAGAAACAACAAACTTTAACTACTATTTACGATTATTAACACCAAGACTGAATAGTTAATATTCTCTTATTCAAATTGTCAGGACAGATCAGCATCCCTGAATTTTTATATGAAATCAAACGGTTTGAATGATAACGTTAAGTGAAGCTAATAATATACTTACAATAATATGTAAGATATAAAAGTTTACATTCAGGGTTACTTTTGTAGAGCAAGATTGAACTTGAATAACTTAACTTGATTAACTGAAAAATCTTGACATCCCTAGCTGATAGCCTATAGAAAAGACCACCAAACAATAACGTAATGTCAGTGTGAGATTTTTACTTAACTGTACATGTTGTAAATACTTTACAGTACAATTAACATTACTCAATAAGATTAATGCTGCTTAGAAACTGTCACTGTCTTGACACCGAGTATAGTTCAGTAATTTGTCAACAGCAGAGGCAGGTAAATTATGTCACTGATACTTGTTAAACTGTTGTGGTCATGCACAGTAAATACGACTTTTGCATTTTCTTCTGCAAGAATGTCCAACAACATGTGTGTGCAAAATGAATCGCAATTGAACTGAAATCGCAATATGAATGAACGCAATTAGAAAATCGCAAAGACTGCAATTTTTGAAGAACTATCATTTCATACACAAACAAAAAAATATCCTAACCCTGTTGTTTAAATCTGCACAAACATGTTCTGAAATACATGGGATTCTTGTATTAGTTCGGTTCAGTTCATAGATCTATTTCAGTCTTTTTGTCAATTCTACTCGACACATTAAAAATGTGATATTAGAACAGCATTCTGTTATCAAAACATAAGTTAACATAAGTTAAAACATAAGTTAAAACATAAGTTAACATAAGCACATCTAATCACAATTTCAATTCAATATTCTTTCCAAATTGTGCAGGCCTTAAAGACAACATGAAAGTTCAACACGTCACGAAACATTACTGTCAACTTAAACAGCTGCAATCTGAAATGTTTACTTTTACTATTAAAAAAAAAGCTTTTTAATCACCAGCAAACTATGTGAAGATTATAATTCTTTTCTGTACATGTTTCTGCGTTATCTGATCCACACCAAGGCTACAGTGCAGTGCATCAACTTTGCCATAATGTGCCTCTGCGACCTTGTTATGGGTTTTTTTCTTCCCCAAACAATTACAAGCCAGTATTAAGCTTTTGTCCTGTGCTGCGCTGCGGTGGCCTTGTTGCCGCTCCAGCTTCTCCCTGTGTGAATGACAGCTCATAAAAGCCCTTTTTGCTTGTGCTTGCGTCACCGTCACTATGTAATTCCACTGCAGGGGTAGTAGTGCTTTTAGCCATGAGGAGCAAAGCCACAAGTGCACTAAAGACATCGCCACAAACCATCGCCAAATTGCCCAGAAGCTTCCAGAAATCTCTCCTGACATTTTATTGACAGAGACGACTGTTATTCTCTCAACCATCTGTTAGTTATTCTATTGCCACACCAGCGCAGAGCAAATGTGAAAGGGGTAAAAATGATCAAGAATGGCACATTAAGTAAGTATAAGGTTTGTATAAACACTTTGGACTAAAAATGACATTAAAGGGGTATTATCTAATTTCACTATTGTTATGATTTCACTATTTCACTATTGCTAGATAAGCTTGACAGAATCATGGGAAAAAGTAATTTATAGAACGTTATCAACTTGACATTAGGCAAAAGCTAAATACTGGATGCCAGTTTTGGTTCTTCAATGATAATAAAAACAGCCTTTGTTTGACAATACAAAATAGTATTACAAGTAGCAGATTATTTAATATTATTCTGTGCCTCTATAGGCTGCTTGATTATGGCAAAAATTATAATCATAATTATTTGGTGCATAATTGAAATCACAATTATTTTTGAACAATTACTACTATATTGTCAAAATTATTCTGCAGAGAAAGTATAGACTGATTAGGTTTTGAGTGGCAAAAATGTGTGCAATTAATTGTATTTTCAATCACAAGATTTTCGTAATTGAATAGAGAAATAATTTAAATCTTGATTATAAACACCATTAATTGCACAGCCCTAGCTTCTATTCAGATATACTGTACATCAAGATCTTACTAAAACTATTCAGGAAAGTTAACATTTTATTATCTAGTTCTGATACTAGTTTCAGTATTGATTAGAATCTGGGAATTCAGTATTTAACAATTAGGGCTGAATGATTTGAGAAAAATATCTAATTGTGATTTTTCTGACAAGAATTGCGAATGCTATAAGATTTGCTATTTGGGCTTTAATTACTGTTCTCAGTTCAAAGGAGAATTAACACAAACTCTGAAACATAAACTGACATTTGTTGTTTGTACAGATCTAAACTACAAGGTTAGCAGATTTTATGCAGAATAAGACAGAATATTGCCGTTTGTAGAGGAAATTAAGGTACTTCAAAAAAATTGCAGCGTTTGCAATTTACTAAATGCTAAATGATTGCAATTAATCTTGCAGCCCTTTTAACAACACTATACTGGACCGGTTTTAAAAGAACTAAAAGGACTAAACCCAAAGCTAAACCTCGACTAGACCATGACTAACCGAAGACTAGAACAGGACCAAACCAAGTCAACATTTTTAAACATGTGAATGTAACACTCTGTAGCCTGTGTACAGACTTTTTTATTAATTCTTTTATTTTATTATTATTTTTTGATGCTCTCTCTGTGACATTATTTATGGCATGACTTGTGAATTATGTTTGCATGTTTGAAATAAAACACCAATCCAATCCAACGTCAGGATTAAGATGGGCTTAATTTAGGACAAAATAAAAACCATAGCTAGCAAGACAAAAGGCCATTTAACAGTCTAAATATGATTTAACCAGGTCAAATGTGCACAACTAAGCAGATCTACTTCAAACCAATAATGACAATATAAGAGGCTCATTATTAACAAAATACTGACCATAGGTTTATCCTATTTTTGAAAAAAAAAAATTGCATTTATGCTTGCAAACAATACTACCATTTCCTTCAACTGCCAACTTTGCAAGAACTATAAATTTGCTTTTTTCCCAATGCTACTCTTGTGTCAATAATTCAGCTCAATAAAAAACATTTCCACACCCCAAAAGCTGAGGCAAAACAGTGAATGTAGCTTATTTGTGCTGTAAGGGAGAGGAGCAGAGAGAGACCTTGAGTGAATGGGAGGCGTGGATGCTGCAGCAGTACAGCGTTCAGTGTGAGTCAGAGCGTGTTTTCCTGTGTGCGTTTCGACCCTTTACCTCCCTCTCTTTCCAATTCCACTCTGCCTCTGTCGCTCGGCCTCTCGTAGCACTTAAGCAGCTGCCTCCACTTATGCAGGCCACATTTTCAGATGACAGGAGGGTGGAATGAGTGGCGACAAAAAAAAAATAAAAAAAAACAGAAAGAAAACGGGGGGAAGAGGGGTTGATGGAAGAGCTCGTTGGGGAGTGGACAAAGAGGTCGAACAATGATTGCACAATGATTCAAAAAAGCGCACTAAAAACGTCCCGGGACTATAGGCTGGCCCTCCTCCTGCTATTTTGTGATCTGACATAAAACAACATGGCTATACATCCTAGTTGAGAAGGTTAACTGCTGGACACCGTAACCTCAATATAGAACAGTTTTCTAATGACCATCAGAGTCTGTTTACTACCACTGGCTTTGTGATTGATGGCAGCCTGCATGGGAAGGGCCTATCACATCCTCAGCATGTCTTTTAACAGGAAAAATGACATCTTCATAGTCATAATATCCATGGACATAAAAATGATATCTCAAGCAATACAATATACATTACAGTAAAGTCTTAATACGTGCATAATTACTGCAGTGTATGGCAGACCAGTATGTGCACAGAATGTAACACGCCAAAGCAATTACTGTTTGTCATTTATCATCTAAAATTAGACTAGAACAATCAACAATCTAATTTTCCATCGGCAACTAAGATCGTACTTCACGGCACAGCAACGGGCTACAGTTTCACATTATTTAATAAATTTATGATCCGGCTGTGATGTTAAAAGCGGCAACAAAGAGTGGCTGCTGTTAACAATAAAGTGTTTGTGTCTCAGTGGCCTCTGATTTTAAGACCAAACCAACATCCTGCATGTTTTGGGTCATCAATGATTTCAAGACAAACACAAGGTAATTGTACATGATTTTTTGTATTTTGTATTTGAAAACAGAGCTAGTCTTTACAGCAGTCACATGTTTCGCTCACTTTCCTAATGCAGTCCCAGCATCCTGAATATTCACCGCGATGATTTTAGAAGCACTTTTCACAAGTCTCTGAGCCAAGAGCGGGTTTTGCCTTCTTGAGTAAAGCTGACAAACGCTAGCATGCTAATGGAGCACTTCCTGCTTCTCATAGAATAAAAAAGTGTATAAATAGATGCATTTTTACCCGAATAGATGCTTTTACAAAATATCTGTACTGGGGAAAAAAAGATTTGACTTTATTACATGCTAAAAATCTGGTAGATGAACTAGTTCTGTTTTTCACATTTCAAAACAGTCAAAAAACAGTCAGGTATAGCGCCTTTAAAGGAGACCTATTGGGTTTTTGTCAGATATATAGTTCTAATCCTTGATACCAGAGGTTATTTATGTTATATTTTGGATGTTTTAAATGGTAATATTGATGTAAACGACTTACGTTCGCCCAATGTAGAGCTGAAGTTCTCTATAGCGAATAACAAAGTAAAGAGCAGTGTGTATCAGTGGGGAATCTGGGGAGTGGTGAAACTTGGACTGATGGAGCAAAAGTATCTTGTCCACAACTTCAAGTGGTTTAATGAGAAAGTAAAACAATTTTAATATGGTTTAAAATCTCCTAAAAGGCGATTTTGCATAATAGGTCTCTTTTAACATAATATTGGGGTTCTAATGCAACAAAAACAAGCTTAATATCCCTTAGCCATTGATATTTTTTCCATACTGTTCGACAGCCTTGGACAGTCACCATCATAGGCTACAAAAGCATGTAAGTGAAAGCTTTAAAAACCCATGTCTGACCTGTCTTCACTGTGAACAAGGGCTAATTTTCCAATTCAATTCCAGGGTAGTGCATGCCAATCAAAACAGTGTGTACATTCCTATATAAGACACAGTATGTTGGCATATTAAAATAACAGCATTTTGAACATGTCAAGGACAGAAAGCAAGGTGCACATCTTCATCTTTTATCAGCATACTCCAATCTACCCATGATTTAAACGCATACTCCATTCTCATTATTAACCGAAAGCTTTGGCATTTCCCCCAATGCCTAATGTACAAGAATGCTCCACATCCAATAGCACTTGTACAGGAGGAAAAAGCTGTGATTTTCCATTACAGCTGTGTAAAAGCAGGTGTTTAGGGGGAGGAGAGGCTGCAGCAGTGATGCAGGACAAGATGTTGCTCAAACTATTTGTCTGCGGCACTGCTCTGCTACTTTCTCCCAGTGACCTCAAATCAACTGCACTTGCAACAACAACAGCTAGCTCCCAGATGATTACGGCTAAACACTTCAACAAATCCCATTTGCATTCAAATAAATTACCGTTGAGCCAAAAAGCTAATTTCAGATTCCGATTTTACAGTCAGAGAGAGTCCGCTTTGTTATAACCCCAAAATCAACAAATCAAAAATCAAATCTAAGAGCGGCTTGCGTTAACACTGAAAGAGAGGGGTGAGGCAAGCGGTGTGGAGCAGACTGCAATCACAATGCTCTGAGCAAAATTCAGCACAGTGTGTACCAAAAGAGGACTGTGCTGACATGTGTTTAAACAGATGCAAATACATGGTTAAGGGAAAGGAATTAGGATCACTATAGAAACAGCATAGACATCCCTCATAGACTTTAAAAAGGGTCGATAAAGTGCTTGTTAAAATGCTTTTACAAGGCTTACTTTAACCATTTCACTCAGCAGTGCACTTAACGTGTACTTGTATCTAATTGCTAATGGTTTTGTGGTCAGGGTAAGAATCTTCAGACTAAATGAATAGAGGAAAAAAATCACAGTAAATCCTAAAACTTAACACATTTTATTCTCCTTTTAACACTGTCCATCTAATATGCCTACTGCCTCTGGAGTCAAAGACAAAGGGAGCTCATTGATAATTACTCAGTAATGGTGCTTGGGAGTCTGTGGGGATCTTTGAGGGAATGTTTGTCAATACAACACCATAATGGACTGCACGTGGCACCGTTTAAAGTTACATTTTACAAACTGGACATAATTGCATGTAGAAAAATATTTCTTACAATAGTCTGTCTTCAGTTAAAATGAGACATTTTAAATTAAAGATTACATTTTGATTTCAGATAAGATTTTATCCCTGACAAAGTGTAATTCAGAAAAATTCTATCCAACGTTTTATTTTTTATTTTATGTCTTTAATGTTTTTCATTCTTCTCTGTGTGCCTAAGGGTGAAAGGGTCATAAAAATACTTCAAGGGGTGTTTTTAGACTATATCAGTCAGCAATGTTTTTAAGGGCTGGGCACAGCAGCCCCGAGCAGTGTGTCCTTCAGAGCGTCGACAAACTCACATCTCAATATTCAGCCACTATCTGCGCCGGCTAATACGCAGCCTTCCTTTGATATTTGTTTTCCCTTTTAAAGACATTGATGTTATTACTTTTTGAAACCAGGCTTAGAGGCATATTGATAGGCTGAGCACATGGAAATATAAATGGCCACACACAGAACAATCACCCAGCAGCAGACATGTGTGTCTGTCATTGACGGTGCACTCTGGACACACAGTTAAGCCACACTGGCCTTTACCAAGAGTGGTAAAGATATACTGGTGAACCCTTCATGGATCATATGCAGACAGTGCCATAAAGAAGGAGCTCCGTCCAAGCTACCTCTGCTCCTGTTCTGATGTTCCCTCGCTCAATTCGGCAGAATATCAGACAAAACCCTGCAACACAAAGTATATCATTGCTGCACATAAGAGTGAAGAGACCAGAGACACAGAGATAGAGCAGCCCTGTGTGTGCGTCTAAATGTTTTTTCAGAGCTGGGTCAGAGCTGCACATTAGTCTTGACTCAGGCAGGCAGCATTTGTTGTCTGACACCATCAGATCCCGTCGCAAGTGCAGTGGGTTAAGAAACCTTACTCTAATTCCCTTTTAGTGATTATAAATGGTGGCCAAAGGACACAGTGAGTGTTGGCCTGCCCAAATGTTTTAAGGGGCATCTCTGCTGTGGAAATATTACAACAAAGGTCTGTTCCCTCTTTGTAATCAGTGCTATTGATTGGTGCAGTGTGGGCCTGTGTTGTAGGCTGAGGTGCATATGCACACGGGTATTAGCCGTGCTTATTCTCCAGGCCTATGGGACAAAGCAGGCTCTGACTGAGGTGATTAAAAGGCCTGAGCTATTGAGCTTCTTCAATCAATGCACTCCTGTGCTACAGGACAGAGCTGGAGGCCACTTCCTCCACACAAGCCACACACATGCAGCCTCTCCCCCAGCCCTATTAAATCACAGCCTTTCCATTAAGATAAGACCCCAACCAGAGTGCTATGCTGTCCTGACCACAACACTGCAAAGGGGCTTACCATTTTCATCATGTGCATCGGCCAATTAATAAAATCTAATGGAGAAGAAGGGGGTGTGGGTAAAAGCAGAAACCTTTCATTTATATGGATAAGGTTAATGAGTTATTTGTATGGTTGATATATTCCAATGGTTTAAAAGGTTAGGCACATCCACACCGTTGCCCTTTGAAGTGATCTCCTCGCTTTCACGCTCCCTCAAGCAGTAGTAATGAGAGGTCACTGTGCACCGGGAGGACCCTGGGATCCAGCGGCCGCAGCCATGTAACCACAGCACCATCACATTACTTTTTTCTCCAAAATAAACAGGCCTGGGAGAGGAGTAGGTCACTTTGGCCCTTCTCTTAAAGTGCTCTCTCTCTCTTTCAATATCCTGACAAGTGGTCTGCTCTCAGCCCGCTCGGACCACACAACACTCCAATCTCTTGTTTTTGGAAAATCCACTTTTCTATTTTCAATAACACCTCAACCCTATTTTAGCTTCATAATGGAGCCTCTCTCTTTCCCTCTCATGTTTATGTTCCAGTTCAGAAATGCTGGACTGCCTTTACATCCAACTGCACCATGCCATTTCTCCAGCTATTTCTGCAAGAGTCTCATCAACACCTTGATAATTCCAGTCAAAAATATTGATAACACATAATCAGTCTCAGAAAAACAAGTCAATCATTTGATTTGAGTGTGGCATAAATCCAATAGATGCATATGATTGCTTCACAGACCTTGTAGTTTGTTAAAAGGTGGGTGAACAGTCTTGAGCATTGCATGATTACAACCGATACAATCAGCAATGTGGCTAAATATGTAAATAATGATGTGGAGATGAACCATGCCTCTGAGCGTCTACAGTCAATTTGTTGATGGTATCATGGTTGGTGGTTTTGTAAAGTGTGAATGCCGACGCTCCCAGGTGTGGACAGGCTAACTGAGGCAGCTTGGTGCAGTGCTGTCCTGGCGGCCGGTGAGAGTGGACAGGGGCAGTGGGCTCTGCTTAAGACGGAGTATTGGACAAACACAAACAAACGAGGCAGCAGCCACTGTGACTCAGTGCTCTAATGAACCAGCGTATTGACTTGCTGGCTTTCTCTTTCTCTCACACACATTTCTGCCTCTCTCTCTCTCTGTCTGCTGCATTTGTATGGATCCCAGCTGCTACTCAGAATACCAATTACGATGGGCCCAGGAGAGGGGGAACAGAGGGGTGTGGGGGGAAGTGAAGAAGAAGAAGAGAGAGAGCTGCAGAGGAAGAGGCTGCTGTCAGTCCTGAGCTGGTCCTCACTTGGTGGCCACAGCAGCAGCAGACCAGGGCAGGAGGAGGGAGAGAGGGGCAGCTCGCGAGGAGGGAAAATCAAACACTTACATCCTGATGCTGCTGTGACACTCCTGCCGCTGATGCAGGAGGAAATATCAAAGAGGACCTTTGTGTTCGGCCTCAAACAGGAGCAGCCTGAGCAAAAGGAGGCTCCACAAAGTCAAGTGTCTAACAAGCCCCACCTCTCGGGTACAAGGTGCACAGGGAATTTTGGTGTCAGACCAATACAAATTAATTATTGCTTAATTGTATGTAATACCTGATCAATGTTGTTCAGTCACCTAATAAATATATTTGTCCATGATGGGTAAATTTTAAAAAGCAGAAAAAGCTTATAAAACGATACAACAATGAAGTCTCATACAGTATTATGCAACACTGACTGTCTGAGCTTTTTCCCATGTTTTGATCTCATTCCCCTCTCAAAGTCCCACCAGTAAAGACATTTTGATCATTTCAGAGTTCACACTGCATTGTGTGAGATTTTTTTTAGATTTGTTTAGGGATGTAAAAGTCAATATAAAGAAAAAATACAGCCTGTATTATTATACCTAATAATGGGGCAGCAGTAGCTCAGTTGGCAGAGTGGTCGTCTTCTGATCTGAATGACAGTGGTTCGAATCTTGACACAAACAGCCTTGGTTAAGTGGTCAGATCCACTGGCCCATGGGTTGGCGGTGTGATTCCAGCTCACTCAGGTGAATACTGTCTTTGTGTCCTTGGGCATGACACTTAACCTGCCTTGCCCCAGTGTCTGCGTACACTGAATGTGTGTGTGAATGGGTGAGTATTTCCTTGATGTAAAGTGCTTTGAGTGCCTTGAAGCGCTATATTAAAATGTGACCACTATTATTTATTGCACAAGATGCTAATCACCCTTGTAATGACAGATCGTTGAATTTACTATAATTTAAATTTGACTTTGTACAGAACTATTAAACTCTACAGTGGAGCTACAGTGGAGAGGTCAGTGATCAAATGCTGCATTTGTCTTTCACAAAGTGTCTTTTTGGACCAAGCTGAGTTTTAGGTTTCTATACTCTCACTCCTTTCTTACGCTCCTTTCTTTCTTTTCTACCATCGCAACAATTCTCATGACAACCCTAATGAGCATGCTCACATTCTGCACGATACCACTAATTTGAGAAATTTCCAGCACAAAGACATAATTAGACAAACTAATTAGACGAAGACTTCGCAGCACAGAGATCCTCCGCAGTTCAACTCATCCGCCTACCTGCCCATGACTAAAATAGGAAGCCGGCGTCAAGCCCATCAATGCCTATTCCCTTCAGTTAGTGCGGTGGTTGAGATGTTTGTGAGACACTGGGCAGGGCAACACTACACATCCCCCCCAAAGGACCACTCCTCACAGCAGCGCAGCATGTCTCTATTGTGGCTTTGGTGTCACATAGGCTAACAGGTCCTAGCCAGCTACAGATTGCCTTACTATTTATATCCCCAGCTAGCGACAATGTCTGGTTACTGAGAAGAGAGGAGCTGCCAGGAAACAATCCACACTAAAGGTACGCACCAGACTGATATAATAAATCACGTCGCAGCACTCAAACGCAAACACGTAAAACACACGGCAGCGGCCATGGTGAATAGGTGGTTAGTAGTGAGCTATAGGTGAAGTGCGAGGTTCCTAATGAAGAATATGAGGAGAGTACTTAGAGTTGGAGAGGTGCGGAAGGTAGAGCGGTAATTGATTTTCAAAGTGATGGGAAAAACCCACAGGTCTCAGGAGGGAGGCTGCCTCAGAGGAGATAGAGGCCCCAGTCATCTTCACCATACAATGCAATTAATATGCGGCCTGATTTAAATACAGCTGACATGAGAAACTTAAATTAATACTTCTCACAGTGTGATGAAGAGTTGTCAGTGTACTTTTTCATTATTGAGGCTACAGGGGTGTAAGATACAAGAAACAAACAACAACAACAATTAATTTGCCAATAAATTGTTCATGATTGAGGCAATTTATAAACAATAAGTAATTTTCCATTGCAGCCTAAGCAAAGTGTTCAGGTCTCCAGATATTATATTGATAGTAAACTAAGGCTGGCTGCACAATCGAGGATTTTCCGAGGAATTTCCTTATACAATGTAAATAAAAAGCCCATAGGGCCAGCTGACACTGCCCCACATCCTTGTGTATTTGTTTTCATTACACACCCCATTTGATCATGTGACATTTTCGTGGTCCTTCACTTATCAACTCTTTGCAGTGTGATACTCCATGCAAGTGTGAGAAGTAATTGTTGCCACATGTCTTTATGTCGGTGGACAATTTTTAAATCCTATATGCAGCCTGCCTCAGAAATTTTGATGCAACCTATTACTCTCATAAATAATTTTGTTTATGACAACAAGAGGGAAATAAGGGAAGAAGGGAAGAAAAATAATATATGGGACAGTGTTGTCACAATACTAAAATCACAAAGTCAATTTGATACAGAAATAGCCTGATAATTTTGATACCACACTAATAAGACAATGATTTTATACAAAAACAATGTAATTACTCAAACAAATAGGCTAGTTAGTATTATAATGTGGGTTCATACTTGTTGTAACACACAAATCATTCTAAAACTATTCAGGAAAGGTCCCGATTTGTGCAATTTGTGCATTATCTTCCAGAATCAATATTTGCTCACATTAGTATCTAGTTTTGTTAAAGTTTAAGTATCAATTTGGATATCCATTTTTTTGAGTTTGAGTTACACTGTTTTCTTTACTCCTGGTTCTCCGATTCATTTTACATATGCACCTAAAAAGTATCACTTGTGCACATTTGCACCACCAAATATATTAATTTAGTAATTTTCTGTACTTTCCTAATGGCAGCATTTTGTGTACAACTACCATAATTATTCATCCAAGAATGCAGATTGACTCATGAATACACAAAAACAAACTTAATGCCCACATAAAGCTCAGGGGTCCAAATAAGCAGGAGCTCATGCTGACACAAACACACAGACACACACACACACACACAAACACACTCTCTCTCTCTTGGCAAGCTGTCACTGCATTCACGACACAGTCTTAACAGTTGTAGGCAGATTTGTGAGAAAAGGGTACAAGCGACACACGATGCTATTGTTACTGCTATTGTTTCTTGTAGGTCAGAAAATCAGGCCAGTATTAACCATTTGTGAGACATTTGGCTGTGGTCTTTCCAGTGGCATCAATTGGACGAAAGCTAAAGATATAAATTCTCATGTAAGTGAAAAAGTTCATCTTGATTCTTTTTATTATATAATGACCTTTAAAAAAGGACTCCAATGTTATTTTTTTTAAATCTATATAACCTTTTTCAAAAATAGCTTAATACTGTTGTTTTTATTGGTCACTGTCAGCCTGTGTCATGATCAGCTAGAGTCAATCATAATCCACACCAAAATTATAAGCAAAATGTACATTTACATGCTATTGTAATGAATATTACATTACATCTGAATGCATCAATTGTATATAATGCCAACATATGATGGGTCTCTATAAGGGGCCCCTATAGTCCCCCCAAGTGACTAGATGAGCGCCTGCCCAGAGTAATAAATAGATGTAATAAGTGCAAACACACACACACACACGCACACGCATGCACGCACACGCACACACGCACACACGCACACACATACACACGGGCACACACACACGCACACACACAGACACACACACACACACACACACAGACACACACACAAGCATGCACACTTAACAAACAGTCTCCTTCAGAGACCTCTTCACTGCAGCCGCATACATCTTTGATACTGAGCTTAAAACTATTGGATCATATGGCCATATGTATGCAGGGCGGCTTCACACCAGCACTCATCTGACAATGACTCCCTCCATGGAATTACCTGCATAAATAAAGCATGCACAAATCCCAAACAGTGCACACAGTAAACAGTGGGGCATTATGCAAACGAGCAGGTTAGAGAGAGCAGCATTAGTATTAAAAGCATGGTATCTGCAATCACAATGTTTTGTTCATTGTGATAGAAACATGCAGTAAAAAGCCAATTGAATGCTGGACAGAGGGGTAAAAACTATGAAAACTAAGACATTTCAAGTTATAAATGTTGTAGCATTTTCTATCCCAGTGTTAACAAGGACACCTCCAGTTCTACCATTGTTGACATTTCTATGTGGTTGCATTATCAGTTTCCTTGGTCAATTCGGCTTACAGAAGTGGCATGCTATGCACATCTCATTTCAGTTTGGAGACAAGCTGGCCTTCTTAGGTACTATTTAAACCTCGTGTGGAGGCATAGTCAGGCTTCAATAGCAAATACCAGCGCAATGTGTTGAGTATTCAAGTCTCCATGTCCCGGACTGATGGTAAATAAATTTCTCCTGCCTCAGACATCTAGACATCCAGTGTCTCCTACCTCTGAGGCTGTGGTCCAAGCAAATGAATTTGTTTTTTAAAGAAGAGATTTTTTTCCCCACATATGTTCATTGTGTGCTGCAATATTGATCTAAAACAGCTTATTAATAGAAACAGGTCCATTGACTTTCTATCAATAGTGGCATTTCGCTGTAGCAAGCAGCTTTGGTTTTTTTCTTTATGTCAGTAAAAAATGTATGAATAAAGTATGAATGAGATATGTGGGCGGGGAATAATATGTCCCCTTTAAAGAAATAAATAGGAAATAAACAGGCTACTTCAAAAGGTATAACAATAGTAACATTGTAGCGATATTTCTAGAAGTTATACACAAAATGCCGAACTAGACAAAGTACGATTTACACCAATTATGAGATTTGCAACTTTGAAGAAAAAGCATTTTTACTTTAATACAATTTAGTTCTTTCTCTTCTGGACATTACGGTTCCCGGCGAGCCCTCTATATAATTATAAACTTTTAAATAAGTTCCATTTAGCAAGTCTTTGAGTGGCAAAATGCTTTTTCAACCCAGCATAAAGAGGGACGAATTATTCAGCAAATCCAGATCTCTGAGACTCCGGCAGTATACAAAATATTCTCAGCGGCTTTGTGTAACGAAGTGATGATTTAGCTCTTTTATCGTCTGTGGCTACGCTGAGGTGCACATCTGACTCTGTGTGTGCTGCGTTACTGTGAGATAGAAGCTCACACAGCCGCTGAGTGATGACTTAGGGAAATGGGTTAGAAGAGAGGAGAGATAGTCGTGTGAAAAATGTGTGTTTGGGAACCTAATTTGGAAGAGTGCTGAGACCGTTTGTAAGGCAGAGACTTCAAAACAAATGCCTTTTTTTTTCATATGCCACTAACTGCATTAATGAAACAATGATTTGATATTTGTGTGATGGTGATAGTTCTGGGTCAGAACCAATACAGTATGTTCAAAGTGTGCCCTTGTAAAAAATACATTCAGAGCTAATTTAAGGTAAAGAAAACCTACAGTATGTTAAAACAATAAGAGTCTAGAAATATGTGTACTTGCAACGTTATCATAAAGCAGCCAACAAAAAACAATTAAATCCAATTACAATCTGTCAATCATTAGACTTTGCTGGTCTGTCGGTAATTAAAAAAAAATAAAAATCGATCTATTACAACGCTTTGGCCAGAAACATCATGTGAAAACCACAAAATAATCGAGTGCTCAGATTTCTGTTCAAGCTATTTTTGGTTTACAAATGTGTACAAAACTTGAGTGTTATATTCCAAGCAAACGGAACAGTGGTGATCACAATGCCCCTGCTGGCCTGGCATGGACACTGCGCCATTCCTTTATCATGAGGCGTAAACAAGTCCCAGGCGCCCAAGCTCCACAGTGCACCCTTGATGCTTTCTGTCTGTGATGCAAGTGAAATGAGAAGTCCTAATTATTATTTCCATTGTACCCCACTCAAGTGACAAGGACCGCTGGCTGTGAATGATTATAATTGTTAGCCGTAGTAGAATGGCAGTCATGCTGTTGTATCATCAGCATCCAACAGATCAGGGTCAAAACTAACTTGAAATTCATGTATGCAATCCTATACAGATCATGTGTTAAGAAATTCAAAAGCATTTTTCATTTCACCTGCGCTCCACTGTGTCGTGCATGAGTTAAATTCTGCCTCTGGCGTGAGATTGTAAATGGAAGTGAGGACTGCACATGACAGGAAGGGTATTGCATCTGCTCAACAGGCGGTGATCCTCCCTCTATGGCAGCTTTAGCATGTGATAAAACAACTATTAAATTCAATTATCACTAATGTTTGATTAGGGGACAAACAGGACGGCATCTGCAAACAGCCACACAATCACACTCAGGCAAATCATGGCTAATGTTAACACAAACATTAAGCATTAAGCATTTTAATCACTTGACTTTTACGCTGTGAAAAGATGTATACAGGGATGTCTTGCCTGTCTTATTTCTGCACATAAATTCACAACATTGTTTAGAGCAGCAAACATGGCTGTCTTGAATGGATGGTAATTATGTACTGCAGCAAATAAAGCGTGGTTCTATTCCAAGACACTGGTGGCTTGTTAAGTGGTGCACAAACAAAACAGCGTTTAGAAAATGAAAGGTGCAGCTTTTCTCCCATTACAAGCAGCACTGTCCATCTGGGAGACGTGTGTGTGTTACTATGGCCAGCTACCCCCACCCTGCATACTGTACAGTTGTCCTTCAATGTATCATTAAAGGTGCATTAAAGGGATTCTTTGGGACTATATGGTCTCTCTTAATACAAGCAACAATAAAATCAGTATCAAATCGTGTAAAACAGCTTCTTAAACCAGTAAATCTAGGTTAACTTAAAAATATGTATAGATTTGAATGTATGCATACACACACACACACACACACACACACACACACACACACATATATGTATATATAAAACTATAATATATATATATATATATATATATATATATATATATATATATATATATTTTTTTTTTTTTGTATCAATTTTTTATCTCATTTTAATTCTGAACTCTTAATTCTCCTACTACATGCTTTTAATGCCACAGACTTGGCTGTGAACATTTTGATTAAAAAGATCAAATCTGATCGATGACAATTAGAGATGACCTAAAATTCGATTAAATGCACAGCATAATGTTATTGCAAAAGGTGGCATTCAAAATTTCAATTAAGCCTGGGAAATATGGTGATATAAATCAAATCAGGATCTTATTCCTGTGACAATCTCAAAATATTGTGATTTACTAATGTTCTTATGAATGCAGCTCATTTTTGCATAAATTGAAACACTTTTTCACCCACTCCTCCTGTTGGTCAGCCCCTGTAAGACTCTAAGTGAGTGTCAGTTAGTTTTAACAATTTGCAATGAAGTGTGAATAATATAACCATACTATACTTCAAATTGAAATTGTGATCTAAGAAAATTTTAGAAATTATCTTTTTGTTTTGTCCTGTTGCCCACCTCTAATTTCAATAACAATCAATTTGTGATGATGCCACATAACGCTACTGTATCATCAATATCCACTGCACTGCAAAAACAGATTGTTTTATTGGCTCACTTCCTCGTCACGTGTTTATGTTCACATCTCCAACCTCTTTTTCCATTTGGATCCCATCCCCCTTTCTTCTTCATCACAAATGAAAGATATAAAGCTAATGAAGGTGACATGTTATTAGTCCTGTTTTTCTAAGCCCTAAACATCCCCAGGCCTCAATACAACAAATAAAAATATGTTCTGGCCATTGAGTCTAATAGTGACATTATATAACAAAGACATTTTAGCCATACTGTGTGTCATTACAATGGGAAGAAAACATGGGGAGCACAGTGTGTGAAACCAATTAAAACCAGCCCTGTCATAGCCTGCGAATATACAATTCTCACACCATTGATGTCTATGCACCTGTGTCCAGTGTATTAAATCTGCACCAAATGTACCTTCTTCCCTAATTTCACTATCAATACTACCATGAAGAATCCTACGATGAGTTAAAACACCAAAGCGGGAGGGAGAACAGGTGGAAATTTCACATTATCTATCCATCTGCGATATAAGGGGCTGGATGTGGAGGCAGGAAATGAGTTATGAATGTGCAGCTAGCGTATAGTCGTGGTCCCAGCGGCCACCAACCTACACACAACCAGATCAAATACACTATGGGAAAAGAGCTTTAATAGACCCTGCTGTAATTGGACTTTTATTTGTTAATGGTAGAAGTCCTGATGCATCACTTTCATTATCCAGGCACAACTAATTTAGAAGAAAAACAGACTTAGACAAACTTTGAAAGAAATAACAACGGCTGGGACGACTGTTTTTATATGAATCCACAGCGACTACAGTATATTAGGGTTGTAGACGACTAAAGAAATTCTTGGTCGACTGAAGACCTGCCCTATTGACCAATTAGTCGACTAAAAAGGGGGGGTGGCAAAAATATCAAAACTATGAAGTATCTCCATGTAGCAAACCCAAAATGCCTTCAAAAGACCATTTATCGTTGAATTTATGTAAAAAAAAAAAAAAAAAAAAAAAACGCCAGAAATGTACTAGGAAACTGTTTTGGACTCCAAAGAAGCAGCGTACTCACTCCATATCTTCTCTTCTTTGCTGTTTATTCCATATAAATCCTTCAAATCTAAACAAAAGATTTAGTCGACTAATAAAAATGTTGGTCGACTAAGACACCATTGACCAATTAATCGACTAAACAACTAAAGAATTACAGCAACTACAGTATATCCAGCTCTTGTGAGACGTGCAATAGTTTAAACTGTTTCTCGCTTAAGCCTGCCAGTTGCTATAAATGAACGTTTTCTTGGACCCTATCCACATCTTACTATACAGTTTGCAGAAGACAGTTACAGTTGCGATTAAAATGGTTGTGGATGGAAATTGTGCTGCAAGATTCATCGCAATTTGAATGCTCGCAATTACCAAATTGTGCTCTGTTAACAATAAAACATCCTGTCTCCACGGGAACATGTATAAAAGCTGCCTGCTGGCTCCATAGTTTACTTTACGAACATTTTATGCAGCAGTTTATATTTTAGTGTTTGCCCCTTGTACTCTTTGAACTGAACCTTGATTATAATTTTAATAGTATATTTTGTACTTGATTAAAAATATTTCCAAAATCATTGAATCTAAGATGGAAAGGAATTTCGTGTGGAAAGGTCACACTGAACAATATTATTATATCATAGTATTTTATCATGTCAAGTCATAGCTGCTAGACAGAAAAATTCTTTTGTGTGGAGGGCTGTGGGATACACCAAAACAATTTGATTACAGAATGTCAAAAGGTTATAGAGACCCTTACCAGGCAGAATCATGAAGACTGTATATGTATATTATATTTCAGAATATGCTTATCAAAGCTTAAAGTAGAATTTACAACATTATCGCAATATTCTCCCACAAATACTACTTGAAATGTTACTACTGTTTCTACTTCATCCACGCAATAAAATCTGATGCATTAAAAGACGTTATGGCGCCAGGATCATTTGAACATGATTTCAGTAGATGTTTTACATATACACACGTGAGCAACACCCCAAAGTGCTGGTGGTATTGTCAAGAATCAGTGCCCAACAATTCTGGCACATATTTAAATATCTGCCATTAAAATTGCTTTTTGTTAGTAAATATTTTCAATGAGAGAGTTAGCATTAGCTGAGGAAAAAAAAAGGCCTGTTGACTGACAATCACTCGACCACATATGAGTAACAACAGATCCTAGTTAGAAAACAATATCACTCGTTACACCGTTTTGAAAAGTTGAGCAACCATTCAGCTTCAGAATGAAGTTAAATGCATAAATGTACAGTAAATGAAGACAATACAGTTTTTGTATTATTTCATAAAGCACCACATAATTTGTGAACTGGGGCTGGAAGTTAGATATTAATACTCATTGGTAAATATAACAAATATTGTGTGGCTGTGTGCCCAGAAGGGCTGAATGATTTCGGAAAAAGCCTATAATTGCAATTTCTTTGACAATTCTGCAATTGTTTTAATTCTGTTCAAAGTTCACATTTTAAACATGTCCAGGAAAATTGACAAAAAGAAATATGAAATGACAAACAATTACAAGAAGCAATGTATTTTAAAAGAGGTTTGTACAAATGAGTTTTATGCCGAATAAGAAGGTATTTTATTGTTTATGGAGTATGTGACCTAAAAAATTGCGGCCTTTCCGATTTGCTAATTGCTTTCACTCACATTGCGATTTCAATCCAATGTAGACTAATCTTGCAGTCCTAGTGCACAGCTTATCTAAAATGTCACTCCTGGAAGGATCTGACTCTGACATCTTTGTCATCATTACCCCAAAACCTTCCAGATACTTCAGCCAAAGCACACCTCAACCCAATGTCCAGTGAACAGCGCACTGACAGAGAATGCTCCTGAAGTCTTCTTGATTGCTTTGTTTCTAATTCATTACTGACTGAGCTGTAACAGTTTTGCCTCAGTACAACTCGCCTCAAACTGACACGCATTTCCCCGAAACAGGACCATTCTATAAAGAAGATTAGCACAGTTTGGCTGTCAGCTACAGATGTAATATTTTTGCCTGCCTCAGCCACTATCCCTGTGCATGTCTTGAGGCCGGCAGTGTATGTGAGCACAAATTTGTGTGTCTTTTCTTGAACAGCTCCTGTCTGGGAGGCATAGCAGGCAGCAAAGAGCTCAGCGGCAACAGCAGCGCCTCAGTCCCCCAGGACATGCTGCAGCTCTTTCTCCTCATAGCCATGAAAAGCAATCAGGGCCCGGCCGTCTCCCTTGGACATACCTCTGCCTTTAATTACAGCACAGAGAAGAGTGACTATACCCGCGTGTCGTGGCTCTAAAGCAGGTCTCTTTGCTCCCCTGAAACCAAATCATCAACAAGAGCTGCACATTAGGAGACTAACGTATGTGATAGTCGCTGTATAAATACAGCGTTGCTGTATAAATACTACAATAGTAACGATTACCACACATTTGATACAGGTTACCACAAACAATAGCATTTTTGGTTGTTATCCATTAGGGACAGTAGCAAGATATAAACAATAACTCATAATAAAGAGACGGATAGTTAACTACAACACTGCATTACTGATATATATTCATTTACTATCTTTAATTTAATTTGGTAAAGGTGGTGGAATAACAAAGCAAACAGAGACCTAACTGTGACCCTTGATTTGTAAAAGCTCATAATAAAAGACATATTGAAAATGAAGATTCAATTCCATTAGCCTGTTATAAATTTCAATAATAAAAAGCTTCACAAATAATATGTATCTATGACATATCAGGAGCACACGGTCGAGGTAAGCTGCTGTAACAAGACGCTGTTATGGAGTTAAACTTCACAACAAATGCAGGTAAATCCCATATGTATTTTCTTGGAGCATTACTAATTTAAAAATATTGATTCAAAATATGATTACCATATATAAATAACAAGGGTACCACTTGTCAAAAGAATGATTGATGATGATCGGTTTATTCTGCATAATTGAGAGTCTCCTATAAGCTTACATAGGGGCCTAAGGCTGTGGAGAAGTACACATGGGCCAAGGAAGATAAGAACCATGTACACAAGCGGCAGCTTCACTGCAGCAACTAAACACATTTTCAGTATATAAAAAAACCCGCAGCACTGCCTCACTAATGTGGAACAAAGCCCCAATGCCAAAATGTGTCATTGGGCTCAATTTCTCACCCAATTTAAACTGAAAGTAAATCGGCACTTAAGTAAAGGCAATGGAGTCTGACCAGGAGCAGTGATAGGGAGTCTGAGTGGAGCAGGATATGGTACTCCCAGATATTGTACACATGTGAACTGTAGGCCCTAAGTCAAACATTGCATTATTTCTTCCAAAGCTCAAATGCTTCATTGTGCTGTATAAAACATAACTACAAAACAAATGTGAAATGATTAACACAAAAATAGGTTGCTTGTTTTAACAAACACCTCTTATCTGGGAAACAACATGATTGTGCCACGCTGTATTCTGCAGCGCAAACTGAGGACACAGGTTGTCAGTTCTCCAGGCTACATGTCTATAGCACTGTCTGCAGTAGCTGCCTGGGACATCCTGTAAACATCTGTGAGAAGAGGCATCTTTAAAGGGAGCAGAGAAGCTGCAGTTGAACAGTGACCCCACAGTGCAGGCATTCACTCACGCCTCGCTGCACCTGGGTGTCCTCTACCGTCAGGATGCTTAGACCAATTTAAGGACTTTGTGCTTATAAACCGATATGAATCATTTATTAGCCTTAACACAGTGGAGGGGCCTGGCTAGCTGTAAGATGATGTGTTATCCCATTGGGTTTCAATGGCCCATTCATGAATCATTCATCAGTTTAGGCTATAGATTATTCCCCGTTTATTCATTCTTTATTCATTTTGGGAAGCTTTGCTCCGGGTGCATAGCGCTGATTCAAAATGACGTCCACAGGCCAATCTCCAAAACACAACACTCGGGCCATGACTGGCATCAGTATAAGCGACCACACGTGGCACGTGTTCTTGGGCACTATTTGTGAGCTTAAGCATAATAATAACATACATGTGTTTTTAGCAAGCAGAGCAGAGACACATCGATTGAGCAGAGCGAATGTAGACTACCACAGCTGTCCCAGGGAGGTAGGGCTGCTACTACACCACATGCTTCGAGTGTGCATGAATAAATGCCCTGCCTATGTGATGAAAATGTGTAATATGAATCTTTACGATGACATTCAGCTGTCATAGCCGATAGATCTGACTCTTATTGGTATACACAGGCTTAAATAGCATCATAGTATGGTTGCCTACCTCCAGAGCGTGTGCGCCCAAACTGCGATTTTTTTTCCCTTCCTCTTTTCCCCTCGTCGCAATGGGATCCTTCTCAGCAGCTTTTTGGACAGTATCGGATATGCGTCTTTTTTCCCCCGACGTGCACACACTTCCCCTGCATGTTAACCCCCCGCCCTCCCCGCCGCCGCCACAGCAGCAGCGGTAGCAGCGGTAGCAGCCCGGGCCTGGCCTCCAGAAAAGAGCAGGTGGACGCGCCTCAGTGATGGAGACAGCGCGACGCTCCTCTCCTCCGCCGCTCCATTTTCAATTACGGGCCGATTCGTATTCCAGGAAACGCTCTACGGGGCAGCCAGCATGTCCTAGCGTCGCTGCTTTTCTGTGCCGTCGCCTGGCTGTCACGCTCCGTGTTTGCGCCTCCTCCTGGCCTCGTCTCTATTTTACGAGCTGCTTGATGTTGCCATTGTCGCGGGGTATTTTTTTTTTCTTTCTATTTTTTTTGCAGCTGGACCTCTCCTCCCCTCCTCGTAGCGCGCAGTCTCGTAGGCGCGCTCTGTGCCTTCTCTCTCCTTTTCGTTTTGGACCTATGAGCGCGCGCACAGCCAGTCGACGCAGGGCACGCAGGCGCTCGTGTGGACGACGCACTGAGCAAATCAGGTAGAGCCCACGCCGAGCAGCTCTGTATCATAACAGGGCAGCTGCAATGACATGAATAATGAATAGGCTGCTCGTGTAGCTTGTGCGGGATGATAGTTCTTCACACCCAGGCAAATGTGGACACTTTCTGTGCTTTTGGGCTACTATGCACGCAACACTTTAACTAAACTACTGTGCTGGAAATAGACAGTGGCTTGTCAGCAATCCAGACGAAACAATACCAATAGGAAATAAATTGCCATACTTTACTAAAGCAGGGTAAATACAATTACAAGTCAGCTAAGGACATAGAGTAAATCTAAGACCAAGACATAGTCAGGACTACTCAAACTTCAAAACTAATTCACAGTTGTTTTGAGTTAGCCTATTGAGTCAACATTCAGCCATGTTTTAAACTCTTTTTGCATATGTTCAAAACATTAGGATAATTAGACAAATGGAGAGATAATTAACTTCTCAAATTATGCTTATTCCAATATTGAGATATATTAGCCTGGCTCACTATTATTTTAGTTACCCAGCCGTAACAAAAGGTTTCAAATAATCTTTCTGTTTCTAAATATAGCAGCATACAATTGAAAATGAAAAAAATGTGTCAATTCTATAGCCTACAATTTTTGAATCCCAATATCCCCTATCAATGGACAGCCGGACCTCCACATATCAGGGTTGCTTGGTAATTTGCATTAATGACTTTTGATTAATCTGTAAGTAGCGTGAAAAGAAGCCCCAGGGACATATATATTTTGACGCGTCTATATTGGTCTGAGAGCCAAAAGAGGCTCCACAGAGACTTAAAGTTAATTGTGCTCCTCTAATAACAGGAGAGTTTGTAAATGCTCTGTGACCATATAGGAGATCAGATACTCTATTTAGAGTCCATAAATTTGTTAGAGAATTTATGGACTCTAACGACCTCTGAAAAATGAACCCTCAATAATCAAAAAATATAGGCGCATTTCATTGTAACACTGTCATACAATTACAACGTAAACTAAATCCTGGTGTGTTTTAATTATTCACACCTTGACACTTTAAACACATTAATTTAAACATTAGTAATTGGTCACAGGGTCCTGACACTTGTCTCCATTAAGTAACTAATATTCAATAAAAAGAAATCTACAAAGGGGATTGGTGGTGGGAGTTAAGAGTAAAACACAATAAGGCTATACTTGTGACAGTATAGGAAATGCTAGCCTGTTTTGTAGTGCTTTATACATTTAATAGTTTCACTGAAACACAGACTTTGACAGCATCTTCCACAAATGTTTCCACTGTGACTGCAGCCGCTAAATACATTTTTTCTGATTTTTTTTTTTATCTCCATAGTAACCTCACATTTGCTATAAGTGCAGCACCAAAAATACCTTTCTTCAGAAAGAAAAAAATTGACTGAGGACTTCACCTTAACGCTAATTGAAGAGTTTAAGTACTGTAGTGGTAGTTTAATTAAGAAACATGTAGACTTTGAGAAAACGCCTTTGATTACATTAGTATTTTTTGCTCTGTTGCTGTAAATGTATTTATAATAGGTTCCGTTCACGTTCCAGGATGTGAAGATGTCATAACCTCAGATGGAGGGCTTTTTCCTATTGATAACACTGAACTTTACCATGAAATATCTCAAAGATAAAGTCACAAATGTTCAACCTAATGATTTCTCTCAGGGACTAGACCTAAGAACTAATTATTTTACAACAAAAATCTGCATTTTAACAATATTCATTTTAGCTGCCCACCATCTGTATTAAATATCATTGGCTGATGTAATGTTATGATGTCATGTGAACAGAACCTATTGATCCCAACACAGACAGTGGACCAAAGTGAACCCCACTATAGTGAATTATATAAAACACCAACATGATTATATAAAAATAATAATTAGTTTAGTTCAACACCACTAAACACTTATCCACTTGATATAATTTTTTTTAGATGCACTAAATTTGGAATTAAAGCAGAATGTGTAAGAATGAGCATATAGGTGTTAGTGGTGAATACAGATAACCAAATATGTATTAATTAGCTAATATGTATGTCAGAGCGGCAGACATAATTGATGCCACTTAGTCCCAGAGCAGACTGCACAGGGTGAATAATGGGACCGGTCCTGTGGGACAGCAGCAGCCTGTGGGGAGACATTTGAGTACTTACAGTAAAATGTGCAAACACATTTACAGCAATAGAACAAAATATTAAAAGTATTTCCTCAAGAATTCTGTGTTAGATTAGAACTAGTTTCACTTAATGCATCTTAATTTACTTTTTGAGTTGTGAAATGCTGGTCGCAGATTTGCATGTTATAGTAGCCAACCAATATGTGCTCAGAAGTTACATCATCCAGTATGCAGCAGCGGAGAAGCAGAGCAAGAAATGTAACTGCAAACTTTAAGTGTTTACCCAAAGATTAGCTGTGTGTGCTTAAGTGGCTGCATCTGTGAATATTCATCCTCATTTTGACCAGAAGCACTGATATAGTACACAGGGATTACGCATATAAATTCACACTCCCACACAAAACGGTGGAAATAACTGCATCTTCTCTGAGGCCTCGATGCATATTTATCAGGACCATGTGCCCTCGGCCACGCACTGGTTGGTGGTATTGTGGAGCATAGGAAGTGAGCTGCTGTCTGCCAGTGGACTGCCTCGTGGATCTACTTCTATGATTGCCCTTAGCTTCATGTCCACAAACCAACTCACAGGCCACAAAAAATCATCAGAAATGAGAGGGGAATGGTCTCAAACCTCAAATGATATCAACAGCAAAGTGTGAACAGGTCACACGAGGCAACAAACAACTAAGCCTCCGCAGGTTTATTGTAGATAATAATGTGATTGGCCAATTTTAAGAATGCACTGTGTGTGAATTATTCATCAATGTCTCTATGCTTGTACAGCATTTTAAAAGGCACTTTATTCACTTTTGAATTATCCTTTGAAAATGTGTAAATGTACTCAGTCCAACAGGAAAACAAGGAATCCACCTGCAGACGCACTGACGAGTGAAGCAGTCTAAATGAGGCTAAAAACCAGAGCTAGTGACATTTAAGTTGGTTACTGACATTGTAAAGTGGTAAATATTTTAAGTGTTAAAATTATATATATATATATATATATATATATATATCAATCCTGTAGCGCAAATGCTTTACATATTTTTTATATATAAATATGGATAACATCGTAGGAACAAGCATTTGCGCTACAGGATTGATCATATGTGGGGGAAAAAATATTTAATAAAACAAAACATAACTTCAGATATGATCATTTGATCATAATGATCTACAGACCAGCTATGTCCAAAATAAAGCGTTAAATTATGATAATAACCTCCATCCTCTTGTTGGATCTATTACTCTAATAGTGAGAAATGAACCATTCAGTGCATAATTCCTCTCTATTTGTAGGTCCTCTGGCCTTGAGTACAACATTTTTTCTTTCTTGGAAATTTGAAGAAAGAACGTTAAGTTGTTTTGAGGAGAATGTCAGCACGGAGGAAGACGTTCACGGAATAATTATCATATACAATTTATTAGGGGCCACATCTGAACAGTGTTGAGTCGATAATGAATAGTCTCATAATCTCTTCCTCGGTTAGATTAGAAGGACACAATTAACATCCAGTCATCAGCATGGACATCTGATGCTTGAAAAAATAACTATCCAACCAGTGATCATCACTGTAGCCCCTTTTAAATCCAAGGGCCAGGACTCCAACAAAGTTGACTTTCATCAATTAAATGTGGCTTCCTCGGCAGGGCAAGAGTTTACTAGGCAGCACAGCAGGTTGAATGTTTATTATGTTTTTGGCTTTGGTTATATGGATTCAAAAAGTATTGGTGAATGGGTCTTTTTGTAGAGAAGCTTCAAGGACCTGCAAAAAAAAACAGATGTTCCATCATTCTCAGCGATGAATGTAGCTCTAACACAGCTTTTCTTACTTATTGTGTTAATTGGAACAGGGGTCAATAATCTTAAAACCACAAACTACTCTAGCTCAGCTCTGGGTTATTCCCTAGGCTTGTATTAGGCCATTCTTTATTAAACACCATTTGGAATGTACTGAATTTGAATGTTCTGACAGGTTTCTTATTTTGAAAAAGTTTACTTTTATTTATTAGTTCAAAATGTTTTCACACAGTAGACAAATCAGCAACAATACGAGCTGTACATAGTGTCAATAGACAGAAAACATTTTGTTATTGAATATTACCAAAAGGTGCGCAACCAAAAGTGCCCTCAGAAATAAGGACAAAATATATTGTGCCTTCATAAAGAAGTGTACATAATGGACTAGACAAAACTGTTAACTGGGTTAAATTATATAAAGAAAAATATTCCAGGAAAGGATTTAAGTTTTACTTTCTGACCCATAAGTATTTATTGAGACGCTTTTATTATTATGTATTATTCTAATATGAGACTATTTTGTATGTTTATTTATGAGGAAGTTTTTACTAATCAAAAGCAGTGTAAACTTGAAATTTCAGCCTCTGCAAGTAATGCAAAATATTGTCCCTGTGGCCAAAAATCAAATACAAGCAGTATATATATGTTTTTTTTTTCTTAGAATAGATGTCTTATCTATGTTTTTAAAATAAATTAAATATAAAACATATAACAGGAGTTCTGTTCATGTCCAGAGCAGAATATCATTACATAACATTGTATTTGTTTGTTATAAATCTGATGTAAAAATGAAGGGCAGCCGTGTTGACAGCAGATGTCTTTCACATATGTGATATACAGGTCTCTTTATACATCGTTTCAGCGGAGGAAACTGGCATTCAAGCTTCATCTCTGGACAGCAGCCAGTGCTAAACAGGCTTCCAGTTCTGATCCTCCTCACTCTCTCTGGTGAGCGGTGCCCATCATCAACAGCAGGAGAGACTCGGTGGATGTTGTCCTCACAGAGCAGGTATTCCAAGTCTGAATGAGGCTCTCAGCAGGAGCAGTTCCCACAGCCCTTCACACTGTTGAGGATCTCCTCCTGGAGTTTCTTCCTCTCCTCCTCCTTTTGGGACAAACGCTCTGCTGGTGCCTCTGAGCTGCTCTGGTTGCTGCTCAGGATTTTGCTGTTTTGTGTGTTCCACAGGTCTGCGTACAAACTGTTGGGAGTACTGAGGAGGGCCTGGTGGGTACCTCTCTCTGCCACTTTACCCTAGATTAAAAACACAAAAGATCAAATCATGTCAGAGAGACCACAGTGACAGTAGACAGCAAGGGCAGTACAAACGCTGACTCTTTTTGCCATCTCGTACCGTGCAACACTTACCACACTGCCGAGACGTGTGCTCCCCTAGAAAGCTTACCGCCTCCCCAACAACTGTTGCATTTATCACCAAAATATGGCTCTCATACACAGACGCACAGTCACACGCAGAAAACACACTTCCCTCCCACACAGTGCAACATAAACGAACCTGCCCCTTCCCCCACTTTACATGAGCGTGCAGAGGTGTTGGCACCGTCTTTAGTGCACACAAGATGAGCATGTGACTCCTTCCGCTCGTTATTTTAATGAGCACCCCAGGCAGTCCTCTGCTGGTGACACCGGCAAACGCAACGGAGAGATGACACGCAAACATGCATTCACACCACACTCCTCTGATCCCTCCCATCTGACTGGAAAACATGGAACCACAAATGGACACTTGCTGCTGTTCTGACAAAGAGCTTCTCCAGTCAGCTACAGGGGAGATGTCACTTCATTTATGTTCAAACCACTCTATAGCTATTTGTGCTTCCATATTGCAACACACCACCTTCACCTTGATATTTATGTCCATTTAAAGTGTGGCTTTGTAAGGTTTGAACAATCCAGTGCAAAATTAAAAGCAAAAAAATATGTTGATAAACATAAATTGAAAGGCACTATTCTTGTATATGGTTTCATCCATGTCTGGAAGATGGCCCATACTTTGTTTGTCTCAAATACAAATAAGACATGCCATCTGACCATCTGACTGCTTTAATGAGTCCTTATAGAGAACATAATATGTACGACTTGTTGTGGACTTTAATGAGAAAAGCTGAACTCTTTCTCTGTGTCAGACAGGACACACTGAAATTCACACACAGGGAATAAATTCCTTTAAAGCAAATGTAACAAATTGAACTGCCGATTAAAAGCATGAGAGGTTGACCTGCTACAGTATTTGCGTCTTTGAACAGTGATACTGCACTAGTGCTGAAAAAGGTCCATCCATCACTGGGAAGTCTTACCTGACTGAGCACGATGATCTCGTCTGCGTCTACGATGGTGGAAAGTCTGTGGGCAATGAACACTGAGGTCCTGTCCTTCACCATCTCTTTCATGGAAGTCAGAATGTTCTAGAAAAAGACAAACAGAATAGCAATGTCAAGCTTTACAAGAAGATCAACTAATCCATGGAAAAATACTTTCTTCAGTCAGTAATAACAGACCTGAGTCAAAAGTTAAAAAACATAGCATGAATGACAGGTTTATATATGAAATGTTGCTCAGCAACAATACCTTGTACACTTCTTTTTATAATGAAGTCAATATACTAATGCAAAGAAAAAATAATCCCAGTTAAATAACAGATTTCCAAAACAAATACAGATTTTGTCATTATGTGAAACATTGATTGAGTTTTTTCATAAAACATTTACGGAGGCAGTTTTAAGAGGCAGATTAAGGGTGAGAACAGCTGCAGGTGGAAGCAGACAGACTTGGTCATTCGTGAGCATGTAGGGGGTTTACCACATGTCACAGCAGGTACGAGGCTCAGCGACATTACCTACAGCAGGTGATGGAGTGGGTGCTTGTTCTTGTACAAGTGCATGCGGCAATAAGGTGGCATTAAGTCATGTTTAGTGAGTCACTGTTGTTTCACACACCTCTTCTGTTATAGAGTCAAGAGAGGAAGTTGCTTCATCATACAGGAGAACAGGTGGATTTTTTAATATGGCACGAGCAATGGCAACGCGCTGCTTCTCTCCTCCTAAAACACAAGAAACAATTAGCATTAACATTAGATTTGTACAATTAACAGAAATATTTCAACACTAAAACAATAGGGTTGAACTACCTCTTACAACAGCCAAGGGGTCATTAAACCTGTCAAACTAAAGGTGTTAACTGCAGGTGTTACTATAATTCAGCATTATTAAGGACATTAATCATTATATTATGAAATGTTAGTTGTCTCACATCTAATCTTTCAAATCAAAATACTTAAATTTCAGTGAAATTTAGATAAAATGATTTTTTTTTTACAAAATAGTAAAATAAAGCCACTTCAGGGCAATATAATAATATATTAATAATAATTTGGCTGCAATAATCATTCAAATCATTTAGCCCAGGAAAACTGACTGTGAACACTATATTATATATTATATTATATTATATTATATGAATATATAAATGAATGATACTTGTTTCCCCTATGTAATTAATCTATAGACCTCTATGATTTATATTTTCCAATATCTAGATCTAGAGGGTCAAACACTGAGCTACAATATTTTAGGACAAGTGATGAACTAAGAGATTTCAAACAAAAAGTTATTGTTCTCACTCCACATAAAGAATTCTGTGTTGCCAGTAATTGTGTCTTGAATGCGGAGTGGAAGTGTTCACAGTCAGTTTACGTGGGCTAAATGAGTTGAATGATAATTGCAGTCAAATACTACACCACCACAGAATACTGCAAGCAAGTTAAGCAGAGAGGACATAAATCAAAATAATAGTGATAGCAATTCAAATGTGTTTATTTTCATGTGTTCCCAAATGACAGATAAACCCTCTAACCCTCAATTCTTACTCATTGAATTAATGACTTAAAAAAAAATGCTATTAATAAATGTATTATTCTTGCATTACACACATTAAAATTCACTGCCTGACACACAGCACTACATTAAGACCATATTGAAACATGATGTAGCCGACCTGACAGCTTCAGGCCTCGCTCCCCGACCTGCGTGTCATAGCCATGGGGCATCTTGAGAATAGCGTCATGGAGGCCTGCGAGACGTGCCACTTGGTACACGTCCTCTGGTGTGGCGTTGATGTTCCCATACTGCAAGTTGTAGAAGATTGTGTTGTGGAAGAGCACAGCGTCCTGGAGATGGCAGTTAGAGAAAAAATGAGCGTTCAAGAGTTTTTTTAGCAGCTTAGATACAAATAGAAGACTGCACATAAAGACCAGTAAGAGGCAGAGGGAAAAAGAAAACGATGAAAATATAGTTTGTGTACCATCTGTTCAGATAAGCCTGTGAGCCCACTGCAGTGAAAGCTTTACTGGATGTGCATTCAGCTTTTGTTAATGGTGTTACACCATTGTGAATTTGTTGGGGTTCAGATTTTCATAATTTATTATTTATTTTCATTATCTTTTCAATCAATGTCTAACATACATAGAATGTGGATTTTTGTGAATGTAGTGTGTGTCAAACCTGAGGTACAACCCCCAGAGCTTTCCTCAAGCTGTCAAGGCTGACTTCTCGGATATTCTGCCCCGCGATGTAGATGTTCCCCTGCTGTGGCTCATAGAAGCGGAACAGCAGCCGCACAATGGTGCTCTTCCTGAAAGCAGAACAAATAATCAGTTTGCCTCAGCCTCCAGATGATATCAGGTGATACCACTGACTGTTTACACAATCGAGACACAGTATGCAGACAGTTACCTACCCTGACCCACTACCACCAACTATAGCAACCTTTTTTCCAGCGGGCACGTCGAAAGTCACTCCATTTAACACTTTTTGGCCCTCCAAGTATTCAAAGTAGACATCCTCAAAGCGAATGGTGGCCTCCTGTGGTGTGATGGCTAAGGCTGGGGCAAGATCCTTCTCCTAGAGCACATCATCAGAGGGATTAGTCGATTGATGCAGAAAGAAAGAAGAAAAATAGAAGAGCCATTGGCATAAGGGGCCTGGTATGATGCAATGATAGTCCAACACCTTGTAAAAGAGGTTAATACTGAACACAGAGCCTTCACTGGCTCCAAATAGCTCTGGTCCTGAAAGCAAATGCAAAAGTATCTTTTCAAAGGGCATGTGAATCTTACACATTGTCCTTGGTTGTCACTTACAGCCAATTTAGGGACAAAAACAATAGTGCATACAATATATACCTAGATCTTTATAAGTGTAAAGATTATCTCACAAATTATCATAGTATTTTCCTCTTTCCTCTTCCTCTTTCCTTGTATAATATATATCTCTCAATTCTCTAAATTGTTTTTTAGAGAAATCTTTTTCAGACAGTAATTTCTTCTTGTTTGTAAACAAAGGACCACGGAAGCTGTAGTTATTGCTGTTTTTTTAGGCAAGACGGATTGTAATGATTTATTATTTTGTAATAATTTGGTAAAGAGGCTTTTGACAATATAACATAACATTCTGTTGTGTATGGTTTCGGAACCAGATTTTGGAAATGGGTGCTTGCGTAAAGTTCATTTAACAATTAACACACACACAAAAAATTAAATCAAATTGAATTAAATTAGTCCCTCTGGCATCCTTTTTTATTTATTTCTTTTTTCTACTTGAAAAATTACTTATCTGCAATAAGTAATTTTTCAATAGACACAGTGTGAATAACTGTTAAGCATTTAGTAAAATCGGAATTAATGTGACAGATGAAAATAAATGATGACTTTGGAGGAAGAAATGTTCCACCTTTTTATATATTCAATGTCATGTTGTTGTTATGTTGAGGGAATTAATATTGAAAGCAACTTTATCTGTTTTTAATAAGACAACATAAAATAAAAGTGTAAAAAAAAAATAAAAAAAAATCACCCAGTCCTAACCAGTAGTCAGTGTCATAGGTCTAAGAAAATTTAAGCTGTTATGAAGAAGAGAAAATCTCCAGCCTGCAGGAAATGAGAGCTCACTTTCTTGTTTATGTATTTTTTGGGATTGTTTGGTATAAATAATCACAATTAATAAATGATTTTGATCAATTGTACAATCATAGTTAAAGTGGCAGGCTGCATTTGTATTTAGAGCTCTGCGTCAGGTATAATTCAGTATGTGCACAGGCAATGATTCCCCCAAAAAACCTGTATCCTCGCATTAAAACAAAACAGTTATGGAAACCTTGAGTCAAAAACGTGAATTTAGCTCTCGTTGGTACAAAAGGTGAGCTTTCTTCCACCTGGATTTTGACCTCGAGAAGACTTCGAGTAGATGGTGAAGAAAGCATGTTCTAGTCCTTTGACCTTTGGCCAGCTACAATATGTTGTAAGAACATTTTTAGAACATAAAGGGTCCTTATGGAGAGGTATAAAAAAAAGTCAGTGGACAGATGTCGAGAGGAATTAGAAAAGACGAGAGCCACACACGAGAGATTTCACAACACCACTGTACTTTCAACTAGGGGTGAGCAATATGATGATGAATGATATCGCTTTGTATTTTCTTACAGATCAATATCAGTCTGGTCTCTCTGTAATATTTGCGAGTTCAAAAGATGTGATTGACAGTTGGTTTAGCCAATCAGGAAAATGCATGATCTGTATCAAAACCAACATGGCTGCTTACGAAGAAAAAATAAAAGCAAAACATATCACAGGGAAGGAACAATGGCATGGATTTCTGTTAAATCAAAGAGCAAAGCACACAAACCTTGTTAATCTGAGGTTAGAAGAGTTTGATTTTGTTCTAAAAGATAGATGAGCAATGAACTCATCTGATTGCACGGTACGGTTTGGAAGCAACGGAGGGTGAGGGGGCCAGACTTACTCTGTATTCTGGATCCCAGGCAAGGGCAATATGATGTGACGACATAAAATTATAAGTTTCAGCTCAGTTAGGTGACAGCTTCACTACTACTACTACTTTTCAACTTGTCTCGATGCTTCACAGAGCTGTGAAAAATCTTTTTCTATTCTACACCATGGTCTTGGAATAATTTACAAAAATACCCTAAATTGAAATCTGTAGTGTCAATTGATCAGTAAAAAACAAAACAAAAGTGTGGTAACAAAATGCAATATTTTGTGACTTTATGTAAAGCGTTAATTGTATTGGCTGTTTCCTTGGCAAAGCATCTTTTGCAAAAGCCATTCTAATTCTCAATGGGACCTCCTGGTTGAATACATTTATTCAAAGTAATAATATAATAACAACTTGTGGTGAATCAAATAGGTATGTCACTGAATCTATTCTATTCAGTATTTCTGTTTAATGAAGGTCTATGCCAAACACAGATACTTATGCCATGTACTTTTCCCACAGGCTCCTCTTATTGGTCAGACCCCATCATGCTTGAAGTGAGTGATTTAACTCTAGGAAGATTTAGATTAGATTTAGGCTTTAGTTCTCTTCATTGATCATATGATATTTGACTATATTCCTCATCTCTAACTTCAACAGATGGTCAACGTAACTACAAGTCCATGTTTAGAGTAATAAAAATATACAAACAGGCGAAGTCTAAAATTACTTTCCCTTCATAGACAATCAAGAAAATCCCTCACACGCGCACAGTCTCACGCGCGCACGCACGCACGCGCACACACACACACACGCTGCGACGCACGTGCGCGCTTATAGCAGCCTACGCACGCACGCACGCACGCCACTTGCGCGCATACGCACGCACGCACGCACACACACACACACACACACACACACACACACACACACACACACACACACACACACACACACACACACACACACACACACACACACACACACACACACACACACACACACACACACAAAAATAATTTATGATCAGTACAAGCAGACTTAACAAGCAGATCTCGATAAATGTTTACTATAATTGCCATCTTCCATGTGTTCATCGACAGATAAAACTATGATTGTATGTGTTAAGAACGCAATATGAATGTAGACGTGAATGTGAACCCAATATTCCAATCATCCACATTTATAATTGAGTCAGCAACAGATGAGAAAACATGTAGTTATTTTAAAGTGTTACCGATATTCCGGTACGTTCAAGTAGTGTATATATTGTTAATTAATTGTTTAATTGGGTATGCAATAGTTTTGTGGTCAAGGCTACTTTGTAAAAATAAAAGATTTTTAAAAAGTAATTTGTTCACCTGTTAAAAAACGAGAGGTATTGGAAAATGTATGCAAACAAAACACTACACAAGGACTGCATCATTTAATTCTCCATCTACAGATCAAAACCTGAATCTATTATTTTTAATAACTCTATTGAGAAGAGAAAAGCTCAGAAACGGTTTACCTTGATCTTGGTGTCAATGTTGAGCAGAGTAAAGAGTGTGTTCATGTCTATTAGCGCCTGCCTCGTCTCTCTGTACACCGTTCCCAGGAAGTTGAGCGGGAGAGAGAGCTGGAAGAGCAGGCCATTCACCATCACCAGGTCTCCCACTGTCATTGTACCTAGACAACAACAACACAACATCTTACACGGATGACGCACTCCATCTATTGAAACTATAGTGGCTTTCCTTGGAGACTATCTGAAAAGTGAATACTCTTCATTCAAAATCTGAAAGCAGACAAAAGCTGAAACTGTCCAAATCTTTTTCCACCTACTGTGACTCCATTTTCTGCATCAAGGCCATTTTACTTTCTATTCATGGCACTTTTTCATCCTTGCTGTGTTTTGTTCCCATTTAGTTTCAATTATGCAGTTCACTTAGGGGTTTACCTGCAGTTTTTTCATTGTCAGTCTGATGCTTGTGTACTACATATTTTCGCTTGTGTGTTTCTGTCACTGATCCCACGCATAAAAGAGAACGCATTTTGTGGATACACACTTTCATGAGTTCATGATGATTACCTCTAAACTCAAACAAACCCACAGCTTTCACTTCTGACACTTGGAGTAGAAATGGGGATCACTCACCTGCAGTGATGCCTTTGCTTGCAAACAACATAATGGCAGTGAGGCCGACACTGAAGATGACGCTTTGACCAAAGTTGAGCATGGCCAATGTCGACGTGGTTTTCAAAGACGATGACTCATAGATCTTTAGGAATGCATCATATCTTTCAGCCTCATACTTCTCATTGTTGAAGTACTGCCGACAGGTTAGAGGAGACAGACGAGAGGATGCCAGGAGAAAAACGAATAACATGAAAAGATTAAAACAAAAAACGATTAGAAACATTGAACACGGTTAGGAAGAAGTCTGCTATGCCTGAAGGCTACATTTGTTCGTCGTGACCGCTGCAGACAAAAACCTGGGTCTAGGAAGACTTTAAAAATCTATTTCTTTGTCCCAAAGTTTTTGTATATCAGAAGTTCTTTATGAGTAATACCACGGGGTATTTCACACACAGCTTTATTTACAATACTTGCTGATAACAAAACAATCATGACTCTCTTAAGCCACACTCATTTTGATAAAAAAAAAAAAAATACAGTGGTTTTGTGTATTGGAAACACAAACTAGAGCATCAAAACAACAGCTCTTTAACTCTGCTGCCAATTACCTAATGCTGATGTTTGTTTAGTTATTGCTATTGTTTTGCCACTATGGTTAAGTGGGCGATTTGCTTCTCCTGCTCACGGCACTGGTGCAGTGCTACAACAGACAACAGATACATTTGAATATAATGAAATGCGGGAATTTGACAAAAGAGAGGGAAAGTAGCACACCGAGGACAAGCTGAAGCAGGCACCGTGTTGTGTTCAGGTTCCCAGCCAGCCCTTTGTGAAAGTGGAACGGATTTCTGAGTGGGCGGAGATCTAATTACATATGCACACTCACATCCAGAGTGATGCTAAATCAGGCCGCATTGACACAGATGACACGAAACACGTTAAGAAAAACAAGACGCAACATAATGCAGCCACAAAAAATATACAGACCTGTTATGTGTATCAAAATGTGTCTGGAGTGAAAAAGCCCAATAACTACATCATGTAAGTACACTGAGGCTATACAAAAGGTTTGACTTAGAAAATGTTTTTTTTAAAGTTTCCATTTACCACTTTGGTTTTCAGAATCAGAATTAGTTAACTTTTATATTATTTATATTTTGCTTGTTTGCAAGCCCCAGTGTCAACGTAGAATAGCCATATTTCAATCTAAAGTGATCCAGATGTATAATGTAGTTATAAAACTGTCACTTTTTATTATCAGAGAAACAGAGATGAGTGATCACCGCAGGCAGGAAAATGGCCAATTTAAAAATTACATTTTTTTCAGTATACTGACTTAATAGATAATGACATATAGCTACAGCTTACATGTAGTGTAAGTTTAAATGTATTTATTTGTGTAGAATATATAATGAAAGTGGAGATTGCACCAATGAAAGGCTATTTTAATCTAGTGAGACCCAAGACTCACGTTTAAGAGATAAAAATTATTATCATTGTTATTTTTGAGTACTTTGCAGCCAGTATGCATCTGACTGCACACAAATAAAACTGTAATGACATGTCATGTGACAGAAAATGTGCATGGGTTTACCTTGACAGTCTCATAGTTAAGAAGGGAGTCTATTGCAGCATTTCCAGCATCATTGTCTGCTTTGTTCATTTCTATACGGAATTGCGTCCTGTGTGCAAACAGACAACAGTGTAAAGTGTATTGTTTTTGTATTGTAATTCTGTCAATAGTCTGTATCTACGCAGTTACATGGTAACAATAGTCATGTTCTCAGAGAAATATGAACTAATGGATATGGTTATTGTTACCTCCACTGGGTGATGAGAATAGTGAAGATGGTGTACGCTGATAAAGTGCCCAAGGCTACTGCAGCAAACTGTCCGCCACATTTATAATACTGTGGAGAGAGAGAGAGTCAGTCCACGCAGAGCGCCACTTACATGCTCTAAATGACTTCTGCACACATCAGAGCACTGGGCCTTGACATCAGTATCACAAGGCCATTTGAAAATGTTTTGACCATTCCTCTATTAAATTGAGTGTTACAAATGGAGAAAAAAAATCAAGGGGACTAATCATGCTAATACTCAGGCTATTTAGGCAATGAAGTCTGTCCCCGTTACAGGCAAGACGACATCATCTTTGAGTGGAATTCTAGCATAGATCGAGAGATGGGCTTCTTTCACTGGTGAAGTTAAGGAGGGCGCAGCTTTCCAGGAGGAAATACATTTCAGATATTAGCCTGCTTTGTTAATATGGCATGAATGCACTCTGTGCAGGCATAGCGTTATCAAAAGGAATCCATCATTTCATGAAGGCAGAAGTCACCAAGAAAGTCACCATAAATAGATATTTGCAAGTAGAATGAATGATGTAATCAAACTAAAAAAGGTAATAATAACAATAATAAATCTTTGTTAATAACTTATTAGGTCGCACGTCAAGAAAAATATTGATAGTTAACAGTGCCTCAAAGTGACTAAGATGTGACATTATGCTTTAGTGTGAATATCTCTGAATATTAATATTTTGCAGCTGTTTCAGAGGCAGTATATTTGTTTAACTTACAAGAATGGCACTGACGAGCCCCATCTCAAACACTGTAGGTCCTAGATTGAAGACCAGAGCACTGAGGACAAAGGAGATGCCCCTCGTGCCACGGTCGATGGCTTTAGATAGTGCTCCTGTCTGGCGGCTCAGATGAAAACCCAGGTCAAGATTGTGCAAGTGAAGGAAGACATTCTTAGCAATTCGGCGGATTGAGCTCTGGGCCACTTTGCCGAACACAGTGTTCCTCAGCTCATTGAAGAGGGCCGCACAGGCCCGTGACGCACCATCTGGGAGAGTGAAGAAACAGACACTTTAGCACACCTGCTGTGAAAGGCAGGGACGATCCAACAGGGACTGGTGCTATCAAGAATAAATCTATCTTCACTGAGAAATGTTAGCGAGCACTCAAGGGTGAAGTGTGTTTTGACCTGTCCCTTTCTGTGCTTATCCAAGACGAAAAAGTTGAGGCGCTTCAATCTTGACCAAGCCTAAAGTAAAGAAGATGTTTTTTTTTCTCATATTGTGTCTATAGGCTCAGCTGAGCTGGAGCAATAGGCTCCACTCGCTTTGTAATTACAGAGATGGACGCAGTCTGTAACTTATGGCACTACAGTGCTTCTCAAAAGGAAGAAATCCTCACAGAAAGTGCATGTGGATCAAGTGTGTGCTGAAATATATTAAATATAAATATAACAATTGCAATTTTTAAACAAAAAGTCATGAAGGAAATCATACCCCTAAACTCTAAAACAAGTCTGATCCAGTATTAAATCTGTGCATGTGATAAAATATTGTGTCTAATGAGTTAGCAAATGTGTCGTTTCTGGTACAATTTCACCTGTGTGAATAATGTGCCGAGACCAAAGTCGGGTAGTAATTGTTCTGTCTGTCGATCTTCATGGGGCTGTAATGTGGCGTTAAATGGGAAAGCTCATCTAATGAACAACGTGTCCACATCTGACAAGGAAGGATGAGTCCAGAACAACCTTTTCAGACAAATTACACATATCCCAGCTTGTATATATATCGAGACCTGAGCATGGGATGCAAATTAACACAAAAATATATTTCCTTTCTCCTTTCACTATAGCCATTTCAGCCTATCTTGAGTTCTGTCCATGTGCTCCAATTATTTCACAAGGAGCATTAGTGTGCCAGACCTAACGGGCTCATTAAAATAAGTGGCTGCAAAGCTCAGTGTAGATTGCAACCGACTGGTCACAAAGTCTTGCAATAGGTGCAGAGTCCACTGCATTTATTTATGTCTCTTTTCAAAACAGCCTCACCTCACACCTTTGGACTGTCTCACATTCACAAAGTGAAACAAATAAGTACAAAAATATACATGGTGCCCAATAGCTATTTCTTCCTTAGCAATATACAGGCTGTTGATCTGTAAGAAAAATGATTTCTACTTCCCAATAGAGTTGTGTGGATGAACACAAGACAGCTGTGACTCAGAGGAGAACAATGTAAATACTAGATCGAGGAGAAAGAGCATTGATATGAATGTTTGCAAAGGTCAGAGTGTTGATAATAGGGAGGCCCCCAGTCCCCTTGTGAGGAGAGCCGGATCGGCCCGTGCGGGGCATGTCTGGGACTCACATCCAATCAGCACAGCCGTTGCCATGGTTGCCACAGTGCTTGGCGCGTCATTCAGGTTCAGCATGTGTCCCGACATCTGGTTTAGCTCGTCCACCGCATACTTAAACATGAAGGGCACCATCACATTGGTGAGCTGGGAGGACACAGAGACAGAGCATATTAGTTAACCATATACTCAATAAACCCAAGTGTCATTTTTCTAGTCCTCAGTTGAGTCACTTCAACAGACAGATACAAATTGTGTTTAGGCACAAGTTAAAGTTAAAGCAGTCTGCATGAACAAAAATGTCTTTTGTTTTTTTATTCTTTTGTTTGTGCATACATGCTATGTGTGTGTATTATTGTAACTGGCTTTTGGGCTGGGGGTGCAGAGCTGGTGCTTCCTGCTAATGGAATTGAAATGGTTATTAGGGCTAATTAAAAGCACAGGGACAGCTGTGTGAGTCAGGCGAGTCCGCTGCACATTAGGACAGCCAGCAGCTCACAGCTAAGAGTTTTCATTTGAAACACATTTCAGATGAGGCTCTCAGCACCACACAGTGCAGCGCCTTTGTTAAGTTTTCAGAAATTTTTTTATGTAGTTTGACATCAAGCCATGGACTATTTAGCACAGGGAATTAAACAAACACAATTCAAAGTATATACACATGTACACATGTACAGGTTGTAGCGTTCACCCAGCTCCAGCGTTCATAATACTGTATAATAACAACATTTATTCATCAAAACCTCATTTTAATCCTAGATAAACACATGATTACTGGCTCTATAGTTGTTTTTGTATACATAAATAAATGTATTATGGTAAAAAACAATCAATACCAAACCAACAGTAAATTTCCAGTTGTTAATGAAGTGAATAGAAGAAGAAGAATAGTGAAGAGACACAGTTTAATAACATAAGAAAGGACATAGATGAGAAAAAACATCAGGTATTTGAAATGAACATGTCACTGATTGTATGGAGTGCAGAGGGACAGTAACTATGCAATTATTTAGTTGATTTAAAAATTGCCTCTACTCAGCTGGAGGTCTCAGTTTAAATAGACAAAGTAGAGAAATTGAGACTAACGCCAGCCATGCAGGGAAATGGAAGGAGAAGATTGGATCGCATACGTGTTCTCTCCTCTTTAGTACACACTAGAGGGAGCCATGCTGTGCAGCAGCAGGACACACTACTTATTTAGGAGCTGTGAATTTGTGATTGTTTTCCAGGGTGTAAATTAGAGACCACCAAAAAAGAAAATTCATCACAGACTGATTGATGTGTGCATGATTTTTTTTTCAACAGACTGATCAAACATTGAACAATAACAGAACTATCTTACAACAATAAAATCTTCTGTTTCTTTCGTACAAAACAAGAACAGTACAGTGTTACATAATTAGCTTGGGCATGATGAGTAGCATAAAAAGTAACGTGAACATTTTGGATGTAACATGGTAAAAATAAAAAAATAAAAAAGTTTCAAGGGAACGTACCTTAGCTCCAGCAAGAAGACCCAATGAGATGGCAACACGGGCCCTCAGGTCTGGTCTATCTTTTGGCCACACATAGGACAGCATTGCAGACAGAATTGTTGTTGAATTCACCTCCTTCAACTGTCAAAGGAAAAAGAGTCACAAGGTACAAGTGAATAAAATTATGAACATAAACATAAAAAAACGAATAAAATGTATGCATTTGGACAAGGATAAATCTCAACTAAAGTGACTTCAATGTATTGTACTGGCAGTGATTCACATTATGTTACAGTGTTGCATAAACTTAATACAGGTGAAAGAAACATGTACAGGGCGAGTTAATTGTGCACTACAGCCTGACAAGTAGCAGGAATATTCACTAGGGCAATTGTATCAAAATTGAAATTTGAATGTTCGCAATAAGCAAACCGCAAAGACTGTATGCATTTCATACTTTCCTCTGAAAACAACAAACTATCCTGTCATATTATGTAGAAGAGCTGCTTTTGTCTTCTCTAATTTTAATGCTCCTGGACATTTTTAAAACAAAAACAAAAAAAACAGAATCCTGTTAAAACACAAATCAAAATGTTTTTCAGAAAAATCATACTTTTCCAGAAGCATTAAGCCCTAATTCACACACAGTTTAAAAATGTAGGATTAATACCTTATATATTGTCTTAAAGAATATATATATTAGAAATCATTTTACTAGAATTTTTCCCCAAAACAACAATTTAAAAAATCAAATAATCTGGATAGACAGATGTAAATCAAATATCAACAGATGCCTCATGGGAGATCGCAACAGTGGAGTCTCCAGGTGGACTTGGGGATCCAAACTGACACTACAAGTCCCTCGAGAGGCCTGGGCTGTCATCCCAGCTGAGGCTGCCAACACGGCTGTTTACTCTCACTCCTCTACACACCTGCTACTGAGGCTTGATGGAGGCCAAAAAATATGCAGTAATTCCTCTAATCCACTCAATATGGTAGGACCACGTTACGGCACAGTTATATGGCACTACCTCAAAGCAATTTACAGAGAAAATGTGCACAACACCTGCCTTTAATAACATACAATCACGCACAGGGGAAGGGAGTAACACTTAATGCACATGTAAGAATCTAGTATTTGAAATTAAGTTTAGGGTATTCTTCTTTATTAATTCACATGGGGTCCAGTGCACAATTTCAAAGCTTTGACACTGACACTGCATACGCAGGAAGGTTATTTTTACTTTACTTTACTTTAGCCCTAAGAGGGGAATCAGACAAGATCATTTGACAAGTTTGAACTTTTTAAAGTTTTAAAGCGCAGTTGACGTTAAAATAACTGTTTACACAGCTTAATGCACACCACTCTATACTGCCCACTTGTGGTCCAGCACCAGTTAAAGTAAATTCAAGAAGTTGGAGGTTGCTTAAGATTGCATTGCATATTTTGTTGAAAGTACCTCATTGGACAAGTGCCAGTGTGATGTTTGTTCAAAATAATATTCCCACTCTGAATGCTGTAATTAAAAACTTTGTTTATTTGTTTATGCTGTGCCTTGAGGACTCACATAATGATATCATTAAAGTTTTTATTTCCCTAGGGTAGAGCAGTGTCAGGTTCACATCTGAACTTTGAAGGAACAGATGACGAGCCAATATGGATAACTGTCTCTTATTATATGGTATTGTTTCTATGTTCTCCTGATTATTTTTTACTGTTCTAAAAGGAGCCCTTTGTGTTCAAAATAAAGTTTTGATCAAGTTTACCCAAACTACCAAAATGCACTGGTAAGTCTGATTCAGTAAATGTTTGTTTCACACATGACACATTCTACAGTAAGGAGCAGGAATGAGAACTTTTACTCACCACATTCTTCGGATCTGCACTCAGCCCACCTCCTGCGTGTCCATGCCAGCAAAATCTTTTGTCTATTATCTGCAAACACTGTAAAACATCATGGTATGTTTATTGGCAATTGTTTCAAAATATACCTTCAGATCTACATTAAACAGTTTGCTGCTGCTGACCCGGGCTGCCTCCAGGATCTGTCGACTGTTTCCACATCTGTCTGAACTCCATGCTGCTGTTCTTTGGTTACTGGCTTTCAACTGTAACACACACAGCACAGGGATTAATCATTAGCTTTAAGTCAAGAGAATTAACAAGTAATGTGCATTTTTTAACGTCAAAATGGCTGCATCAGAAAATAGGAAAAAACCCAAAAGCCCTACTTTATTGTGAAAACACGAAAAGTGGGTTGATGGCACGTGATAAAATAGATTCAGTAAAGGGTGGGACTGGAACCCTTATCTGGTTGGTGCTGATGTCAAACACGTGACAGATAAGACTAACTTAAAGTAAAAGTTGTCATGTTGTACCAGATGTTTAACAACAAAGGTATTTGAATAAACATTTGGTGTAACTGAAAAGGGTCAAAAATGCAGCGTTAAATGTTGACATTTTGACATGTGATATGTGCAGTACAAATAGTTACATGATCTGAATGATCGAAGTAACTTTCGTAATATATTGCGTTTAAGATAATATAACCACGGTGACATCGGAAATCAGGCACAAAATAGCAACAAAGAACCCAATTATCTTTATGAAACTACAAAGCTTAATAATTTGACTGACAAAGCGTCCTTTCAAAGAAAATATTACAAAAACACAATGTCCTTTACAAGTATGGCACTTTCACTTACTAGATATGTATGTTGGTGTTTATGATCCACGCCGATTTCATTTCGAGTTCTATTCCAAACATGATATGCGCTAGTTTGTCTAAGAATACACGCCAATTTTCGTCTTTGAAAGTAAAACCCACATTTTAGAGGAGCTAACATCGGCGCCATGTTTCCGCGTCAGGAGGAGTGAGTCCTCCTGCCGGTTACGTCACATCCGGTCTACGACGGCGCTGTCAGCTAGCATAAGAGCAAAGCTGATTATTATTTTTCTTTAAAGAAGTTTACATCTGTTGTTTGTTATTCTTGTACTGCATCTAGAATAGTTACCTTTTTGATAGATACAGTACCTTTTTGAACGACGGGTAGATGAGATTTTGGCACACATCGAAGCCAAAGGGAGAGCACGTTGTCTGACAGACGGCTGCTGCTTTTTGTTGCACAGAGTTTAGCCTTACTAAAGCGCGCGTCTCTCGGCTCGGTCAAGTACCTCAGGATGCCATGCCATAACCAGCAAGTGAATAATGTCACCAGTGGCCAAGAGCACCCAATGAAGCAAGTACGATTCGCAAATAGCACCAACAATGTGCCCGGAATATTGTCGGACAATGATTCAAGTAACGTCACAATACAACCGGTAAATAACCAAGAAAACCTTGGACCTCAATTAAAGCTGTTGCCTCTGAATGACCAGATCCGAGAGTTGCAGACTATTATCAGAGACAAGTGAGTCCTTACGTTTCTATTTGTAACCACAGACTATAACAGATGACCTTTTTGACCCTTGTTGACCTTTCAACGCTACAGCTGTTGCATTAATACAAGCAAATTTAAAATGTGGTTTATTATACATTTCACATATGGTCATACTCAATAATGATCAGCATGGCGTCTATGTTTGTTATCATTACAAGACACACTGCCTGTCCATAAAAGTACAGGATACAACTTAGTAAATAGGTATGAGCCTCCTTTTGAATAACTGCTGCAGGGATTGTCAGCTGCAACATGGTACTTCAATCCAACTGATGCAGTGAGTGGCTTCTCATTTCTGTAACCATGTGGAAAGACAAATCCTGTGGTCGTGGAAAATGTGTCAGTGTGTTTGAGAAGGGTCAAAGTTAATGCAACACTGGAATTAAGTTAATTTTATTGGACATTTTAGAACATGTGACTTTTATTGTCTGTGGTGACTTTTTTTTTTGGACAGGCAGTGTATTACATTGCAATAAAACATATGTCCTTAATTTTTTTAGCTTTGTATTTGTATCTAACTAATTTAAGTAACACTTCTAGGGCTGCAACTAACGATTATGGTAATCGATTAGTTTCTTTGATTAGATAGTGAAAGCAGCATGTGAATATGACCTCCTTACTCAGGTAAAGCTGAAGTGAAGCCTTTTGAAGACATCGTGGTGGAGAATATTTATAGATGAAGTATTTTATCAAAACACAAATTACACGTTGTCTGTGCTGTTTTTTGTGTGATTCCTGCTCTGTCTGAGTAATCAAACATCATCTTTCTGCACATATAATGTTTTGGAGTCAGTGTTTATTATTATTTGATTAGTCAATTAGTTGACAACCATTTCTATAATCAATTAGTCTAGATTAATCAGTTAACTTGTTGCAACCCTTAACACTTCCAAGTAAACATGTAATATTGTGCTTTGTGCTTTCAGGACAACCAGCAGAGGAGATTTTGTGTTTAGTGCAGACAGATTGGTAAGATTATAACTGATAAAATGAAAGGGAATGGTTTTATTTCAGATTCATTTTTCTAGTCCAAACACAAATGGTGCATGTTAACAAACTTTAGAGCAGCATTAAAACATGCTGGACTGTTCACGTGGTTTAATTACCATCATCGTTGTTTTGTATTCATGCTCACAAATCTGCTCAAGGACACACCGATGGTATACACTGCGCAGAGCTGGGATTGAAACTGACCTACCAACCTTTGGACTGTTCTGAGCCACTGCCACCCTCTAGCAAATTGTCCATTTGCTACACTATTTTTCCTTAAATCCATCCATGACTACTGAAATAGAAATGTTTCAGCTAAATATCCATACAAAATGAAAGTACCTTGTGATGTCAAATGTATTATCATTATTGCTTGTTGCTGACATTTTGTTAGACCACTAATAAATCTGCTGTAATAGTTTTATGTTTGACCACAGATTAGACTAGTAGTTGAAGAGGGTCTAAACCAGCTGCCCTATTCAGAGTGCACGGTTACAACACCAACAGGTGAGGTATAAACGATTGACCTTGAGCTGTAAGGAAGAGCTTATTTAAGGTTTTGTTTGCTTATTGTTTCTGTATTATTTCTTCAGGATACAAGTATGATGGTGTGAAGTTCGAGAGAGGCAATTGTGGCGTCAGCATCATGAGAAGTGGTAAGTCAAATCTACACAAGACACAAGACTCTAACCTAGTTTATTTTTATACAAGTCACTCAAAGGGCTTTACAGATAATGAAGATAATTTAGTACAAGTAGAACAAAATCAAGGTCCGTAAGTACAAATTATATTGTGTAAAATGTAGTTACAAAGTAAGTTACAAAGTAAATGTCAGATAATATATTAATTGTCAAATTTACTGCCAAAACATTGTTTATAACCTTGGACACCATCAGAAATGCATATATTGTAGTAAAAAATGTAATTGTGAATTACATCTACTAATTAAGCTATAATTATTAGTAAGTTAGTAAGTTTTATTTTTGCTTTATTACTTCACAGGTGAGGCTATGGAGCAGGGTCTCAGGGATTGTTGTCGCTCAATACGAATTGGCAAAATCCTTATCCAAAGTGATGAGGAAACACAGAAGGCCAAGGTCTATTACGCCAAGTTCCCACCTGATATTTACAGGAGGAAAGTGCTGCTCATGTATCCCATCCTTAGTAAGTACAGATGCACTTTGCTGTCGTGTACCAATCCGATCCAAGTTTACCACCTAAATTTCTCTGTAAATGTCAAAAGATGTTCACAATTTTCCAGCAGAGAAGTTTCTCTTGAATTGACCTTTAATGCGTGTCTGCATTTCCACATCATACCCATTCACACTGTTCTGATAATTATAGCTCTTAGGACAAAATTATACACTGCCTGGGAGATAGCCACCAAGCTACTGAATAGCATAATAAGGGCCAACAAAAATAGTATCTTAATAGCCCTGGTTTCCCAGTGGCACAAAGTAACATTTTCCTGTTTTTTTAATGGTGCCATATGATCAAAGATGTTTTAAAATGTCAGAAAACTAAAACATATGGTCTGATGCTTATAGTAGGCTTTGGAAATGAAAACGTGCCAGATGCCAAGCTCATGGCTACATCTTTCTATCATTTTGTAATCACAAAATGTTCAGTTCTGTCAATATGTTGTAAATGTTAGAAAGACAACTCAAGTAAAAAATTACTTACTTTTCTTGGTGATAATTTCAGTTTTTATATGCCCGCAGGTACAGGAAACACTGTGATTGAAGCGGTGAGAGTGTTGCTAGAACATGGTGTCCAACCTCGACATATTATCCTCCTCAGTCTCTTCTCGACACCTCATGGTACTTTTTTACTGATATTTTGAATTTAATAGTGCAAGAGTAGTCACCTAGTCTTAATCCCCTTTGTCATAACTTTACTAGATGAAGATATCTTTTACATTTGAATGAATACATTTCTTCTCAATGCAGCTAATACATAGTTTCCCACTTTATAGGAGCCAAATCAATCATTCAAGAGTTTCCAGACATCACCATCCTCACTACGGAGGTTCACCCAGTGGCTCCAACACACTTTGGGCAGAGATATTTTGGCACAGATTAAGGAGCTCTGGGCCACACACTAACATAAGGGACATGATCTTATTTTATTGTTAATCTTGTTTATTTAAATACTCTTGGAGTTTTTTTGCTCTTGTTGTTTTGCCAAATACTGATGCTCTCCAAAGTATGCAATATCAGGCAGAAATGAGTTTTGTTTGTAAGTGTAATCTGTGAGTACAAGTTGTTCTTAACTATGAAAGGTTTAATGACTGGATCATTTTATTTTGCATGTTACACAGATGAATTGATAAAGAATTTATATTTGTCAAATTATATATAAGCAAAATAAAAATAAAGAATATGAACCTTTTTTGTTGCATTCGAGTTACTGAGGTATATTGGCATGTTGTACTGAATGCAAGGACACATTAAATATAATGGGTACAATATGTATTATATCACTAGTAGTGTTTCCTCAAGGCTGGTGAGACTTCACGATTTCTCATTTAATGCATCAACATAGAAACACTGCCTGCAGCAGTTAATACAGTGAAATTGGTAAACCTAAAAAAAAGTTCCACATTTAAACAATGAAGACAAAACATACACCTAACCCCCGGCTTGCCGAAACACTGCTGTCACACCTTTTATGAGAACACAGCGATAATAATGTTACTGTCAATATTTTCATATATAAGCAGCATTTGACTTGGCTTACACAAAAATGTACACAGAATAAAGCACAAAAACATATAATAACATCAAAACACCATCCAGACAACGGCCCAACATTTTGTGCACACATACATTTTAGTGCATTGTCAGCACTTAGTTACAAGTAGTCAAGTTAAGACGGCTTGAATAATAAGATGTTATTTCTAGCATTTAAAAAAGTCATACAAAGTAAAAAACATATTGCAGAAAACTGATCTCTACCAACCAGCGGATGAGGATCAGTTGTTACATGTACATATTTACAGGTACCTGCATATTTAATTAATCCTTAAAAATAAAACTGAAAATACATTACACTCACAATACTGAGAAGGTGGACTGGGTTATGTCAGCGCATTCCCAAAAAACACATTAACTTCATATTAAGACGCCAACAATACGTGATATGTTAAGATATAAAGTTTTTTTGTTTTTTTAAAGACAGTACTTTACTAATTAAGTATAGAATACATTCTTTGGGTCCGTTTTGAGAAGTGGATTATTCAGCAGAAATAGTCAAGTTTTAAAATCCAGAACAAGAGAAAAAATTTACAACAATGCAGTAACCAAAAAAAAAAAAACTACCTAATCCATATTTATGATGATGCTAGCCTGTGCTAACTTTGTTTTCCACACTCAATAGATACGGGTCGTGTTATATGGTGCAACATGGTACACTCTTAAAGAGAACTCAACACCTTAGTGCCAAGACGGAAGCTCATCAAATAACAGCAAATCATCCGACAGAAGATGACACATTGGAAATACAGAAATGGGAGTACACAAGCTCAACCTCAATACTAATTATCCTCTTCCATCTCAATGGTGACCGACGGGTCGTGGTCTCCCACTGGAAAGGAGAAAAATAAGAAAAGAAGTTTAGCATGAAAATTAACTGCATGTACTGTCCTTCATAGTCTCAAAGCCTAGCATTTAGCCACCAGGTGGTAGTAAAACGCCTCATATTAACCTTGTGCTATCTGACAAATTTGTGCTCATGAAACCATAATTTGCGTAACAGAATACAGTTTTTTTTACAGTTAGCTTAACATAATTTTACAGAGTAACTGGAAACTATTTTTTTAATTACATACTTTATTATGCACAGATCTCTGTTTTGATCATACTTTGACAGTTTCGGCTTCCTATTTCCTACTAAAATCCGCATCCCGATTTACAGTATGGTGAGCGCATTTCCAGGTCTTGATGGCCTCCCTGATCCAACCATGTTATTTGTAACGCTCTGTGCCAATGACTTTGGCGTTATTCCATTCCATGAGCTGGTTCTCCCTCTTGCAGTGGCCAGAGACTGCAGACTTAAGTTGTTCCTGATGGGCTAGTCACTTAGTGGCTCAGGTGCTGTCGTCCTACTACTCCAAGTAGGAAGATTGCACCAAAATCTGTTTAACAGTCATGGTAACACCTGTGACACTTCTGAGGAAGGCTACAGTGTGCAGTCACACTGTCAAGGTATAATCTCTTCATAAGAAAGTAGTATATAATTATATCAGAAGACTTACTGAAACTAATCAAACTAAATTTGTAAACTATTTCACAGTTGCATATATTTCTCAACAAGAAAATTCACTTACCAAAGCTTCCTTCCTCAGAGCAGTCATCTGACTCCTCCCACATCTCTGAAGCTAATAATGGATTTTGAGACTCACTTTGACTCTTCAGTGGGAAGAAGTGACCATTACCTTGGCTGAGGAGCACATTGGACAGAAACTGATATTAAAATTGGTTCAATTCCAAACTTTGATATTCCATCAGATTGACCTAGGCTGATATTGGCTATCTTGATATAGGCTGTTGCAACACTAAACGTTCCCCATTGTGAAACAAATGAAGGCTCTTTTATCCAATCTTAAGCAACTATATGTAGAAATCTTACCCAGTAAAGACTGGGATGAACCACAGTCTATGGTCTTCTCCAAAAACCTGCCTCAGGTTTCTTCTAATCCCCACGTTAAACCCGTTTTTGTCTGGTCCATTGACAAAAACTGGTGCAGAAAAAGCCTCTAAAATACAAATAATAAACTTGAATATCTCAAACAACATGCCAGAATAGTAATCTAACATTTCTAAAAAAGCACATGATGCTTGCCTAAAGTGGATCGGTTTTTTGCCACCAACCAACAGTGATAGCCAAAGAGGAACATGAGACTGACGAAGAACATGACCGCCACAAACATGAGGAAGAGCACATGGAACTTGGCAGGACCATTTGGCAAATCCCCCTGAGCAATGAAAGGAAGAGGCGAAAGTGTTGATGAACTCACAAGATATAATGTATTACAGTAAATGATTATTAGTTTATTATTTGACATTTTGAATTATGACTCATGGAATAACACTTACCACCCAGAATTTGAGGAAATACTGAAACACTGTTGCTGCAATAAACACACAGTAAAGAATCGAGTACGACAGGAAGAGAAGAAAAAACTTGTAGTTTGAAAACCCCACACAGTTGTTCACCCTACAAATGTCAACATTTGCTGAATTAGATTTTTTTACAAGACGTAAGCTTTATGTACATGTCTAGAATTTTACATACCACGGACAGTGATGGTCCATCTTCAAAACACAGCTAAGAAATAAACATAACAGCAGTTATAACTTGCACTGCAGAAAAGTATATCGGATTTAATGCAATAGAGAAGGTTAATGTTAATAGTACACTACACATATGTAATTATGAATGATGTAATCCGGACAGGTGGAAAAAGCTTGTGTAAGCAAATGTAAGAATAGTGCTTATTTCAGTTAATCTACCCCAAATATTAGGCAAAATATTAATACTATGTACAGCCTTTTTGCATTATTAATTGTCATTCTACTCATGTTCAGTATTCTAATATTATATAATAGTAACCCTGCTCCAACTCTAAAGAAAATTGACTGAACATTGCAGCAAACAGCATCTGCTCGCTGTTTTGAAAGGTGAGAATTTGCTCTGATTCATCACAATATTTGCGCCAACAAAACAACACCGTCTAATAATTACACACCGCTCTTCAACCACAAATACTTCTGGCCTTGGCCAAAGTTTGTACATGAATGGAGAGAAAAGGAAAGGCGGACTTACGTTTCACAAACCGAGCAGTGGTGACAACGGTCAGGCTTCAGCACCTGGCAGCGGTCACAGAACCTGATAGCTGAAGACAAGAGGATGACCAGTTGAATGAACGACATTTGAGACACACTTTACCCTTTGCTTATTTCCTGAAGCCTCGAACTTCGCAATCAGCACTAATGAAATAGATACATTGGCTGATTACACTGGATGGGGATGCTCTAAGGCCCTCTAGAGCTGATTGCCTTAGCCTAGTTGTTACCTCACTGGGTGCACATGGCCAAAGAATGAAAAACACACAAGGGAACACTCTTACCTCCAGATTGTGCACGGGTGGAAATGGGTAGCTTTTTTGCGATCTCAACAAGGATCTGTTTCTGAGCATCAGGCCTCTCTTCCATCTCATATCTTTCTTTGTCTGAATATGAAAGCTGAAACTAACAAAAAGAAAAAGTCAGTGTGAGTGTTATCAAAAGATCTGAGTCAATAAAAGCAGACTGGAATACCTTTTTACATGGGGAAGCAGGAGGGGTGAATATGGACTTCCAGTAGGTCCATGAGAACATCACAAAGCAAATATGAAACACTAGAAGATAGGCCACTGCAACAACAAATTCCCATTCATTAATCATATGACGAGACCCCGTGCCTTTAACTGCGGTCAATAACAACAAAAATACAATCAAACACTTACCCTTTTCAAATGTATTCGTAATAGTGACTGTCAAAGAAAAGAAAAAAACACGAATTAAAGGATACCATGTCACTACTTGGTGTGTGTACCATGTAATAACACGTGAGATGTGATTATACTTTGTATCAATAACAAATAACTGCACTGATACAGTTTAAACATATAAGTCAATGGTTTTAGTATTGATTGAGACGTGCGTAATTTCAGTAAAAGACATTCAGAAGCCGTTTCCGCTTTGTTAGTCGTATATTGCTGTCAACACTGCTGTGCGGACATCTGCGACGTCGCCGGCAAAACCATGACAAAATCACAACAAACCGACGTCGTTTCGTATACTTACACAAGCATAGCTCAAACACGTAGGCATAGTAGGACCACAGGACCACGGAGGTGATGATAAGGACGGGGATCCAGGAGAAAACCCTTTGACAGCATCTCAAACCTCTGGAGAGAGCCATATTCATCTCGCCACAGCATTCATCGGCGCTCGACTACTTTTCCTGGGGTTTATCCATCAGAAGCGTTCACCGAGCAAAATCGCATTGGGTTGCCAGGTTGGGTGTTTTGCCGCCTGAATCCATTTACTGTAAACGTCGACTCGTGGTGACAGGGGCTCAATGCGTGGGATTCATCATGTCTTAAATACCCAATTCATTGCATAGACTAATACATTGCACGGTGTCTACGAGGCAGACTAGGCTAAGGCTAGGCCTATTGGGGAGACTTATTTATGTGCCATGCCTGGCCTTTTGAGGAATGACCAAAAGGTTAAAAGACCAATCGCAGTTTCCTTGATGATCAGGTAAAACAGGTAGGGCCACTTTTCGCGCACAAGCTGCCATGTCCCAGAACATCAGACGACGCAGAAGGGCACATGAATACCTTAATCTTGGACCTAGTCTGTTTTTCAAAATTTTTTGACTTTGTGTTGGCATAGATTTATAAAATTGGGGTGATAAGTAGTTGTTAGGATACTTATGGCAATTTGGGCCAATTCAGAAGAAACCCCGAGGGCAAACAAAAATTGGTCTTAGGGCCACAGATTTAAACACCCACTTTTCGTTGACATTTTTCCATTTGAGCGTATCTATTATGTAGTTGATAAGAGGAGCACGTCGGGAAGCCCACTGGAGGGCGCTGTGTGATTGTAAATGAATAGGCAAGTAGGCCTATTACTCGTTCTTAAAAGTAACATTTCAAAAAGGCTAATTTTAAGAATTTCTTGTTTTTTATAGCACGTATTGTATTCGTGTTAAGGTAAACCTACCTGCTGAGGATGCCATTTGCCCTGATCCTGACAGTCTGCGTCAACAAGCTCTATAAATCACTCACACGCACTTTATAGACAAGAAGTGTCTTGCCCAGTGACACCACATCAGTAGGTTAGCTTTTTGTAGTTCAATTAATAAACCTAAACCTTTGGTTTAGAAGAAACAAGGTAGACTATGCCATTGTAGGCACCTGCATCATCCTCCTTTTTACTTGTGAAACATTTGGTCAAGTTTGGATGTATTGAAACACGTGATGTCGTCAACATTAGTTTGGGGTGCGATTTAAGTCTGTTACTCAGGAGTTTTGTTTTAACACCACCTGTCCATAAAGAACTGACTTAGTTGAAACTACAACAGGTGAGCTGATTTGTGAAGTTAAGTTTCAAGTAACATTACAGTCACAAGCGAGCATAACACGCAGTTTTTTAGTTGGCCACATCACACACCTTTTTGTTGAAAATCAAACACCTAAACAGGATCATGAACGTTCATATTTAAGTCTCCTTTTGTATTTTTCTCTTGACTTTTCAGACCTTCTTGTCAATGTGTCCATTGTTTCGCCATTGTGTAACTATGGAACTGGCCTCCCAGCGTGATGCCAGTGCAAAATATCAGTCTAGAGGACTATGAGTTGTCACTTTCTCTTGAAGTTATTTTGTTCACTACGAAACTGTTCATCCTGTTGAGGCCTGTGGAGCATTTACTTGTGGGCCAGTCCTGCAAATCAGATGTAGTTTTGGGGGTTCACTGTAGCACCTGCTGTTCCATTTACATAATGCAGAGTCCGTCTTAGTTCTAATCCTTGTGGGATATGGGTGTGAGGTGAGCTGCACCCATTTTGACCTCCTCTTTCCATAACACATGTCCTCTTCTTTCTTTCACTAGGCCCTCTGCTGCCCCTGACATTTTATTCCACTTCAACACATTGTCTGTGGTTGGCTTTCTGTGTATTTCCTGTACTCAGACTACTTTCCTCTCTTCAGGCATCAGCGTCGGCAGCTGAGCGATGACAGCTCCTCTCTCATTCAGCTGCGCACAGGAGACAGGGAGTGGCCCACCATCCATCAGCACAGCAGCAAACCTATCCACTACAAAGCCACTGTGATTGGTTAAATAGTAACAGCCTTTTCATCAAAACATTTGCCACAAACATCTTGCATTAGCAGGTTGAGACAAACTCCGCTTCTCAGTCATGCCTGTGTTGGACGCGCATTCCTCCTGGTGGGAATCTACATAAGCAGACAGTAGGGTTGGATGAGAGTCTTTTTGGGAAGAAGTCATGCGTAGCTGAAGAGAAGTGTGAAACCACAGGGACTTACAATGCAAGCCTATTAACTGGCAAGGCAGGCACCATGGCTGACACGGTCCAGTTACTGGAGTTTGCTTCTAAGCTGCTGCTCTCCGTTCTGCCTTGAAGATGAAGTGGCACTTAAAGTGTGCATTTTATTTGACCCCTGAGACAGCCCTGTCATGCAGCTTTGCGGTGGTGAATGATAGTGATGCTAAGTACATGGGAGGTTGGTTCATTAAGAAGTGTATGAGGAAGAGTGGTATTATCTTATTTGTCTCATAGGTGTCTTTTTTATTTGTGTAGACCTAAATGATTCACTCACAACGTTGATTTGATTGTTCCCATTTCATTCCCTGCATGCTTCACTGTCTGGACAAAGAATCCTGTCCTGCGTTTGAAGTCAATATGGAGCATATATTGGAAAGTCGGCATTCATCTCCACATATTGTCATTGGTGAGCGGCCAGGTGATCAAAGGGCTGCTGCAGCCCACATTTACACAAATGGTATGTGTGTGAAAATCAGAGTTGAGTAGAGTAATTAGCAAGAGGGACTAGCTCAAGAAAACACAGCTATGATTTCATAGAACATGGTCTCACATGTCATTTGTAATTTAGCGTAACATAAGACAGAAAACAACTTAATGCATTCTACCATTAACTCATTAACAGCAATGAATTCTCTCAACGCTGTCTATGCTTGTTGTGCATTATGCATGCACAAAAATGTCATGATGGAATTAGGGAGAATAATGCATGCAATTTCTGCATTGGTACGTCATACTTCCTAATGTGAGAGACTACAGCGCTGTTACTGCCATGTGATGGACATCCAGGATTTCAGACGTTTGCTAGACCGGTGACATCAACATGCAGTGCTCAATGGAGCAAGAGAAGACCCATGTTTCTGCTTAAATTCACACTTAACAGCAGAACAAACAATGACAGGGCGGGGAGGACTTGCAGACACCTCACCCAGCATGTGTGAAAATAAATCTGCTCAAGGGTGGAACCTGTGTGTTTTCAACAATCATGGACATTTGAATGGTTATGCCACGTGAATAGCCATATGCCTTTTAATAAGAGTACTTTATTACACTTTTGCATGTCACATTGTATACACACACACACACACACACACACACACACACACACACACACACATATATATATATGGATGGATGGTTTCTTCAATGCCCCATAAACCAGCATAAACTTATCATTGAGCACATACTGTCGAATGATACTTTCCATCAACCACTATTACTGTATACTAGTGTTTCTCTGTATTGAATGAGTCTTAGTCAGACCAGCCAGTAGTGAATATGTGCAATAGTCACAGATAATTGGGAATATGTCCTTTTCCCATACTGTTTCATAAAACATATTGCTCTGTGATGGTGCTGTGGGGAATAACCGGGGTAAACGGTGGATGGCCTCATTTGGTTGTGATGGTCCAAACACACTGACGCAGCCGAGCAGATAAACCTGAGAGCAACATGCTCATCTTTCACATGTTTCCTCTTTAAAAATAATAGTATGTTGTATGCATGTACACATAAAGGTCAGTTACAGTGCATAGACCCTGGCATGGAATGGTGAGGGATTGGAGTTGCGGATGTGAGATATTCTTACCTTGGGACCTAGACACTAGTGTTGAGTAAAATAAGAAAGCCTTAAAAAGTGAAAACTGACTAATCATGTGCAAAGGTGGTGCTGAGGTGGACGAGAGCAGCATGAGCTGAACAGCTGAGAGCAGAATCTGAAACATGTTGGCTGAGCGCTTTTGGCTGATGCTGGGTGGAGTCGATGTGTAAGGGTAGGCTGAGCTGGCTGTGGAGCTTCTGAATCTTGTGAAGGTGAAGCTTGTAAGTCTTCCAGTTTGAACTTTAGCTACAGTTTAATTTATCAGAGACTATGGAGAATATATGTAGAATCAATATTTTTGTGTATTAATGGAAAAATTACAAGATTGACCAAGGCACTCAAACACTTTAAAAGCATTTCTCTGGTCATCTACCATAGATGTGCCACCATAGGAGATGTAAAGTGCAGTCCAAATGTTATTGCTGAGAATTGCAGTATCAGATGTATTGTGCATTATGTAAACAGAAAAGTGCATTGGTTCAAATAAAAACACTATAAAAACACTCATGGCATCTCAGAGTAATTTATTATGTAGAAGTACAAACCAGACACTATATAGCCATCCATCCATCCATCTTCTTCCGCTTATCCGGGGCCGGGTCGCGGGGGCAGCAGCCTGAGCAGGGACTCCCAGACTTCCTTCACCCCAGACACTTCCTCCAGCTCCTCCGGGGGGATCCCGAGGCGTTCCCAGGCCAGCCGAGAGACATAGTCCCTCCAGCGTGTCCTGGGTCTACCCCGGGGCCGCCTCCCGGTGGGACATGCCCAGAACACCTCCCGAGGGAGGCGTCCAGGAGGCATCCGGAACAGATGCCCGAGCCACCTCAGCTGGCTCCTCTCGACGTGGAGGAGCAGCGGCTCTACTCCGAGCTCCTCCCGTGTGACTGAGCTCCTCACCCTATCTCTAAGGGAGCACCCAGCCACCCGGCGGAGGAAGCTCATTTCGACCGCTTGTATCCGCGATCTTGTCCTTTCGGTCATTACCCAAAGCTCATGACCATAGGTGAGGGTAGGAACGTAGATTGACCGGTAAATCGAGAGCTTCGTCTTTCGACTCAGCTCTCTCTTCACCACAACGGTCCGATACAGCGCCCGCATCACTGCAGACGCTGCACCGATCCGCCTGTCAATCTCACGCTCCATCCTTCCCTCACTCGTGAACAAGACCCCGAGATACTTGAACTCCTCCACTTGAGGCAAGGACTCTCCACCCACCCGGAGAGGGCAAGCCACCTTTTTCCGGTCGAGAACCATGGCCTCGGATTTGGAGGTGCTGATCCTCATCCCAGCCGCTTCACACTCGGCTGCAAACCGTCCCAGTGCATGCTGCAGGTCCCGGTCTGAGGAAGCCATCAGGACGACATCGTCCGCAAACAGCAGAGATGAGATCCTGTGGTTCCCAAACCGGACACCCTCCACGCCCTGACTGCGCCTAGAAATTCTGTCCATAAAAACTATGAACAGAACCGGTGACAAAGGGCAGCCCTGGCGGAGTCCAACATGCACCGGGAACAGGTCTGACTTACTGCCGGCAATGCGAACACAGCTCCTGCTCCTGTCATACAGGGACCGGACAGCCCTTAACAAAGGGCCCCGGACCCCATACTCCCGGAGCACTCCCCACAAGGCGCCCCGGGGCACACGGTCGAATGCCTTCTCCAGGTCCACAAAGCACATGTGGACTGGTTGGGCAAACTCCCATGAACCCTCGAGCACCCGATGGAGAGTATAGAGCTGGTCCAGTGTTCCACGACCAGGACGAAAACCACACTGCTCCTCCTGAATCCGAGGTTCGACTATCGGTCGGATTCTCCTCTCCAGTACCCTGGAATAGACCTTACCGGGGAGGCTGAGGAGTGTGATCCCCCTGTGGTTGGAACACACCCTCCGGTCCCCCTTCTTATACAGAGGGACCACCACCCCGGTCTGCCAGTCCAGAGGTACCGTCCCAGACTGCCACGCGATGTTGCAGAGACGTGTCAGCCAAGACAGTCCCACAACATCCAGAGACTTAAGATACTCAGGGCGGATCTCATCCACCCCCGGAGCCTTGCCACCAAGGAGCTTGCCAACCACCTCAGTGACTTCAGCCAGGGTGATGGATGAGTCCGCCTCCAAGATCTCAGCCTCTGCTTCCTCCTCGGAAGACGTGACAGTGGGATTGAGGAGATCCTCAAAGTATTCCTTCCACCGTCCAACCACATCCCCAGTCGAGGTCAACAGTTCTCCACCCGCACCGTAAACGGTGTTGGTGAAGCACTGCTTCCCCTTCCTGAGGCGTCGGACGGTTTGCCAGAATTTCTTTGAGGCCAACCGATAGTCCTCCTCCATGGCCTCCCCGAACTCCTCCCAATCCCGAGTTTTTGCCTCTGCGACAGCCCGGGCTGCAGCACGCTTGGCCTGCCGGTACCTGTCAGCTGCTTCAGGAGTCCCACAAGCCAGCAAGGCCCGGTAGGCCTCCTTCTTCAGCCTGACGGCATCCCTTTCTTCCGGTGTCCACCACCGGGTTCGGGGATTGCCGCCGCGACAGGCACCAGAGACCTTGCGACCACAGCTACGAGCTGCCACATCGACAATGGAGGTGGAGAACATGGTCCACTCGGACTCAATGTCTCCAGCCTCCCCCGGGATCTGGGAGAAGTTCTCCCGGAGGTGTGAGTTGAAAACCCTGCTGACAGAGGGCTCTGCCAGCCGTTCCCAGCAGACCCTCACGATGCGCTTGGGCCTACCAAGTCGTTCCGGCTTCCTCCCCCGCCAGCGGATCCAACTCACCACCAGGTGGTGATCAGTTGACAGCTCCGCCCCTCTCTTCACCCGAGTGTCCAAGACACGCGGCCGAAGGTCAGATGACACGACAACAAAGTCGATCATCGACCTCCGGCCTAGGGTGTCCTGGTGCCACGTGCACTGATGGACACCCTTGTGCTTGAACATGGTGTTCGTTATGGACAAGCTGTGACTAGCACAGAAGTCCAATAACTGAACACCACTCGGGTTCAGATCGGGGGGGCCGTTCCTCCCGATTACCCCTCTCCAGGTGTCACTGTCGTTGCCCACATGGGCGTTGAAGTCCCCCAGTAGAACAACGGAGTCCCCGGGTGGTGCACTGTCCAGTACCCCTCCCAGAGACTCCAAGAAGGCCGGGTACTCTGCACCGTTGTTCGGCCCGTAGGCCGACACAACGGTGAGAGACCTGTCCCCACCCGGCGGAGGGATGCGACCCTCTCGCTCACCGGGTGAACTCCAACACGTGACGGCTGAGCTGTGGGGCTATGAGCAAGCCCACACCAGCCCGCCGCCTCTCCCCGGGCAACGCCAGAGCAATGGAGCGACCAGCCCCTCTCGAGGAGACGGGTTCCAGAGCCCAGGCTGTGCGTGGAGGTGAGGCCGACTATATCTAGTCGGTAGCGCTCAACCTCCCGCACGAGCTCAGGCTCCTTCCCCCCCAGCGAGGTGACATTCCATGTCCCCAGAGCTAGTTTCTGTGTCCGGAGATCCGGTCGTCGAGGCCCCTGCCTTCGACTGCCACCCAGATCTCTTTGCACCGGCCCCTTATGGATCCTCCTGCAGGTGGTGGGCCCACAGGAGGGCGGCCCCACGTCGCTCCTTCGGGCTGTGCCCGACCGGGCCCCGTGGGGAAAGGCCCGGCCACCAGACGCTCGCCGTCGAGCGCCCACCCCAGGCCTGGCTCCAGGGTGGGGCCCCGGTGACGCCAGTCCGGGCGACGTACTCGTCCTTGGTTTTATACTCGTCATAAGAGGCTTCTGAACCGCTCTTAGTCTGACCCGTCACCCAGGACCTGTTTGCCATGGGTGACCCTACCAGGGGCATGAAGCCCCCGACAACATAGCTCCCAGGATCATTCGGGTACTCAAACCCCTCCACCACGTTAAGGTGGCGGTTCAAGGAGGGGCACTATATAGCCATCTGAGCAATATTTCATATCACTGTTTTTTTGTGATTTTTGCTGTGAATGATGTCAAAGAGGTTTTTTTGGAAACTACTCATGTCCTTATTACTGTAGAAGAGATTCCAGAGGGACCTGAATCTGTTTCCAATCCTTAATGTAACACAAAGACACAGAAATTAAACTAGGAGACAAAAATGACTGGAGAGAAAACGTCAAATTCAAAGTCAATACAATTTTAAAGCTTTGAAACAGAAGGGGAAAGGTGACTTAACGCATTAATGACCATATGTACTGCTGCGTTATTTAAATTGTGGACTAATTCAATAAACTTTTGTCTGTGCACAAGACCATTGTAAATCATTCGTAAAAAGCCGATGAGCCTACGATGGATGCACTGAGGTCAACAGTAAAGAAGCACAGTTTCACAAAATGAAACAGTTGTTCAAACCCTCCGGGCTTCATATTTGAAATAATTCTGAAGTGTTTTGACACAATGATAGTGTTAGTGTGTCTATCCATTGTGATGTAACTTTTTCGGCTAACTTTTTCTTCTGTGTACTGGTCCTCCCTCTGATCAACAGGTGCATGGAGACATTCGAGGGTGACACTGTCATGTCAGTGAGTGCATTAACGATAGAGGGGGAGTACTCAAAGTCCATATGACAGGTTAGACCACACAAAACATAGTGAACATGATTATACAGTCCTGATCAAAAGTTTAAGACCAGTTGAGTAAATGTCAAAAGTCACATTTTGTATGGTTGGATCTTAACAACGTTCCAAATAGAGCTTCAATAAGGAACAAGAAATGGGAGCGAGACAAAAAAAAAGTTAGAGTGAAATAAAGAGTAAGAGTAATAAGAGTAAACATTTGATTGAAAACAACAGTAAAACTCAAATGAGCCGTTCTGCAACTGATCAAAAGTTTAGGACCACACCTGAAAAAACAACCCGGAACGCCCTCAAAACAGAAATCAAAGTCCCAAACATGAACTCAGTACTGAGTACTGCCACCGTTATTGTGGATCACGTAAAAAAAATGCGGCATGCTTGATGCAAGTGTTTCCAGGAGGTGAGTGGGAACATTTCTCCAAGTGGTGAAGACGGCCTCATGAAGGACATCTACTGTCTGGTACTTCCCTCTCCATCCATCCCCAAAGGTTCTCAGTTGGATTTAGATCAGGGGAACACACAGGACGGTCCAAAAGAGTGATGTTATTCTCTTGAAGAAGGTCTTTGTCCTGTGGGTTTTGTGAACTGTAGAGTTGTCCTGTTGAAAAACCCAGTGGTTCCACAGACGAGGCCCTCAGTCATGAGGGATGCTCTCTGCAACATCTGCACAGAGCCAGCAGCAGTTTGACCTGCACCACCTGGAGCTCCATTGTCCCACTGAAGGAAAAAGCACCCCAGATCATTATGGCGCCCCCTCCCTGTGGCACATTGAAAACATCTCAGGTGAATCTGCTTGTCGTGCCAGTAACGCTGGAAACCATCAGGACCATCAAAGTTACATTTTTTCTCACCAGAGAATAAAACTTTCTTCCACCTTTCAATGTCCCATGTTTGGTGTCTCTTGTAAAGTCCAAGCGGCAGTTCTGTGACATTCAAGGAGATGAGGCCTTTTTTGTTTTTGAATCCCTTCAGTCACAGACGTGTCTGATATTATTGGGCTGTAGTCGGCACCAGTAACGGCCTTCATTTGGGTCAAGGATGGACGGCCAATCGGATCCTCCGGCTTAGTGCAGGTGCCACTTGACTTTTTTGTTCTATAACCCTCCTGATTTTAAAAGAAATTCAAAATGACTATCCTTCTGCGTCCCACCTCAGCAGGCCCTGCTTATGGAGCTCAAAAACCCGACCACGTTCAAAAAGAGAACCTTGTTGCCTTTGCCATCAGAATGTCATGACAGTGTGAATACTTGACAGAAAATTACACTGTATCTGTATTTTTGTACAGATTTACACAGGCACGTGGTCCTAAATTTTTTGATCAGCTGCAGAAAAGCCTATTTCAGTTTAATGGTTGTTTTCAATAGAATGTTTACTCAAACATTTTTTTTTTTTGTCTCACTCCCATTTCTTGTTGCATATTGAAGCTCTACTTGGAAGCTTGTTAAGATCCAGCTATCCAAAATGTGACTTTTGCCATTTATTCAACTGATCTTCAAGTTTTGACTGTATTTAATATTTGACTAAACATGACATAGAGGTAATTCCACAACTGCTACCTAGCAACTATTTTGAAAACAAAGGCCAAAATTCATATAAATTACACAATAGCTATGTTTTGACAAATAATAATACCTGATAACAAATGATGGTTTAAACTGTCAGAAAAATGTGTCAGTTGTCGCTTTTTGATGGCATGATAAAAAGATTCCGTTTTAGAACTCAACACTACTTCATGTCATTTTAAACTTCTATTTTTCAAACTTTCTTCACAAACTGCAACTTCACAATTGTAAAACTATGTTAAATATTTACCACAGGTGCCCTCATAATAATAATTAGCAAAACATGCTAAAGTCACATAGACTTTAAACTGAAAGTTGCAATATTAATGATAATACTGGAATAGTCCACCACTGACAATAAGAGAGTCTCCAACACTAGCCACCTTCAGTATAGACTGCGGCTCCTTTATCTTCTAGTTTCTGCATTGTTTTATGTTGTTTATTAATTGTAATATGTTGTGTGTTTTTCTTTGTTACCTGCTGAGGGACAACAGGTGGAAATTGCTCTGTCATCTTTACATTGTAATTGTTTACTGAATGACATTCAATAATATTGCACTGTCCCTATTATAAAATAATAAAGTAAACCCTTAAAAACACACACACTATTGTTTTGGGGTTTTTTTTAGCAACATTAACATCTTTCAGCATATAGACGAGAGAGACAAGTCTCAGAAGTCTGCAATTTGATATATGTATTGGACTAGCAGTTTAACTAACTAACTAACAGTGGTTTGTTACAGTATCCTCCATGACAACATTCTTGTCCACGTGTGATCAGTTACTGAAATGGAAATGATCATGCATCCATTTAAACACATTATTAAATATTACTAGCTCTGTGCTATGCTTTGATGTGAATTAAATCAGAGTAGTGTTATTTTATGAATGCTATGGGATTCATTTTCTTTTATTCGTTTTTGTAAAGTAAAGAGCTTGAAGATAATTACTGATTATGAATTGCATAACCCTTTTATGATCTTTCACTTGCAGGTCACAACCCTGGAAATAAAAAAAAGTGCGCTTGACACAGACACCCCCACAAACATACTGTTCTCAAATATGCCCCAATACTGTGTCACTCATCCTCTCTTAATAATTTTTGCCTCATCTCTACAAACATCATCCGCTTATGTCCCACTTGATGCTGATGTGTTCAAACGGAGGAGAGTGCCTTGAACTTGGCTGCACTCAGAGTGTGATGTGTGTGCCGTCTGGTCAGGCTGAGGTCATTTGGGTCAGATAACCCCCACTGTTCATGTCAGCATTCAACACATAATAGAAAACAGACACCCATACTAACAGATCCCGGCCCTTGACTGATGATATTGACTCTGTTTCCAAAGTTTGCTTTTCCCTCTTCTCTCAATCAAATGTTTGATCAGCGTTGCCATGGACAATTAGTCTGATTGCACAGGCATCAAAGGCGAGTGAAGTCTGAGGTTCTGAGGGCCTGGACGCAGAACTGGACCAGCACGAAAACAAGTCTCATGTCTATAATTTCAATCTCTCATGTAATCACACAAGGTTTAGGGAAGACTTCAGATATTTCAGCTATGCCTACGTCTGCCAACACAAATCATGGTAAAGGCTCATATGTTTGAGGTGACACCCTTTAAAGGTGCACTTCACACACTAGTATATCAAATAACATGAATAGTGTAATAAAAACATGTTTGCTCATTTAGGAAATGTTAGAAATGTTTTAACACATCTGTCAATTTCAAATTCCACTGGATGTCTATCCTCATGATATCAGCCACAATGTCTGAGACTGAGTGAGCCCAGGGTCCCGCTTCAGAAGGAGGTACAGAGACACTATGGCTTTGACCGAGGATGGAACTGACTTTTACACAGAAGGTGATTGCTTAATGGCTACTGAAGTTAGTAGTCAGTAGTGTGTTGATATTTTAGAAAACTATATATGAATAGCACTGACAACAAAACAATTATTATTCCTACAAAATTGTTACTTATATACTTGTAGCATATCAATTATAAATAATTAGACATTTCTTGTTACTCTTGTTCCAATTGTGACAGAGCATTCTAATCTGAAGGTTGGCAGTTCAATCCAACCTGCAACCAACCAGTGCTCACTGCCATTGTGCCTTTGGGCAAAACACTTCAACCTCCGGTGTCATGGTGTCCATTGTCAATTGTGTCTCGTGTGTTCATTCACTGTCCTCCTGACCATGTAAACAAAACAAAAAAGTATGTGGGGACAGCTATGGGACATTTGTTAAGCGTTGATTGTTAAGCAATGTACTAAACAAGCTAATACGTAAGGATTTATCAGTCAAATAAATACAGTCTATCTGCACAAGGTGCCCCACCCTAACTGGATCCAGATGAGCTCCATCATGTCATACTTGGAGGAGAACCAATCTTACATGACAGAAGTGGGTGGGTATTTCGGAGTTTCTGATAAAAGTGGAGAGAATAGGAAAAAAACATTTCTAGGGGACACTCTATTAAAGAAAAGGCATGAGGTCTTTTCCACAGCTGTTTTGCACATTGGCCTGAACACAGGGCCTGGTAATAGGCGTTTTAGGCAGTGCAGAGGCGCGCTCTGCTGAGGGTCATTTTACGCTATTTGGGGTGAAGAAGAAGCTCAGGACCGCACACAGAACCTCACTGTTTCTCATTGGAAAGCAGACAGCTTCGAAAAGAATCTTAGATAATTTCATTCCAAAGATATGCAGTTATCAGTAGGATGCAAACTCAAAATAGCCAATCTGAGTAAAGGAGTACATGGGCTAGGCCTTCTTCCATTAGCCCATTTTCCCACACCAATTGTGGTAGGCTAGTTGTATTCCAGTGTTCCATGCATGATATTGAATGCTTCATGAAAATAATGTAAACTCTATTTCACTGGATTTCACTGGATGTATAATTAGACTCCTGTTATAAATCTAGTCCAAAATCAAACATTATTGGCCCATTTGTTGTGCCATGTATCCAGAAGCTGAACATTTGAGTGAGATGTGAGTGTAATTCTAATTGTTACCACAAGGTGGAGTAGGGTAAAACTGCAGACCCGGAGGGACCTGCAGTCTCACGCTGCTGCTGCAGTTTCACGAATCACAACAGCGCCTAATTTGTAATGAAAACAGTACAACAGATCGAGTGGAAGTTATATTATCACGTTTTTGCACGAGTGTATGTAAAATTAAGATATTATAAACCAACAAATAACAATTTATGAATAATTTTGATTCAAATACACAAAGAAAAAGAGCCTGTAAAGTAGAAGTAACCGCAGCATGAGACTGCAGCCATGTAAAGTAGCCTGAGGCCGCAGTCCCTCCGATCTCCAAATACTATTGGCAAGGTTATCGAGCAAAAATGTGCCTGGTACCATAGAGCTGCTAACTAAAGCAACGAAAAAATGCCTTTAATGAAGGTGGAAGACAGCAAACAACACACTTTTTGAAGGTGAGAGATTGTGATTTAAGGTAGAGTTTCTCATCCTCAGTGTGATCCATGTGAGTGTGTCAGTGTGAGGCACTTTCAGCATTTATAAATCTTGAAATAGGCCTACGATTTAAAATGATCACTCAGTTTCAATTTACTTGGGCTGTTTTGAAACAGACCTCTTGCCTAAATTGTTTTTCAAATATACAAATTATTGCAGTTTTAGACCCATATAATGTAACACCTTGTTGTACTTGTGTGACTGAAGTTAATTTGTTTTAATTTAAAAAGGCCCTAATTGGTGAATTGTGATGGTAATGATAGTCCTAATGTGGTGAAAGTATCGACATGACTATTCTAAATAGAAAGTCAAAGAGGTAAAACATGAAGCATTTCAGTTTATTCAGAAAATAGTCAACATTGTTGCGTCAGATGCAGTAGATGTCTGACTGGCCAGCCTAAAACCTCACAAACTTTGTGGTTCTATAAAGTGGGGTTATATACCAGGGCTATTCAGCTTAAGGCCCGGGTCAAATCAGGACCCCCAAGTGAAATGATCTGGCCCTCAACCCATCTTCCAAAAATATAGACCTGGTTTAGGCCTGGTTTAAACTTGGTTAAGGCCTGGTTGAGACCTGATTTTGTTCTAGTTTAGACCTAGTTTACTCCTGGTTTAGACCAGGTTTAGTCCTGGTTTAGTCTTGGATTAGACATGGTTTAGTCCTGGTTAGACATGGTTTAGTCCTGGCCTAGTCCTGGTTTGGTTTAGACCAGGTTTCTGGCACAAACTTTTGCAATGTTATTATTTTAGTGGAAAATCATTTGAAATAGTCCACACAATTAGAAAATTTAACCCTGAAGAATTTTTTTTCTTTTTTTTTTTCTAACTAGACACAAACAGGCTCATAGCCTTTTGTCAGTTTGCCTAGTAAATAAACTTAACAACTTTATTAATGAATAATTATTATTATAATTATCATTATCTCTTTATTTGTGCCCTGCATCAACATTGCTTATTTGAAGGTAAGTTGTTTTTTGTTTTGTTTTGTTGTTATTTTTTTAATTCAATGCACACATCGACAACAGCATCACCAACAACAGTTATTTCAAGTTCGTATGACTTTTTATAAGAAAAATGGTCTGAACTGAAGATCACAAATATTGGCGCCACACAAGCATTTAAATGCTCTTCATAACCTTTATGGGGTGCTTGTCCCCATGGAGATGTTGTAGCGTTGCTTAGAATGCTCCACAGTATGCCATAATAACATATTTATTTAACAAACACAGTCCTGATCAAAACTTGAAGACCAGTTGAATAAATGGCAAAAGTCACATCTAGGATGGTTGGATCTTAACAAGCTTCCAAGTAGAGCTTCAATAAGCAACAAGAAATGGGGATGAGACAAGTTTGAGTACATGTTTTATTCAAATCAACAATTAAACTAAGCTGATCAAAAGTTTATAACCATGTGCCTTTAAATCTGTGCAAAAATGCAGATTTTGTGTCATTTTCTGTCAGGTATTCACACTGTCATGATGTTCTCATTCCAAAGGCAAAAAACATTCTCTTTTTGAACCTGGTCGAGTTGTTGAACTGCTTAAGCTGGGCTTCTCACGGCACACCATCACTGAGGTTACTTTTCTTTTTTGTCTCACTCCCATTTCTTGTTGCTTATTGAAACTATACTTGGAACCTTGTTAAGATCCAACCATGCAAAATGTGACTTTTGCCCTTTATTCAACTGATCTTAAACTTTTGATTGGGACAGTATCTATATTTCTTACTGATTTTACCTGTAACTGGCCCTGGTGTTGCTGTCGCATAACTGTTTCCAAGGAGATAGAAGTTTGATGCCATACTGTGGAACATTCATGGCAAAGCAATAACATTTCAATGGAGACCAAGAGAAAAGTTACATATTGCACCTTTAAATGAAACGTTTGCCAACAGAATTTCATGTGTCCAGTCATGAACCTTCCATAGCTGTCTCAGCACTGACAGCTTCACTCCTCCAGTGTGAACACAGAATAACAGGCAATTATCTGCCGAGGTTGGTCAAGGTTCAAGGATCCGCTTTAGTTTCATGTGCAGCCAGAAGGACAAGTCTCTATTAGTTCACACCTTGTTTTGCAATGAAACATGCTTGTGCTAGTTTTACAGGTCTTGGCCAGTGATGTAGAGCATCCACAATGGCCTGTAAAAGTCAATGGAAAGTCAAGGTAGTTGGCCCCTGTGTGCAATGAGACAAAGACAGCAGGGATGGGAGATACAGGCCATCACAACAGTAATGTCAAAGAGTGGAGAAATGAATCCATGGAAAAGACATATAATCCTCATTACAAAGGTTTTGGCATTTCTCTGTATGACACATGTGACTGCTGAACAATTATGTGCTCTCTAATCCCATCAGTTCGTCAGCACATAGCCTTCTTCATGGCTTAACCTTCTTACTTTGAATGGAATCCACCATTTACGGACTATGTCACTCCTTCCTTCCCATCATGCTTTTAGCCTGTTAAATTCAGTGTTATGAATTCATAGCATGGAGCATGTTTGAGAACAGCTCATTTGAGATGTTATAGTTGGACATTCCTTCCCTTTATTTCTTTATTGTGTGACTGTATGCTTGAACTGTCTATTGTCATTTATCCTGCACATACTATAGTTTTAGCATCTGTAGTGGACTCAGCTTGCAAGTTTTAAGAGCACCTCACATGGCTGTGCTGCTTGCCATTGTATCAGACAAATGCACAGCTTCTATCTTCAGTTTCCCCCACTGCTGGTGTGAAAATTATTTTTATTGGCTGTTGTTTATCATGTCGCTGGTCATTTAACATTGATATTGTCTTGTGTAACTATCACCAGAGCATTTATTTATGTTATCATATCATATCATGCAGTGGTCTGATATATAACAGTTTTTTTTTAAATTAAGACAGAATGAATGAACCTTTACCAAAGACCTCAAGTACATCCTTCAGTGGAAATACGACCCAAACAGATCCATGAGGGCCACGCTGTTTTGCCGTGGACCCAGGGTTTCTGTGACCCTTGACGGTGCTGCTCCAGCATGTCAGCTTGGCGGCTCCGTCCTTGGGACCTCTGGGTTTCTTATTCAAAATTCAGTCAAGCTTCAAAAATAAAGAGCCCCAGAGACCCATTCAGCGATCAGGCAAACCCTGCACCGACAATGTGTCACAAACTCCACATTCACTTATTCTGTTTTAGTCTTTTTTTTCCTTCATTTTCCCTTCCTTTTAATGATTTTACATACTTTTACCAGTGTAGTGACCGCTAAGGAATGGTTCCTCCCACCTCCTTGTCTCCTACATGTGAAGACGTTGTTTTGTTATTGTGTTTCTTGTTCCTGATTTCTATGGTGACAGTGCACTTCCCAGGAATAATGGCGGCTTGGGGATTAGGAGGCGTGAAGGCAGACGGATGGCTTTCTCATAAATAGGTAGGAAACTCCTGAAGCTGGGTGGATTGGATCCACAGATGTGTGACATGAACTCTAGAGTCTAATTGGAGGCTTTTCTATCACTCCGAGCCGTGGAGAACGAGAGACTGTTCACACGCTTTTCGCCCACTCTACTGACTGGAGTTTCCTCTCAGTACATCAGAGTAAGAACATCCTTGCTTTTTACAGTGAATATTAGATGCCACTTGCAATGTTTATCAAACAATTTTCTATTTGATAGCTGGACCAATGCAACCACTGTTCTAAACAGCATCAAAACTGCAACCGCCTCAAAAAACCACATCAAAACAACAAGTCAAAACACATCAAAACATACACAGACATGCTGCAACCCAAGACGAAGTACAGGAACAACTCTTATACCTTACTGGATACAGTTGCACTTGGGTACCACAATATTTCTAAACATATTGTAATGAAAAATTATTTCAACAAGTGGTTTTGTCAAACAAAATGTCAACTTTGGAAGCCTCTCTAGAGAGCAAGTTTAGCAGTTCACTTGAGTGTGTGTTTGAAAGCCAGAAACATTCAGTGGCTGCTGCACTCCATACTTGCCTGACCGCGGTAACCACATGTGAGCCACAGCTAAGCCTCCAAAGCCAATTAAAGTGTTATGAAGTGGAGTTCCCTTTATTTATTTATTTATTTCTGCTGGCAAGTAACAGCTGCACAGTTACTGTAACTGTGCAGTAACAGCTGGCTGCGCTAGTCTGAGTGCAGGTCCCTGTGAGGCCTGTGCTCTCCACAGCGAGCAGACATCAGACAGTTTACAGGAAAGGCCCGTCCTAGACACCGCATAGCAAACATACTGCCGCTGACGCACTGACCACGTAACCGCCACATTCGATGTAAGCCTGAGCACCTGGTCACGCAGGACAGGGATTTTTTCTGAAAATATGCTCCCATCTAAACATGTGACAAAAGTAAATGTTTTCTTTATTTTGTAAAAGTAGGTACACTATTGAGTTCATTATAGAACATGGGGCAGTACTTTTATGACAGTGCAGTTGAGTGTAACATTGTCATTTTATTCATAGCTTTGTATGCGTGTGTTGTATTTTGACCAGAACATATTAGTTTCCTAACAAACTTATATAGCCACAGTTATAGCCCCAGCCTTGAATACTTTTCATATGGACAAAGTGATTTCATTACATACAAGGAGTTACTATCAGACTTCTACTGCTGTCTGCAGAAACGTACTTCAACTCGGGTGGATTTGTGTGACTGGGTGGTTCGCCCCCTCAGTTTCCCCATGGGAGCCACAACCATGCTTTTCCCAGGCTTCGCTCATATTGTGTGTCGCAGGTGGTTAAGTACAGAAACAGTGACAAGGATTTCACTCCCACTGCTCTGTTAAACGTGAGGAAATGTGCTTGATATTGCCTTAACAACGTGTTTATTTCTCTGCTGTTTTGGCCTTTATCAGGAGTCCAGATGACAAACAGTAATACTGATGCAGGCCTTAGGCTGTGACAGGAACCTCTGCAGCTCTTAAGGTGTGACTGTGGAGTTATGGAGCGTTGTCTTGTTGAGTGTGAAATTGGTTCTTTGTCTCTGACTCTGTCCTTCATTTTGCACATGATACTGTTTAAAGTCCTTGAGGGTACTTCAACCTCCTGACGCAGGAATGTTTTTCTCACTCTGTCGTCACACAGACGGAAATTATTTTATGTCTGTCTACAAACCCAAAGGAGAGATAAAAGGAACATTTATTTTGAGGAGCTTTAGAACTATTATCACAGTCATATTAAAGAATTAAGATTTAAAGTCTTCCAGTATAACAGCATAAACCTAACTTCGTTATGTTGCCTGCATTGCTGCAAACTGAACTATTGGTGTAATTCCCACTTGCAATCCTATCGTTTTTATCGTGCTGCTACAGCAAAGCACTGTATTTTTGCACATGTGACAGAAACCACAATACTATTGTGAAATTTACAATTACAAAATTACTGTTGCCGCCAGCATTATTTTATACTCAACTACTCTGCTTATGGAAAATGGTTATAATTGTCATGATGCACTTGCTGTGACGGATGGAGCTTGTTCAAGGCCTGTAAGATGAACTTGTCTGTTTAGGCCTCACCCTTTTATGCTTCTACCTGCAACATTTCACCCCTGGAGGGAGCAGGACTTCTCCTCATAGGAGACTATCAGAAAACTGCAAGCCTGCTTGCATCTGTCAATAATGAAAAAAAAAAGTTTCAAATATGGTACAGAGCTGCAAGACGAAGCACAACTGAATCAATTACTTTTCTAAACAGCATTATTTTCTGTGCAAACAAATAAAATATCCTTCAAAATATGTTCTAAAATGCTTGGGTTTCTTTGCTTTTGGATTATTCACAATACTAATACTACTTTTACAAAACCATGCAGTTATACTAGAAGATATTTATTTTTTCTGTTCGGTGCAAGGGGGAGTGGGAACAATGAGAAATAATGCATCAATTTTTTTCAGCTTCAAAAATAAATTGTTTCCATCAGTGGACTATATGAGACGATGCATATTTGTTTTCCCTTTTTCCTCTTTTCTTCAACCCCAATCAGTTTCTGCTGGACTTACTGCATTATTCCATGGAAAGTAGCTGACATGAGCAGGTGTTTGAGGCCTGCGAGCTGATTGCCAGAGCGAGTGGGCTGCATTACAGCTGACTGTTGGAGCTAATGTGAAGTGACAGTGCCTCTGAAGCTGCCGAGAAAACAGGGATCAGTTTGCTCTCTAGCCCCGACCCACAGTTATCAGGTTAACCACAGGTTAAAAACTAACAGCAAATACTTGTAGTCATTAATAGTTTCCCCGCTTACAAGATCAATTGGATTTGATCCAATGTTGAGTTGTAAAAATAACTGCATTTAAATAAGTGACAGATCAACACCTTTTAGCTGCACGTTATCCTATCACTTAACAACTCAATTGTATGTCACCAAACACATAACCATAACACCTGTAAGCTACAGAGATGATAGTGTTTTACAAAGTTCACATGCTCATCTTTTTAATTATTTTATTATATATTATCAGTGGTAGAAAGTAACAAAGTTCAAAAGTAAAAGTACTGTACTTGAGTCAATTTTTTAGGTATCTGTACTTTACTGAAGTACATTTTTACAGTGGATACCTTTAACTTCACAACATTTCAGAGCATTTATCTGGACTTTCTACTCCGCTACATTATTGAACTGGACTAAAAAGTAAAAGTACATTTTCTAAAGGTTTTAGACGTGCTGAAAAGGCTAAGGGGTGTATTTTTGAGCACATATATGGTGACATGTTGCCTGTTTTTTCCCCTACTTCCCTTTGAACAATAAAAATAGCCTCTATAGAGAAAAATAACCAGGAAAGTTGACTATAATGGCTAAAACTCAACAGAATAAATCAATCAAGATTACAATTTGATGCTTTAATAGTTCTACAAACCAAAAATAATTACTTTTATTTTTTACTCTTACAGTACATTTTTAAAGGAGTAATACTTCATCCACCACTGTATATTATTATACACATGTATCATATTCTTGAATATGAATGATCTGAATGAACCAGGATTAAATAGAGTAAATAATGAATTTAATTATTTTACCACTAAATCCAAACGTTTAACATCTTTTCAAAATATGTTTTCATTTTAGATTCAAGAAGAGAGAAAAATTATGCTTATAACAATATCAGCAACAGATGTATTTTGATTATGACATGTTATATGATAAAAGTTTTCAAATCATGATCATGGTGGTTCCACTTAGAACGCTGTAGATAATTGTAGATTTATTTGAGGATTGTCTTCCAAGTCCAAGCTTCAGATTCACACATTGGCTAATAGAGCCTCCTTTAATGAATGCAGCTCTATCTGTCCGGGAGATCATCAGCTGCTTGCTGTGTGTAGCCAGGATCCCGTCCTGCTGACAGCACAAAGAGTAAACAGTAGAGAAGACTCACGCGAGGCCTGAACCTGTGCACTCCAGCCTCTGCAGCTGAACTGGCGCCATGGCCGCCTGGACCAGGAACAGAAGGACCACATCTGTTAGGCTCATGAGGGCGGCTCCACACTGTCACTGTGTCCTGAAGCCGAGGCACCTTCAGACGGCTTCCACACCTCACGCCCTCGTCTCTGTCCATTCTGTCTCAGCCATCCACGAATAACATGAGATCCTACAATAAAGAGGATGCTGTGTTTTCAATCTACCCAACCAGACAAAAACACCTACAGAGCCATCTAAAGAAACACAACAGGGTTTTAATAATCTCAAGTAAAACCTTATGGCCCAGGTGCAGCTCAGCCTTACTATTTGAATGAATCGCAGACAGCGGATAGGCTCCATATGTTCATGTAGGTAAATCCTTTGGGCAAATATTAATCTCATAATCATAACACTAAATCAGCAGAGTTTTTTTAGTACAACCACCAACCTGTTGGCACATTTGTACATTTATGAACTTGTCAGTTTCTTCAAAATCAGCTTCTGCTGAAGATGCCGCTGTGTGTTTTCTCTTTTGATCAGAAAACTTTGTATCTTCTCTCTTGTAGATACTAGAGATCGACCATTATGTTTTTGTTATTTATTCTTTATTTTTTTCTTTTTAATGACCCAAATAGCAACCAATGGCCGATAAGTTCTGCTGATATTATTGAGCCGATATGTTGATTTTGACACAAAAAAATAATTACAATTCAAGTTACTGTAATAGTGCACTACTCTGTAAAAGTTTAATAATAAAGAAAAGATTATATCAATGCATGTTATTTTTAGACATTCACAACCCTATTTTATGATTTACCAATTCAGTAGCAGTGTAATCACACTGTACAGGTCTTCTTTTCACTAAGAAGTAAAAATAAAGCTTTCTGTCTTTCCTTTAAGCAGTTGGTTGACCCAAACAAAACATCGGCCAATGCTGGAGACTTAAGGCCAAAAGTGTTATATTAGCCAACTAATACATTGGTGTACCTCTAATTATTACACAGATTAAATGTCTTTTCTTTGCTTTCCCTACTTGTGGGGCCATTCTTGTGTTTATTTGTCATTGGTTCTCATTCTGCTGGCCAAAGGTACAGGGCCTTTTCTGTTAGTATCTTGTGCAGTTTGTAGGCATCCATGAGATGCAGCTGTTAGCTTTACTGGAGCAGTGAGACCATGATAATTAATATCTTCACTTCCCTGCAATAAAAGTCTATCAGAGCAAACACATGACAAAGGGTCATATCATTTACACAGAAACTGATGCACTCAGTGGTTTTACTTGTTTGAGGAAAAGAAACTAGGAATGAATGGGTCATTATTAAGATAATAGATTCAAATAGATGTAATTAAGGCATGATCAGTGTGAACATGTGATATCTCTGCCAAGGCTTTTTCCTTTTATTGCTATATAATAAAGAAGCTGTTTTAGATAAAAATGATTACATCTTCCTGTGTTGTTTCCGATCAAACACACGCACGCACGCACACACACACACACAACCGTTTGGGTTTTTATTTTTATTTGGGACATTACATTGACTTCTATCCATTTCCTACAGACTCACCCTGACCTTAACCTATATTTACCCTTATCTGGAATTGAAATCATGTTGTTGCTCTAATAATACAGGATTTACTTCATGGGGACCAGATTGTCCCCATAAAGAAGACAGATCTCCATGAATTCAGTGGATACAGGTTTTAGTCCCCACAGTGTAATAAATACCTGCCCACACACTCGCATGCACACACACATATCCAATAAAAGCAATTTACCCCTTCAGAGAGGTAATATTTTTACTTATGGTACAACTAGACCTATACAGATATAAAACAACCTGCTTACTGTCTTCCACACCAACCAACACGAACAACTTGTAAATGACAGCAACAAATTACTTACTTACTAATAAAAATTATTTACAGAATTTCTTATGGAAAACTAAAATCAAATCATGCAAAGAGAACATTGGAGAAGATCCCTTGTTTGACCATTGTGTTTCTGATAGCCTTTTGTCCCTTTAATCTTGAACATGACAACTCAAACAAGGAAATTAAAACTTCCGCATACTCATTTGGCACTTCAACAAAACCTCCTCTCAGTGTATAATCCTGGAGAATCTCATTAAATTACCACTGCTATTCATACACTTACCTCCTCTGGAAAGATTTAGGCAAAGCAATCCCATCTTTCCTCGGCCATCTTTAGTCCCTATTAATTGTCCACTCTTTAACTCTTGGATTAAATAGCATCAGACATAAAATCAGCAAGAGTCAGATTAGTCATCAAAGCCTCTAGATGTAACCAATACACTAAAAATAACTCCAAACTCCCCAGCGAGACTTGTTTTGGTCCTGTCATTGTGGTTGCTGTGCAATTTTTTTTCAAGGCAGGAAAGACTACTTTTCTTAAAATAAATTTAAAACTATAATAATAAATCATAACAATACATGTTATTTATACTCTTAACAAGACACTCAAACACTCAGAACAATAATAAGCAGTAAATTTAAATAACATTAACTCAAATCAAAAATTATTATTTTGAGATTAATAGCAGAAACAAAATGCCTTTTATATTTTAATTTATACTAAACAAATGTATATCTAAGGACATGATACTTGTCCCTTAGCAACATGGCCACTCCTGTACTTACAGATCAGGAAGTACATTTTTTTAATGATGAAGATGATTTGTTATTAAAAAAGTTAAATCTCTTATAACATACGACATATTACAGACATACAACATATTGTTTCTGAATGGCTTCACACACCTCCGCTGATTAGAGCGCTATATTAAATCTGAACAACAGGTGTCTTTGTGCCTATGAGGCTGCAGCAGCAGAGAGCGGCCGGCGCTTAGAGTTTCAGTCTTTGAAAGTGATAGGGGAGAACTGCTTTTCTCAGGCCTAACCCCAAATCTGCCGCTGATGGACAGACCACCCAACTCTGGGCTCTTAAAGGCACACAGTGGGGCCACTTACAGCAAAGGCAGCCCCTGTCATTGTCCTTTGGGATCAGCATGCTGTTTATCAAGTCCTCTGTCAGGTCCTGCACCATCAAACAGCCAGGTTTTCAGAGTGTGCGCACACACAAAAATACATGGAGCGCTTTACAAACCCAGCCTGTAAAATGTGACAGCGGTAGCATGCTTTGTGTAAAAGTCCAGGAAGATGTCTTGTTGGAAAAATGTGACAGTCTCATCTGTAAAAATGGAATCCCTGAAGATGAATGATATTTTTATGGTGATTTGTCCTTTTCGCCTCTCCAGGAAAATCTATGCTTTCTTTGTTTGACTTTATTGTGAGACTTTATAGGAGGTTTCTGATCAGAATAAAGATTCCCCCAGGACGTCCTAGTGCCAGAGGCATGGATGCCAGAGCCATTGGTCAGAGGCGGAGGGGCTGCTCATCTGACAACGTGATGTGGCCAAAAGTGGACTCACACCCATCCGTTTGTGTCCAAAGGATCCCCTCCTGAAAATACATCTGATTCAGAAAAAAAAACGATTTAATTTATCTGTGTTCTTGGTTTATAATCTTGACGAGTGTGATGTTCAATCTAAGGACATATTCATATTGATTTTGACATATCATTCCATTTTTAAGAAAACGGGCCTTAAGCCAAACTCCAAGCGCCTTCATCTGTCTTTCTGCTGGTTCTCCTGTCTGTTACTGACATATTTTAGCTCTGTGTTACGGAAAAGATACAAGTTTGGCTGTTGATGAAGAGGGCCAACTGGACTCTAAATGTTTAGCATATGTTCCACATGAGAGCTGAGATACTGCTAATTATTTTCATGGATGATGTCTTATAATAGGGAGCCCTTAACTCAGGGCCCATGTGTCTTTGCAATCAAACTTGGAGCCTCCAAGCAAACTAACCTCACAAGAACAAACAACACTTGCCTCTATAGTTATGGGACTTGTTTACAGAATGTCTTATGCTTATAAAACCTGAAAAGGGTTCAGAGTAGTGCCTCTAATTTGACTGTAAGAAAGTAAACTTTTCCCTGGACATTTCTGTCAAAACGCTTACTTCATTTCATACTTTGTTCATTATTAAACACATCTGGCTGACAGGTGCCCTGTCAGTAAAATATTGTCTATTCTAGAAATTGGAGGCAAAGGTACCCTATGTTCTATCTGTGGTGACATCAGGCCTCAGAGAGCTTGTTACAAACTCAGGGTCTGTTCTACAGACTGTTATGTGGCCCACCGCTGTCAGTGCCCTTTCAAAGGACTGATTACTCCATTTCCAAAGCCTTAATCTTTGTAAACAATCTCTGTTTTCATTATCTTTTAAACTGATTAGTCCTATGAACATAACTTTCCAGAGATGGACTCAGACAGAAAAAAGGCCTGCCATATTGATGCCAGCTGTAGCAGCATGACCTTAAGAGAAATAGAGCTGTGATACAAACAGAGATACCACACTAAAGAACACATGTGATCAAGAGGGGCCTGAGACTACCACAAATGTCCATGCAAATGGGAACATTACGCTTTGGAGTGTTTGAGGTTTTGTACAATTTGGTATCATTATCAGAACTTTTTGTTTAGACCCTTTTTTTTTTTTTTTTTAGATCTGACTAAATTCACAACTGTATTTATTCTGCTTGTCTATTATGCAATGGCTTTATCTGCTTGTTTTACTGTCCTGCCTTTAAATTTCAAGATTACTTTTGCGCTCCCATCCATCTGGACGACTCAAACTTGCAGTTGTCAGCACGTTGCTAACATCTTGTCTGCAGTTGCCTCGTGTGCTTGCACTAAACAGTGTGCACCTGTCTCAGTCCTGGTCTTGTTCCTGGCTCAAGATTTTCGGAACTATTTGATCCTTTAACATTAAATAGCAAAAAGATGAAAACTTGTTGGTTTTTTTTGTACACTTTGCAAAACTATTCACTTAAGTCAAAAAGCAGCTCAGAATAATCGAAGAATCTAACTTTGTGAACAAAACTTAGAGCCCTCTCGTATAAAGGACACTTTGTGCTTAGAATATAAACACAATTGTCAGAGTTATAAACTTATCAATCCATCATCAAGACCAAGCCCAGAGAAGATGTGAGCTGTGAGGGAGACCTATGTGACATTGTGTCTGAGCGTGAAGTATTTTCTGCTAATATGTATAAAATATTACACAAATCATTTATGTAATGAAAAAATCAATACAACAAATTTTTTAGCGTCAGGTATCAGAACTGTTTCAGACTTGGACAATGGAGTCTCTGGATCAAAACCTGGTTCAGACATGTTTTCACTTAGCTTTCTATAAAATGTCTTTATATTGTGACTCCTGTGTGTTCTGATGGATGTGTCTTTAGTCAGTGTTCCTGGATCTGAGTTTGCAGTATTTGGGTGGACAGACTAAAGTGCAAAGAGAGTGTTACAATTGCAGTCTGTGTTTAAATAGTTGATATTGTGTATAAGATACTGCAGAAAGTGTTTTGTAGTTTTAATTTGAGAGCTAAGGCTTGAAAATGGACACAAGTTTGTGCCAATGGGTTTCCTGCCAACCTATGTCAAATATCAAGAATAGAGTTAAATGAATGGTTACAGTAAAGATTTGGACTCTTCTGATATTTGAGCAGTTTGTGCAGATTTCCTTTGGGGTTTACGTTTGTTTTCATTAGCGACCAGAATCAAAATGGCTCTGGGTGGCACAGGTCATGTGTCTGGCAGGAACCAATATGAGTTGAGTGTTTGCTTCCCAAGTGGCAAGTTTTGAAATTTGTGCTCAAATTTAGACATTAACATCAAAGCAATACATTTTTTTATGTGTGCAAATAATCACGTAAAGGTGGTCACAACATTTTTTAGACAACACCTATTTCATGTGAATGTTAAACGTTTGACTCCCTCTATGGTTGAAATCACTCTGGACACTAAATATCCTCCACTAACAAACAGTTGTGAATGATCAACAACAGCATAACATCTAAACTACGTCAGCAGCAGAAATGGCCTTGATTACAGAAACTGAGAAAGAATTTATCCACTGCAACATGTGAGTGAACAGGAGAGAATGTTTGGGACTGAAAGCAAAATGCATCACCCAGCATTGAACTCCCTCCGTAATTAACTAATGTGTCTCCATTTGTCATAGCGTGACATTGCATGATTCTGAGGCAGTTTGCGATTGTTGGCCAGGCTTTGTAAAGGGAAAACATCAGCACCCTCTACTGACAAGCAGAGCCTGTCAGTAGAGAGGCAAATTGCATTAATTGCTATTTCTGTTTAGAGGTAGAAGATGTATAGAAACATTTTTAGTACCACGTTTGTTGTGTTAAAGATAGGCAAAATTAAATTATGGAGTATATTGTCTATAATTTAAACAATAAAAAAGGATCTTGAAAAGAAACAGAAATGTCTAGTGTAATCCCCCAAACGAGGGTATAAAGTGATATTTCTGCACTTTTGTGGTTAATTTTATGGTTCATTCACGATTTATACTCGAGTTGAACCTCAATCTGGACATTTACAGACACGTTTTGTACATTTTTGAGATAATGCTATGGGTGATACATTGATATCGACTGATTTTCACCAATATCGGTATCCTGATATACGAAAACCTGACAATATTTTTCGTTCTTTATATATATATATATATATATATATATATATATATATATATATTTATATATATATATATATATTTTTTTTTTTTTTTTTTTTTTTATTAATGCTTAAAAACAGAGATAGAAGAGCATTTAGCTAAAAAGATGGCCATACAATATTTTATAATCCAGAAAATACATTATCTTATTTTTGTTTTTTGACATTATTTATTAAGCAGGAAAAGTTCATTTGTTTGCTAAATCTAAATATAGCTATTGGCAAAAATCGGTTATCTGATCGCTGCTAGTTCAAGTTGCTTTCATATTATATATATATATATATGATCTCTCTACAAGGAGTTATTCTCTTGAATGAATGACAAAACACAGTATAAAGGCAACGATAAAGGCCTCCATGGAAACAGAAATATTGCGAGATAGGGGGCGCCTGGCTTTTTTCACCATGTAACTGAACCTTCATCAGTATGTCACTGTCTCCACGGCTAAACAAATTAGTCCATTTGATTGATCAAAGTTTATACAAGAGCTGGGATTTGATTTCAAACAGAGGAGACGGCGGCCGAGCACAAGAGGGAGGGGTGAGGGGAAGGAAAAGGGGAAAGGCAGAGCAGCTGGATTGCCATGTAAATAGCTGTGCAGATAGGTAGGTTTGGGCTCAGTGCCAGAGACTGTACAAAGGCCTCCTAACATCTGTTTGAGGGTAGATTCCTTCTCTGTTGTAGTAAGAATAATAGTCCGGCAGCGAGGACAGGATCATGATCATGCATACACTCTGTGGTCTGAGCACTCACATCAGTCCTTCGCCTGTTATTGCTGTTATTACAAGGCACATCAGTCATCAGCTGGCACGAACACACGGACAGGTGGGGCTAGACTGTCATAAAGACACTTCTAGGATCCGGAACAGCAAAGTCAAAACCATTCTGGTGCTTTTGTGTTAGTGGTTGTATACAAGCAGTTTATAAGTGTGAGCAGCAATAAAATGAAAACAGAAAAACCACAAGTTACGATCGTAATTGACTGCCAAACCAAGACAAGGTTTTTTTTTTTTTTTTTACCAAACTCTCCCCAGAAACCATACCATCTCTGTTGATGTTTGTCATTACAATAGTCCCCCCCCCCCCCCCCCTCCTCACAACATATGCAAGCAATTTGTACAATAAATGTTGGTTTTATTCCTTGCATACTAGTGGCTTCACAAAAAACAGGAGGGCTCCATTTGTTAGTGCTCAAAAGCAAACCAAACAAATTAATTAACACTATCTTTCCATGGGTTGGCCAAGGAAAGCAGGGAGTGAAATGTTACACCATTACCTAAATTCACATGCATTTGTCTGTGTCTTCTACCCCCTCCCCTGGTTGCGTCCCCTTCCCAGCCCTGCCCCAGTGCACAGGGCGCCCTTGAACAAGGCCGAGGGACCACCTGCGTGAAAGAGGAGACCCTCTCTGTTATGTCTCTGCAAGGGAATGAAATAACACGGAATCCAGCTCTGCAAATAACTCACAGTGAAGATCATTTTCCACATGCTGCTTGACAAAAGGTAAAATAAGAACAGATGATAGACTTTCTGCTTCCCAAACTTGTGTTTGCTGCTCTGTCCATTTGTCCAGGGAAGTTTACCTGGAATAACTAGAAGCTTTATTTATTTTTTATATTTTTTTGAAGGCAAATACCAATCCATTGTACTTTTTTTTTTTAATTACTCAGAGTTAATCTGTTTATGCAGTCAAAGGAGTATGTGGAAAACAACATTGACCCAAAACTATACGACTTGTGTCTCAAAAGGTCAATGTTTGCTACATATGCACATTCGTGTTTATGAACTCCCTCAGTTCTAAACATTGAAAATTAAAGTAAATTCATACTGTCGCCAGCAAAATATCTGCCTTGCTACATATGCAGTCATTGTTTTAAGTTTCTAGAAGAATGGGAGAGACCGTTGATTGCGAAGTAGATCTCAAGAAGATGAGGCAATTTGTCAAGCATACGCACTGCAGCTCTGCCACTGAGGCACCTGGTTTCAAAATGTACTTTTCAATATTCATGAAACAAACTTGGACATAACACCTGCTCACCCCTCATCAGGACCTATGTTAAACCCACTGATTGTATTTGTCCAGAGCGACCTGTGATGACCCTGCACAAGAGGACACATATGAAGTTGGGTTAATCCAAACAAACAGGTGAGACTCTGATTAGCCCCTAATTCTCAGTGTGTGTGTGTGTGTGTGTGTGTGTGTGTGTGTGTGTGTGTGTGTGTGTGTGTGTGTGTGTGTGTGTGTGTGTGTGTGTGTGTCTCAGTGAGTCTCAAGTGTAACTTCATTTTCAATTCCTCTTCATTCTCTGTGAATGACTCATGGGAGAGACTTCAAAGCTAGAGCCATGCACTTGAGGTCATTATCTACATTTCTGTATCCTCGGCAGGTTCTCCACATATGGGAACATTTTAAATTTTTTTTTTTTTTGTTTGCAGCCATAAATCTGCCATGTCAACCATACAATATGCCTGACCAGCAGCAGATGTATTTCTAATAGCTACAAAAACCAAAATCAAACTTTACCATGTCTTGATTTTGAAAGAGCTGTGATATATTTTAATAGTATAAACATTAAACATAATGCAGTTCCATTGGGATTATGTGTGTGCTTGCAGGCAAAATATACAGTAGATACAGTAGACATGCATGTGTTGTGTGGTAAGTGTTGAATCATCACAAAACGTGCAAACGTATGTTTGTGAGTGAGTGAATGGGTACCTCCATGTGTTCATTTGTGCAAGTTTATCCCATCTGCCTCCCCACCAATTTCTGTAACAGTAAGAAAAATGTGTGTATGTACAGTAAATGTTTGTCATGGTCAATCCTTGCTGTCTTTTTCTCTCATTTTTTAATTCCTCCTCTACCCTTTGGCTTAAACAAATCCTTTCATGAGAGGCAGCAGCGTGGGCCCTGGTGTCTGATCGCACAAAGCCTGACCATCCCTGACTCCTCATCAACCCCATCGCCCAATCCATCAAGAGGAGGCCCCTGGGCCACCTTTCATATCCAGCACCAGCTGAGAGCCACTGTCCCTGCACTGACTTCAATGCAGCCGTGACACACCCCTAAGATTTATAGTGGCATAATTAGTAGCAGTGAAAAAGGCCTGTGTGCTTCTGAGGGTCACTCGTACTGTATCCCACTCACATCTGCTTCAAAATAGATTGCACTGCCACCACACAAGTTGATAAATTAACTCAGCAACAACGAGTGCAGAGATCCATCAAAGGCACACAGTGACATCAAAACAATTATACATACTTTGAGGAGAGTTAACATACTATTTGTCACCATTCATTGAAGTGGTACGCTGTTGTAAATCCCATCTCTCTACAGGGAAGGGTGCCACTTGTGAAGAACAGGTCGCAGTTGAAATCCCCCCTTGGGACGGGGCTTTCCTAGCGCAGCTTGAAGGAGGTCTAAAATAACATGCCTAATACTTAAACAGTGTATATGTAATCGTGTCCCCTCCCACCTGTCCCAATATCAGTGATCACTCAAAACAGTCAATTAATTACAACACTTGGTTATGTTTTCATTTCACAGATATTAAAGTACTAAACAGCTGCAGTATTTGTAGGCTATATGTTTTTTTTTCCTTGTCAGCCACAAGTTTGAGCCTGTTGCTCCATTGTAAGCGGAGAATTCCAATTCATTCTTTCTGTCTTTCTTTCATAAATGAAGTCTTCATTGTAGTTCTGTACTTTATACCTTCTTGAGTGTGTCATCAGATAAATTTTCTAAAGGCACATGTCATTACATAAACAAGTTGTGCTGTTGGTTTGTCTGGCTGAAACAATCCTGCTCCAGTGAGTCTTGATATGTCACGTCATCAGCATTGGCCGTATCCTTTTCTCCCTGTCAGTAGTTCAAGTGGTTGCTGGACTGCAGCTTACACTGAACAGAGGGGCGAGGAGGCACCTGCTCCCGAAGAGGAGGTGGAGATAGTGCTCATGAAAACGTTCTGCTGCAGCGTTTGGTGCTGTCACTTGCGCGGGATTGCTCCGAGATTATCCGCAGTTTCTTGGACAATCCAGGACGATTGCAGATTCCTTTTCTAGTTTATCCTTTTTGCTTATTATCAGATGTGAACGATTGGCAACAACGCTGTTTTTGACGCACTTAGTTTTTCCTAAACTTTTATTGGGATCTGTAATTTTTCAGACATTATCAGGGCGTATTGCTTGGATGTAGGCTAAATATTACATCCAAGGTGACTAAATTGTTGCGTGTTACTGTTCAAGTTTTAACAGAAGCGCACACTTTGAGAGGGAACTGATGCGAGTAAGAAGGGATGCCAGCCAGGCGTGGCTTGTGTTTGAATATCCAATCTGAGAATGCATGGGGAGTATGTATATAACAGAGTCTTTCCATCGATACACAAAGAAATCAAAGTGGGTGAATATAGGAGCATTTATAAACTGAAAGGACTGTTGCGCTGTGTTGGAGGAGCAGGACGCGCTTTTTTTTGTGCGTGAATGGACCGTCAACTCCCCAAACCTCCATAAGAAACTGTCCACATTTCAAATGCCTTCGCTTAATCTAACAGCTGTGCACACTATGGCAGAGGTTGGGACTTTTCTGGGGACACTCGACTTGGATTTACAAAGTTTCCCAGCGCTAGGAAATATTCCATTGGTGGAGCCTCCGGTCGGGTTGAATGAGCGCCTGGGACAAATTGAAGGGAGGCTGCAGCGAGGGTCTCCTACAGACTTTGGACACCTCAAAGGAATCCTCAGGCGGCGGCAACTTTACTGCAGGACAGGATTTCAACTAGAAATATTCCCCAACGGGACAGTGCACGGGACAAGGCAGGACCACAGTAGATTTGGTGAGTGTTTACTTACTGTGTCTATTTTGAACTTGGGTTACATTTACTTTACTTAACTTGAGACCAAGTCGTACATTTAGAATGAAACTAATAGCCTAACTAAACCTAGACCACTGTTAAAACAACGGGGTCTGCTATGGCAATAATTCATGTAGTCAGTGAATGGAAAGAATTTGAAACATGGCGAGCATCTTAAATGAGCATGTGGTCCATTTTTAACAGTCTTTTGCCATGCTGGGAATAATTTTGGTTATTTGGGAATATAAAGCGCCAATCTATGCTATAGCCTAATATGAGACGTGTTTAATAAGGTTTGCCGTGAACCTATGTATCCCAAGCGGGCCGCATTACGTGCGTCATTGCGCCAGAGCTCCACACCTTGCGCTGTTCATCCGGCTGCGCGTGGGACACAGGTGTCCGCACTGCAAACAAGCACAGGACAGAGTCGTGTGTGCGAGTAAATGCAAACTGATAAACACATGTCCCGTCCGCCAAAGTCCTATCACAGACACGGAATCCTGCCTCAGGCGCAGAAGTTAAAGCACAACTGTGGGAGTTCAAAGAGTTTGTTGAAAATGTAGTCTGCAAAAGCGGCTGATGGGTGGTCCTTGTGCACTTGTTTCTGCTTAGACTTATAACGCAAGGTCTTTGTGTGAGATCTGTCTGATTAAAGGCATCATACTTTGGCTGCAATTGAGGTCTTGCTGAGATGGGGACCAGGTGCCAGTCACCGGGGCCAGATCTCTGACTAACCTCTGCATCACAACATCACAACAGCCGCTGCAGGCCTCTCATTTTACATGGCGTTTCCTCTCCTTTGAAGTAACATGTTCGTTTTGACTCTTAACTTCCAGTGACTCAGCAACATTTTAGCCACAAGCTATCTTAATAAAAGTCACTGCATGTGCTCAATGAGCAGTAATATACCCCAAGGAGGCACATCACATTTGCAGAAAGTATAGCCCCTACAGACTCCTAAAACAGACAAAGAAAACAATTTTAATCCATGTAAATCATCATTAAGCTGTTGCATGTGTGTGCTATAGGTATTCTGGAGTTCATCAGTCTGGCAGTGAGCCTCGTCAGTATCAGAGGCGTGGACGCTGGACTGTACCTGGGCATGAACGAGAAAGGAGAGCTCTATGGGTCGGTGAGTCAAAACCTCTTTAAGATAGAACCCTTCACTCCAGTGGTCCTGTTCTAATCAATTTGATATCAAGCAATAGTGTCTTTCTCGTATGAAGCGCTAGACTAGAGTTTGTGGAATTTGGAGCTGTCAAAATAAATGCATAAATAAAATTTGATTTATAAGAAAACAATGTAAAAAGATAAAACACAAACAGAAGTTTGTGTTTTATTTGGACAGTGCATGTTAATGAACATACAAGATAAACATGCTGTAAACACATAACACAAAACACATAAACACGCCGGATTGTAGCCATGAGCTAATTTCCATCTGTTGTCCGGCATTCACTCTCACAAACACTCTCATTCATTCACCAGAGTATATTTGAACACTTGAGTGGGTGAAGTGTCTTGCCCAAAGACACAACAAGAGTTTGCACTACAGCCACTGCCACCCCACTGTGGCACCTGGTGTTCCTAGTGGTCCCCTATACGTATATAAGTACTAAGCGTGAGTTTAAACACTGGCATATTGTTTTGGTTGACTTGGACAGTCAGCATAGGAACGCGATGACAACAATAGAGGGGAAGTGTGTAAAGGGTTACATAGATCAGATGTCCCAGGGCAGTTACCTGAGGCCCCTCAGGTCTAGCACAGCCCCCTGAGCTATGAACAGAGGCACCCTTAAGTACAGCCATTGTGCTGAAAGTGCATATTTTGTTACCACTCTATCAAAGTCTGGCTGACGACTGAACCCTGGTTGAAGATATATTTGTCATTTAGGGGTCACCTTTCTGACACTGTGAGTTGTTAAGATTTGTATTTCTGAGCTAGAGCCCATGAGATGGGACAGGTTCCCTCCAGGGGACCTGGGAAAAATGAAGAGGGCTGCTTCCGCCTCATGAGCACTGGACATCAACAGCATTTGATCCAGTGAGATGTGTGTATGCAGTCATGTGCCAGAGCCTGTGTTTACAGGCAACAGTTCCGACTCAGCCGAGCACAGCCTGAGTTAATAATGACAATTACTGAGGATTCACTGTACTCATTTACTGTTATTGTCTGTGCATTGTGTTTCTATGTACTCCCGTCTACAAAAGTCAATAGAAGAGAAGATATTTGCTTGTTGATTTTGGACGCTGCTAGGAATAGTCTGACATGTATGTGACTGCATGACTGAGTGTTCTTGGCTGCTCTGATGCGTCTTATTGTTCTCACACACTCAGTGAGCCAGCACAGTTCACCTGCTGAACCCACAGCCATCGCTCATGCTGTGATGTCAGCAGAGGCCTCTGTCTGTGAGTCAGGTCCTGCTTCAGAGCTAAAGAAATATTTCTCAGAAGCCCATGGAGAGGTTAACAGGTCTGAGAAGTGCATGTGGGGCGTAAAGTGAAAAGACACTTGTAATGACTTAGCCTCTTGTCATAATGAGCACCAACCTTAATGTGTTTCAACTGGTTCATTTCAGTTCATGGGGCAAACACAATAAGCTACAGTTTAGTTGTTGTCAGTGGCACAAATTACAGTTGAGACTTTGTGCGTGTGAAATTTGGGAGCAATATTTTTGTCCTGCTGGTAGAGTGGAGAGCACTGTTGTCACCCAACCTCATGGAGGTTACGAGTTAGTTTGTGGAGATGCTCAAGCTATTCGAAACCTAGTCTGAAGTTAATATTTGGAGATGGAATTCAAATTCAATGTTTTAATCACCTACTTATTTTTTGTCCTACAGAAGAAGCTGACGGCAGAATGTGTGTTCAGGGAGCAGTTCGAGGAGAATTGGTATAACACCTATGCTTCAACTCTTTACAAACACACGGACACGGGACGCTTCTACTACGTCGCTCTAAATAAAGATGGCTCACCTAGAGAAGGCAACAGGACTAAAAAACACCAGAAACTCACTCATTTCTTACCCAGACCGGTGGAAATTGATAGGATACCCCAGGCTTACAGGGACTCCTTCCAGTACAGGTGACCACAGCTGTTTAAACACTTCACAGAAGTCAAAGAAAATGGGACGAGCTGTTGTGAATATGCTGGATCTGAGATAAAACAGTTTACTCAAAGTTGTAGCTTGTTTCAGTGCCTCCTGAAGTCACTTGTATCATTGTGGCCAAGTATGTGGAGTACTGACATAAACAGCGTGGATGCGCCAGGAAGACTTGCTGACCTGACGGAGAGGAAGAGGGGCTCTTCTGAAAACGCTGCACACATTTAAAGGTCTGGTATCCCACGAGAGGCCATGTCTCTTTATTACCACTTTTTGAAGGCAACTGCATTTTCCAAAGTTACATGAAGTCATGAAGTGCATTGACCAATAAGAAAGCTGTGTAGAGGAGACAGCTCTGCAGTAATGCCAATGATAAAAAAAAGTGAATAATAAATACAAAAGGACACATTCCACCGACAAAATTATTAGTCTGAAGTCAAATACAAGAAAAATGTTTGTCAACCTGTTGAAGGTCAAACTGTAAAATTAGTTTTTTTAAAATGTTTTTATTGAAAAGGGACTGAGTGGAACAAAACCACCAAAATCAACATGGGATCAATACAATAGCACTTACTGCACATGCCTAGAGTCACAGAGGCACACACATGTAATAGGGGATGCACTCGAGGGAATGCACTTGTTTGACCGCAAAAAAAAAGTTCAAATGACTTGTAATGTTCAGTGTCTAGAACATTATTAAAAGCAAGCAACTGAGGTGTACAAATGGGTGATCCTATTTATAAAATGTACAATATATTTATTTTCTCCATATCAAATATAAATGTATATTTATTTATTGCAAAGACTTTATTTTGTAATGAACTTGAAGTTATATGAACTGTAGATTCTACTGAAATGACTCAAAAAAAAAACAATAAAAAAAAAAAAAATGAAGAACTGACATGAACGTGACAATAAAATTGTCTTGCTATTGAGAATTTATTTTGACTTTGCTTGAATACAATGTATGGTGCCAAACTAGACTGAGCATTTGATGTTGACTTCTTTTCCTTCACCCTTTAGCCAACGTGTGCATGTTTACCAGCAGAAAGACATGCACATACTTTCCCTGGGGAGAACACCGATGCAATCCCATGGCAATGTTCCCTCATAAACCCTTTAGGATTCAGCCTCTGTCTCCAAGGTCTTAGTCAGCTACATACACCATATCCAATGAGATTCCTTATGCAACTGGATACCAAATACTAATTGCCTTTACACATCAGCATGGTTTAGACCTGCAATTGGGGGAGTATTGCTGGGGCCCCACTGACCCCCATCATTGAACAGACAGAAACAGCTGTTTGCTGCAAAGAACCAGTGTGGATGTGCCACAATCCCAAGCACTGGTAATCTAGGGCTAAGAGGGGATGGATCAACATTTCAACATCTGCAATAGTTGTAATGTTCCTCCACTGGCAGATATCTGTGAGCTGTGAGAGCAGCTCCCCAGGGGGAATGGAATGGAAAAGTCAAAGACATGCAGGGAAAACCTTGGCCGACTGAGAAATGAAAACAATGCTGGGAGAGAGAAAACGGGATGACAGATTGAAGGAAGAGGGACAAAAGGCACTTAGAGCAGAGTGTGTGAAATAATGTGACATAATGAATAAGCACTTGTGATCAGAAATACAAAAAAAGAAAAAGAAAAAAAATCACATATTAAAATATTAAGAGTTATTAGAAGATTGTCTCTTTTCAATACATGAGTCCAGATTGTCACATGTGGAGTAATTTATTGAAAAGAGAAACTTTGAAATCAATCAAAATGACTTGAGAGCACACCGTTTGGTCACTTTATTAAATGTAATATTAAATACTTATCAAGATAATAGGAGATCATGGCAAATCATGTAGAACATAAAAACATTCTTCAAAGGGCGCAAAGTATTTGTACATTATGAAATACAATTCAACAGTTCTGTGTTAACAGCTACACCAGTCTAACAAGTAAAAAGCAAGAAAGTGGCAAAATGAGGTCTGAACAACTCCTGGTACAACTAAAAAGACCAGGAGAGCACATGAAAAAACAGACAACAGTCTGAAATTCAAAGTCAGTCCATAGGATCCACAGTTGTCAGACAGTTGACAGATGAGTGAAGTAATCAGTCAGGCTGAAGGGGTTGTGCTTTCGGAGAGCCAGTCCTTCACACCCTGCCTCTAGTTCAACACATGTGGAACTTAGAAAGAAAAAGAGGACGCACAGTGCTATGCTAGACAACACGTGACAATGCGAATGTTACCAAAGGGTCAGGAACCGGCAGGCAGTTTTGAACAACACAAGCATTGCATTACCACATTCAGCGATAACCAACTCAACACTCAAAATTATAATAGAAAATATTTTAACAAACTGCAATTTTATAACCTTTACATGTTTTTAAGAAAGAAATATAAAGACATTTCCTGTTTTCTCGTCAATCTCTCTAATAGAGCACCAGCAGCTCAGAATGTGTCATTTGTTATATGTTGGCAAAATCTATGGGGCGTATTAAGAAAAAGCGTTGAATGATTCTGCCATTGATGACAATGGTCCCACTTGGGCTAAGTTAGGCATTTAAAACAGTATAAAAACTGACTTTAAACAATACCAAACCCTCTTTTGAACAAGAAAACAATATAATGCCTAAATGCATTCTGGGCCTTTTTTAAATACATGGAAAAAATAGGATGTAGAACAACATTAAGGCTGTATTTACACTTTAAATGTCCCTAATAGAACTGCTTCACACATTTATACAACACAATCCCCTCTTCTCTGTGAACTACGAAATAATGGACTGAGAGTTGATCCCATTTCTGGCTCTCACTGTACAGCAGGTGAGTCCCGACACTACACCACTCACATCCAAGTTGAACTGCACCAGACCTCTCTTCGTTCTTAAGGGTCTCATAAGTGGTGTTAATGGAAACAGGGCCTTTCCAGAAGAGGCCACTGGGACCAGCGAGCAGAGCAAGGGTGTGGAGGGTCCTGTCTGAACTACAAACCTTTGGAGGGCCCCGGGTTTTTGCTCATAGTTTGATGGGAACCTAAACCATGGAGCTGCTGGTAGAGTCCCAACAGGTCCATCTGGCTCATCCCAGATGCTCCCATCATGCCGTTGTGCAGGGCCATGTGGTACTGTTGGTTGGCAAGGGCCAGCTGCTGCTGTTGCACTTTTCTGTTGTTGATCAGCTTCTGAACAAAGCTCATTAGCTGCAGAAAATTAAAAGGCACACATCAAATGTCATATTCTATATGCACAAGTGTAACAGCTGTTGGAATCTACAGGTATTTTCAACCAGCTCGTACCCCTTGCTGCCGGGCAAGTATGTCCCTGTAAATGGCCTCTCGGCGCTTGATCTCCATCTCCACATTGGCCTGTCGGTTCAGAGCAATAGCATGGACCTGGTTCTCGGTCAGTGCAGGGTTCTCTTTCCACTGAAACACAGAATCACATTTAGTAATGAGCATACCAATTATATACATTACATTATAAAAGATTTATGGAAAGATGGTTGCTGACTTACCACCCTGGCAATCGTATCCTCCAGTGTCTCCGGACTTAAAGACTTCAGTGAGTTTGTGGCTTCAATGACCTTTGCTCGACCCTGGTTGATAAGATCCTAAAGAGAAACAAAATGTTGCTTGTATGAGCTTTGCAAACAAACGTCTAAAAAATTAGAACTCTTTAGTTAATGATATTGGGGAGAATTCTTTTTATTAGATGGATACAACTATACATTTAAAATGACATACTAAAAGATCATATGTCCTTTTTTAAAATAAAGACGCCCTTTGTAATTATCAACACACAAAGTCAACTGACGACTTTGGCTCTCACATGGGCCAGCGTGTATAAATAGCCGCTGTCGCAGACATGGAGTATTACAAACTGTCACAATTAGCAGTGGGGTCTAAGGAATGTGGTGTGCCGTGCCGGGGAGCGAGAGGGGAGCAGAGGGGCATGTGGAGCTCATTACTTACCTCCAGCTGCTGGTTGGACATCGTGGATAAGGCTGCCATGTTGAAGTTGACATAGGATTGGGCGCCCACAGTCATGCCCATGTCCACTTGAGAGTAGACCGTAGGTGTGTTCCTCATCAACGACATGCCCTGCGACATCAAAGACACACCGTTAGAGGCTGCTAAAAGTCGTCTGGGGCACGATAGGAAACTGATCTTTGTGAAACAGACACGGAATAATATCCTACCAATACTTTTGCGATAAGTATCTTTAGATGCAAACAAAAGTGTGTGCTGCTCTACTGAATTAATGTGTGTGTTTACGAGTGGAGTGACCTGGGGTAAACAGTCTTGTCCCAGTAAATGACAGCAGGATGCCGATGTTTTTGTGTAATTGAGCCTCTGCTACAGATGGTTTCTCTGTGCCCTGTAATCTGGTCATCCGGTATGTAAGGGTGGGTGTGCGCTTGTGTGTGTTAGGGGCCTTAAAGGGTCTTGGGCAGTCTTGTCACAGGCAGGTGTACAAAACTGTACAAAACCTCCAAACAACCACCCACTGATGTGCACATTTTGTCTTGAACTTGAAAAATAAGGAAGGATGAATGCTTTCTATTGACAAATGATACTCAAACTATTTGATTGGATATTGACTGCAAACAGTTAATGAAATCACTACCACAGAAAGGAAGATCATTTGCAAAAGAAAACGTGTGAATGTGTTTGGATAATAATTGTCAACACAACAGGTTTATTTAGATGGAGACCATCTCCTTATGTGGACATGCATAGTTTGTCTGTTTTTCTAATGTGTTTTATGCAACTTTACGGGTGGAGGGTTTACTACCTGCTTGTCTCTATGGAGATGTTATCGCTTTGCTTGAAATGGTCCACAGTATGGAATTACACATATAAATCTAGCAATTGTTTAATTACGCTTTTTTTCCCCCCAATCTGACTAAATAGGATTGCCTCGCCACCAGGCCACGTTACGGGTCACATCTGTGGAAACACCAGCTTGTCTCCATGGAGATAGAGAACTTTAATGCCATATTGTGGAACATTCCAGGAAAAGCAATAACATCTCCACAGAGAGAAATGTTACATAGTGCACCTGTAAGTGTTATTTTTTTATTAATACACTTATGCAAGAGTAGTAAAATAAAAATAAAAATAATTGATAACTAACTAACGTGCCCACGTGGAGTCATCACAAGTGGAGCCCCAGTCTACACTCCAGCTCATGTTCTCAACGTTTTGTCCCTTTTCCTAAATTGCAAATCTGATATTCATCCATGCAGCTTATCCCAGCCACCACTAGCCAAGCCTTAAGTTCTGCGGACATTAGCCGAGGTTGGGTTGCGTTCCAGTTGTTTCTCCCGCAAAGCTCCCCAGCATTTAGAATGATCCTGTGGCCTTGTGCTTTCTCTGCATCTTTAGTGGATAACACAGAACTAATGTGAAGACAAATTGGATTTCTGCACTCTGCACAGAAACCCTCTATTCGTTTGTAAAGCAGAGGCCGCAGTGAAAACCAGCTTGAGGCAGACAGAGGGCACAAGGGAGAGCGTGTTGGAAAAATAATCATTAGAGTGAATTAGACTCTAGGATTACATAGAGAGGAGACCAGCTTCTGATCCATTACAACATCAGCTCACCAGAAACACACCTTTACAAATAAACTGCACTAATTGCCCATTGAGGTTGGGGTGCTATGGAAAAGTGAAAACTGGGCATAGTGTGCCACCTGAGTATCTACAGACAGGGCCTGTCAACTGCTGGCTCAGTGATGAAAGTATTACAAAGATCCAACTCAAACACACATCTACAGAAACAAAAAGGGCTTTTGGCATTGTCTACGTTGAGCTGGAGGATTTTAGGTACGAGGCTGAGGGACACAAAGACTAAATGCTGGTGTTGTAGTTGGATTACATGCACAGAGAACTCAGAGTGCGCCAACAACCAAATTCAAATCGTCTTTGCCCCCAAACCTGTCAGACCACTCTTGTCTCAGACTACATGCAGCTAAAAGAACCAAATAAGAGCGAGCGGTGGCTAAGAGACGTTCAGGTGTAATTTAGCATTAGCACTAAAACTTTGCAGCTAGAGTATATTTGCTAATAAAAGTGGCAATCATACAACCACATTTGGCAAACGTAGATAAGTGGCAACTCATCTATGTTGAGCATTTAATTTTCACAACACTAGTAATAGGGCTGTCACTAACAAATATTTTAGTAGTCGACTAGTCACTGATTATTTTTTTGATTTGTCGACTAGTCAAACAATTATTTCCTTTGCATATGCAAACTTTTTATATACATTATCAGCTAAATAAAGGTATGTATATATAATATGGAGACTGAAGGTTTCTAGCTAGAGATATTTATGAAGTGTATTATTGATGAAAATCAGCAATAATCCATTCTTTTTTGACATTTTGATGTATTAATGTCTTTGTTATAAAAAGTCTTTTGGCATGTGTTTTTTGAGTCAGTATAGTTCAGTTAACGATTAGTAGATTATCAAGTTATACAGTTGATAACTTTTTATACTTAATATAATATTATATTAATATAATATTTGCAGCCCTAATGAGGAACTGCGTTGCAAATAAACAGTGAAACGCCAGCAGTTTATACTTTCATTTTAATGTAGCGCATCAAAAGAAAACCACACGTACTAGTCCATGTTGGAGAGCGTCATCTCTGCTGATCTAAAATAAGTGAGTACATGTTCAAACACATTTCTAATATTTTTGTGGCTGTTTCACATCAAATCATAGTTTCCAGGTTTACATGCATTTTTAAAAATTGGTTCTAATTAGACTTGGCCAATCATCCAGTTGTCCTGATGTGCATGTAAACGTAGTGAGTGTGTGTTGTAGGCAATGCATTTCCAGCACTCACCTTCTTCTCAGCTTCATATTCGGCCCAGGCCGCCTTTCGGTCCTCCTCGCTTAGGGCTTCCTCCTCCTTATGGTCCAGCAGGGAGTCGTGCTCATGGTAACACACAATCTGGTCCTTGTTGTTCTGGAGCAACTCGGCCAAAACAGCATCCTGCAGTAAAATAAAGTGTAAAGTGATTAAATTACAGCACAATTATTTATTTGATTCAGATGCGTTTGTGGCTTTGCAAAAGCCATAAAGCACTGAGGTCCCATCACTGGACATTATTTATTTATTTTTTTTAAATCAAATTCGGTAAAGAGAAGGTAAAATTAGGCTTCTCAGAAATAATAAACTACACCAAGATATTAAATGTATACTAAGTTGAGCAGTGAAACTAGATATTCGTTTGAGCAGGTATCGATACAAACCCACAGAATCACATAAACAGGACAATCTGGAATCTTACAGTTGCAGGAGACTGCACTGAAGACACTCAAAGATCTTAAGTATCTCATAGGTTCTAGGTTCCATACACGCAGTATTTTTCCTGGCGCGACAATATGAATGATGACCTTGACCTTTGCCTTCATACATGATGAAATTCTACTTGTATGTGGCCAACCACAACATAAACCTTACTCACTGTTGAGTTGACCCATCTCAAATGTTTGCCTTTTACCGTGGTAGTTGTATGAATGTTTATCAATACTTCATATAATTCATTGTGTTGAGAAATCTCTCCCCACACACAAAATAGTGCAATTTTGTCTTTTGAACAATGTGGACTGACAAAACTAACACTTTTATGAGGTAAAACTTGGCTCTGACTGTAAAAGGAATTAGACAGATTAGACAACATATAAAAAGGCAAACAAAACAAATACCACATACTTTTTTGTCAGAATCTGGTTTCCATGACCACATTGTTATTGAAAACAATACCTGAGTAAAAATGGAGAGCTGGACCAGATGCCGCTCACATAAACATGGTTTAAATTACTCAACACACAATGTTTTTTTTTTTTTTAACTTTACATTAAACTGGGACTTCTTCCTGGAAACTTCATACAGGAGTTGCATCATTACCCTCAGGAGGAGCCAGTTTACAAAGGGACAGCCCCACTAAAGAACACGAACACACACACACACACACACACGCACGCACGCACGGTCACCTTCATCAGGACTAAACATGAACAAAGTCATACATTCACTAGCGCACAGAGCTTAAACAGGATACAAAGTCTTAGGTCAAGTAAAGTCAATGTCACACCATGCAATAAAAAAGTACTTTTAATGTCAGTCAAAAATAGTCAAAAAACGTTTTAAAACATGATATGACAACTATTGTAATCACAAATATTTGTACAAACCGCTCAAGCATTTCTGCTGCCAATCACTATCTGGTCAGAAGAAGCACTTTAGACACTGGCTGTAACGGGTCAGTGACGCTGCAGGTCAGATGACAGTACACAGCCGGTGAGCAGTGCATTTGGAGGTACAACAGTAATCTGTGCTTGCAGTGGCTCTGGGGTGGTCCGTCCATCTCACAGGCAGCGTGCAGTGTGCTGCTGTGTTCAGAGCCAGCACTAATGATTGTAGGTAACTCGACCTGGGCTATTGTCATCCTTTAAGGGCCGCACGCTGAAGCCTATCACTTTACTGAGGGGAAACAAAAAAGCCCTAAGCAGCACTGGGTGGGCAGATGTACTGAGAAAGTGGTAAATTAACCCATTGGCCCAAAGCGTGGGGAGCAAAGATTGTTTTTATAGAGTCACATCTCAAAAGGAATTTTGGCATGTGGCATCACAGACTGTTGTTTTTATTCAATTAGGAAATGCCAAGCCATAACAAACAACAGGCTTTTTTCATTCAAGACCAAAGACCAGACGCTGTCTCAACCTAAGTGCCATAATCTGTTGTTCAAATCTTAAACAACACAAAGTATGCCTTTTATTTAACAAAGTATCTGGAAAAGTGCTAATAACGTGATGTGAGCTCCAAGAAGGAAATCTGCCACAGCTGACTTGGACAAACAAGTCAAAAAGAAAAGTAATAACACTAAATTTGTATGATATTTACACATGCTTGAAACATGTTCAAGTTCAATATTTGAAACAAAATTAGAGTCCACTAGGTAGGAAATGTACATCAAAGTCAACTGTAAAACAGCTTTGTAAGTTAGAAATCCAAGACAACAGATTTCCTCAAGATTAATCTATTGTTTTTGCTGAACCTAAAGAACCTTGCTCTTCTAGATTGTTGCAATATTGGGGTTTTTGGAGGGTCCAATCTGCTGGCATTTCAGCCAGTGATGAGGTATAGCACAAATGAGAAAGGACAAATAATCTACTGGAATAAAACAAAGCAAAAACAGACAATATTCATTAACCTTTTCCCTTACACAGCTCGTGTTGCTTCAAAGAAAAACTGTTACATACTGAGATCAGACAGTTTGTCAGACACATCTTAAAACACAGGTGGGTTTACCATGGCAACACAGGGGGCCAAGATGGGATCACAGCAGCAGGAATGTGCGGAGCCAGGATATTTGTAATACCTAAACATAGCCCGTCAAAACTCTCTCCCCACCAGCTGCACATAAACGATACACATAACCCCAATGGCCTGCTCCGAACACTGTTTCTGCATCAGGACAACGTTGTCTTAACACCCTTCAGGGCCTGCATGCAAGTGAGGGGTTGATCTGGCTGTCAGTCAATTAACAAAGAAACAAAATCACGCATGTCACAAAGGGCTAAACAAAGACAATAAACATGGTACATTCCTATAAAAACAAGCCCGAGCTAGCACCAGAGGAGGGAGGGGGTGCTGAGAGGAGCGTGGTACAAGGGCAGGCCAGCTGGAAGGTCAAGAGGGATTCAAATTTACAAATTAATAAAATTGCTGTAGCCCAAATAAACTAAATATAGTGCAACATAGATTATGCACATGACTACAGGGGAAACATCACAGCTACACAGCAATGCACCTTGGGGTGCCATTTGATTGTAAATACTTGTACAGTATTAACTTATTTCGCTAGTCACAAGTGCAAAAAAAAAAAACCCAAATAAATCTGGCACAATATCAACAAAGACCAGAGAGAGAGAAAAAAAAAAAAAAAAGAACATGGTCTCTTGCTGTTACTGTCATTAGAGCTCTCTTCACCTCCAATCTGACAAGTTCGAACGTGTTCTGAGTCTGGCAAAACATTGAAAATTCAAACAAATCTCCGACTTAAGCCCAAGTTGAGTCCTCAAACTCGAAGCAAAATATCTCCTCAACATGGTGTACATCCGAGACTGGTAATGTATGATTAAGTAGTGTTTAAGAAAGTCCTATGGCTAATAAGACAAGCATGGCGAGGCTTACTACTCCAGTCTGTGTAGTACAGGATGCGTGCAGCCTCACACTGGCTCTTGCCATGCTCAGGGCACAATGACACAAGGTCTTTAGAAAAATATCCAAACACTAATAAATAGTGGCACTTTATTTAGTGGTACAGTAAACATTTCATCAGTTACTATACTGATTTATTGCCATGCCAATTTTTTGGCAATATTTCACCAAACTACATGGTGAAAACAGACCTGTCACAATAACATTTGAAGTGTGATATGATGTTACTGAAAATGTTCACGATAAAAAATAATATTGAAAGTATTTCATGCCACAGACACAAGGCCCAATTTAGGATGATAAATGGACAATAGGACTAAGTTGTAAAAAACAAACACTGGCTTCAATAAATAAAACGTTTAACGAATCACTTTAATATCCATAATTAGTTATAGAAGTTACTTATTTGACTCTATTATTTTGTTTATTTGATGGGTACGGTGGATGTTTATGATAATGATATTGTTGAAGTAAACACACCAGATTGGAACCACGGGTTCATTTCTATTCGCTGTCCTGCCTGCACAAACACACTCTCAAACACCAGCAGCATCCATGAACAAAAAGGGTCACAACTGAGCTTCACTCTGTCACCTGGTGTTTCCAGCGGTCCATCCCCCATCCTGGCACATACCACTCAAATCTGCGAGATCAGAGACTGGGCATGGTCAAAGCCAGCTAAAATCTTACCATACAAAAATACTATTCTTATATGAATTTCTTATTCTTGAATATGAATATATTCAACCGCTTGTTCCTTGTTAAGGGTTGTGGGTGACTTGAGCCTATCCCAGTGACTTTGGGCCTCAGGCCGGGTACCCCCTGTACAGACAACCATTACCTCTCACAATAATTTTCTACGGGCCACTGGCCTACACATGCATGTCTTTGGATGATGGGAGGAAGCCGGAGAAAAAAGAAAAAAAGTCACTAGTGCATAGAAAATGTAAAAAAATTAAAAATGTGCCTGCTAAAAATTATTGAACGGTAAGTCGATATAGAAATTATTGTGACAAGCCTAGGTGGCAACCCTACAATTTTAATTGATTGAGTTGATTTTTTCATTGAAGGGAAACTAATATAAAAATATTTCAGTTGTAATATCGGGTGTGTGTGTGTGTGTATGTGTGTATATATATATATATATATATATATATACACATATATATGTGTGTATATATATATATATATATATATATATATATATATATATATATATATTCTGGTCCCTGTCCAATAATGAAAACTTTCACAGAAACAGCACCTTTTTTTGTCTTTTCAAAAGCTTCCACAGTTTCAGTGAAAATAGAAAGTTCCTTTTACTGCCACAAGGCAGTAAAATCACATCGATATCAGCAAACATTGGTCATCAGCCGCAAAAACAAGAGAAATACCTGAAAATAGAAATGTGTATCGTATCCAACTGCGAGGGACCCTGGGATTCCCAGTTCTACAAGTAAGTGTTGCAGGCAGCAAAATATTGCTGGCTTGAAAACCCAACCAACAAGAGAATACTACTGTCCAAGTTTGACATTGTCTAAGGATAGGGCAAATCTCATGTCTGGCTCACATGTACACTCCATGTCATTAGGAGGAAATGTGCCCTGTCGCTTCGTCTCCAATTAGTTTCTCTGAGCCATCTTTAACAGTGGGGTTTCAATAATAACCCTTCATCAGACTAAAGGTGGCCAGAGGGGGATGAGAAAAAACAAGTGATGTCGCTTTGAACATTTCGAAGTAGTGATGAGTAAGAGTAGCAGATGGAGACGATAGAAAGCAAAGGAACAACAATGAGGACATGGGGCGTGGTGGAAAAGATGATAAAATAAAATAGGAGGCAGCTTATGTTATGTAATAAGGCAGAGTGGAGCATATCTGAAAAACCCAACTTCCTACTGCTACCACTACTCCCTTTAGACATTGATCTTTAACACGCTATGCATCTTTGAGAAACAAAATATTCTGTAAAAAAAAATACTACTATGCTTACTATTGTTATAGTATATATATGTTTAGAGTATATATTCATATAAAGATGTGGTTTAAGACAAGCTCTGAAAAAAAAAAAAGAATCACAACAAGCCACAATGAACTATGAGTAGTCAACGTTTGCCAGCTCAAAATGTGGAGCCCCATATGACATGATGTAATGAAACGCAGTGCTTGATATGCAGAAAAAAAAAGTTGTGCCTTAATAACCTATGGTTGATTTTACTGACACTTGACAAGCCACATATGGAAAAGCAGAGAAAACGCTTGTGTGTGTGTAGATAAATATCTCTAAATATCATGCACCTGTTACAATGGCTGTTTAAACTATCATCATGAAAGAGGTCTGCCTACTTTTGGCTCGCGGGGATGGATCCAGTCTGACTCATCTTCACATTTTTCCAGACGGCAAATTCCTTCCGTACAGCTGTAGTTTGGCTGCCATATTGCCAACAACCTTACAGCAAAAGGTCCTGGTGCTGGACTGCCAACTATTTAATATTGTGTCACTGAAATACCACTGGGTTTATTAGAGATCCACTTGTGTTTACAGACCACTGCAAAGTCAGGTTCATCAAACCAAAACCAAAAAGTAAAACCACTTCAAAAAGAAGAGGGGAGATGTGTGGGTAATTTAGAGATGAGATTAGTAATAAAAGGAAGAAGATTTGGGAAAAAGGGTTTTATAGTGGTCTAGCAGCTTTGCAATGATCAGACTGTTTAGTAAATAGCTGTAAACAGACAAACTTGTGCAGCTGTTCAAAGCTGCATGGCCTCTGCCATGGCTGTTTATTCTTATTAAACCCTTGGGGCCCAAATACTGACACAGCACCTGCATTAAGGAGAAGAGAGGTAGATTATGAAAAGAAACACAAAGTAAAGATCCCGGAAAGGCCAACCAGGATACAAGCTGGCATGCTGTTTGCTGCAATTTTGAAGTAACAAGCTTGGCATTTAAAAGTGAATTCCTTGCCATGTTTGTTGGAGCATAAAAGACACATTTACTACTGTTAATAGGTTTCATCCTAAAATGTTTTGTTTGAAGAGTCAAGAACACAATGAAATTTCAAGTTAATGGAATACGATTAAATCTAGTTTCCTGATGTCTTTTAGATCAGTAAAGTTTATAAGTGTTCAAATGAACATGTACAATATACAAGACGAGCGTATTGGTTTACCTTAGGAAGCACTGGTGTGTCCCTCTTTTTCTTCTTCTCGGAGGGGTCATCCAGCTGGTCTGGATCGAAGGTGTAGAGCTCGGCCAGCTCGTTCATGGTAAAGTGCCTTTCAATTTGTTGCTGGTCCACAACTCGGAATGACAAAGACTGCTTAGTTACTTGTCGCTCATAAATCTTCTCTTCCATTGTACCCTGTAAAAGAGCAAAGCACATTTTATCACTAAATGATAGTAAAGCAATATCACTATATATAGATACAGAGACTGATACAATGTTCATACCTGGGCCAAAAACCTGTACACAAAGACAGTTTTAACTTGGCCAAAGCGGTACACTCTGAAGATACTTTGGATATCGTAGGAAGGATTCCAAGAAGCGTCAAAGATTATGACTCTGTTAGCTCCCACAAGGTTGATTCCCAGTGAGCCTGCTCGTGTTGAGATAAGGAACAACCGACCTCTGAAAATATTAGAGATTAAAAGTCTATTTTATAACAAATCTCATGTAAAATACTGGACTCAAAAGTTGACTTTGAGGGTACCTTATGTTACTGGTGTCATTAAATTCCTCGGCCCACTTCTTTCTGGTGGTTGCATTGGTAGAGCCATCCAGACGATAGTAATCAATGTTTCTGTACCACTTGCCTTCACCTGCACAGAATGGTAGACTGTAGGTTCAGTCTCAATGTACAATACAGTCGTGTATTTTAATATGGCAGATGAACTGTCTTAATTGACAGCAGAATTGAGGTTGTGTTGGTCAGTCACCAACCATGTTTAGCCTTCAAGATGGCCCACCCCCTACCAGCCTTCATAACCAGCATCTCAGTATGTTTCCAATTACAGCACTGTGATCTTTTCATTACAAATTACAAACCCTTGAGCAAACATTTTTTGTGGAATAAAAAGTCAAGGTCTAATCATTTCCAAAATGAAAGTAAAAACAGCTGCTCAAGTTTAATTAGGAACATGACCTTACACCAGCAACGGTGAATTTGTAGGCGCCTGTGTGTGTTTAAAGTTAATAGGCCCTCGTGTACAAATATGTTGCATACAGGCAACTTCAAACGGGCATCTCCAAATGAAAAAAACCCAAAACATTTTAGCATTTTTACCATTTTACAGTGTTCAGTCAGTTCAAAATCTACAGTAGGGTAAAATGAAAACCACAAACATTTGGACCGACATGTTGGCACATACAGTGTGGCTTGTCTGGTAAACTAAAAAGGTACAATCTGTAAGTTAGATCACAGCATTTCAGAAAAAAGTGACTTAAGATTCGTGTTTCAGTACCTTTGTATGGAGATGGCTTCTCGTCATCGTCGTCATCACCGCTTCTACAAGCCAGTTCAAGGAAGTCCTCTATTAGGTCCAGAGAAATAAGAGACTGACTGAACACCAGCCTGTAAAAACCAAAAGCATGTCAGTAACAATAATTTAACCAACTAGTACCATCACGATACTGGAGACTTACACTTTCTCCTCCAACTCCTCTGCCATTCGAAGTATCTCAAAAAGAAGCAGCATTTTTCCAGAATGCTCCAGGATTTCAGAATCAGCTTCAGTGACAAACTCTCTGTGCCAGTCAGCAGTGGGACTCCCGGGATGTGAGCCAGACGGCCGAGCAGCTGATTGTAAAAGACAAACACAGTCAATTCACTGCGAGCATTGAAATCACAACTGCATTGATTAAGAAAATGAGTGAAGATAATTGTCACAATTTTTTTCCCTTTACTTTAAGGTCTAGCAACTCTATTCCATTTAAAACAATGTCCATTATTATATGTGTCCAGGCCCCGACAGGGTGCATTGTGTATCATCCATTTTTCTGTGGTAGTTTTTTTCCCTGCTGCCAAATACATTCCAATGGTATCATTCTATTGTTTCTATTGGATGAGCTGTATGTCCCACATACAATTTTTTTTATTTTTATTTTTTTTGTCAAATGGGATGTTAAAGGAACCATATGTAGCCTGTGCTCTTTTTGCTTCAAAGGGGCTACAATCATAACTAAGCCTGGGTTGCCAGCGCTTCAACCTGAATGTTAAGGACACATATGGGTTATTCTCAGTATAGACATGCCATGGCTCATGTTTAAGTTCAGAACCTCCAGAATTCCCTCAGTGAGCTGCAGAGGCTACACTAGCAATAATTCATGATTGGCTGCAGGAGCTTGGGTTTAGGGAGAAATCAGATCAGAGAGATTTAAACCAACTGAATTCCAGCATCGAAACTGGCAACTCAAATGAGACTCGTGTGAGGCATTGAGCTTTCTGATTCTATAATTGTCTTGAGAACCAAAACACTAAATCATAAACAAAATGTCCATCATGTCCAATGTTTTTGTAATTGAAAATAAATCAGCATTAAAACCGTTATCAGTAAGAGCTACAGTATATTTGATTAGAACATGTTTACATCGTATTTGGGGACACATAAACATATGTTTTTTTGTAAGTAGGTTTTATTTGTGTAATAGTAAATGATTATATGACACGACAAAGGACAATTAAGGGTGTGAAGCTAAAAATAACCTACGTTCTTCTTCAGGCTCTGGTCGGCTGCGACCCTCTCCACCTTCACCGTTTCGGCCTCGGGAGCTGGTGTTCCACTCCTTGATCACTTCCACATCATCACTATCAGAATCCTCTGACACCTTTTTCTTGCCCTTCTTCTTTTTCCTAAAAATTGTGTGCAGTAGTAGTTAAGAACGTTCTATAACAGCATATTGTCATGTATTTTATTTGTTGTATACTTTTTTTGCTTCTCGTCACCAGAGCTGAGACTCATTGAAGACTCTTCAGTTTCCGAAGCAATAAATTCATCCATACTGTCCTCATCAAAGAATCCCTGTTAGGAGGTGGCAACACAATGAGTCAGAATCATATATACCAGGAATCTACGTTCATCCAAAATTACACATCTGGTGTAATGTAAATAAGTCAACTTATTTACATTTTTGAGTATTGTTTGTCAAAAATCCTACCCTGTTTTCTTTACTGATGTAGTCCAGCTGAAGGCACCAAGGATGGGTCCAAATTCTGCTGAGCATCTGGAAATCCTGGAAGAGTTTGGTCCCAGTGCGGCCTCGGCCCCCTTCCAAAGCATTCCCCACACCTGCACCAGACAGACCCGATTGAGAGGATAAATTGATGAAAATGGAATTGCATTATGCTCTTAGCTAGAAAACAATTACTTCTGAAGTACGTAAAATCTGGTTTTGCTCATTGTTACAATCAGTCAAATGAAAGTTATAAGGCAATTGAATGTATAAATAAGCGAATAAAGAGTGAGAATACTTGAACTTGATCTGAACTGACCAAATCACACTGTGCTAATGTCATGCAAAAATCAGAATGTTGGACAATCTTTTTAAGAAAAACATGTCAGGTCACCTTTGTGTACAATAAAAAAATTAATGACCATGTCACTTCGTATCCACCAGTCCTCCTGGTCTTTGTTTTTCTGTTGGGGGTAAGACCTCAGGACTCTGCCGGTAAAACTTCCTTACACTTTATGTTCCTGCATTCTGCCTTGCATCCCCACCCTTGGTCCCCTCTGTCCCTGGGCTCTTCATTAGGAAGACGTGGGAAACTTGACTTAAAACTTTGCCTAAGGCACTTTGCCAGCTGCCACTCTTCCATAGAGGTCCTAGACCACACTTTACAGCGGAAGTCCACTAAACGACTTAACAAAGTCACTAAAAACGGCAACTCCATTCATCCCAAGTTTTACTTGAGCAAAGGACTACTAGAAAAACAGGCACTGCAAAAAAATAATATATTAAGTATACCTATGGTAGTCAGGTCAGTATGACTAGGAGAAATTAACGGCTCAAAATGTGAGCTTGGTGAGTCCAAGATATGAAACACTAGGCACGTTTTGACTGACACTGATACCTAGAGCTCTTCAGCACACTCCAATTATTAAAGAAAATCCATATCGTACCCAAATTGTATTTTTCAAATTATAAAGGAGTTCTTAAAAAGACATTTAGTACTCCCAAGTTTGTAGTGCTAGAAATGACTTCTGGTTTATTTTCAGCTTTTTCTGCAGTTTTACAATACAAACTTTGTTTTGCTAGGCATGTTGGCATAAGTAGCCATCACCAAATGTGGTGGTTTACGAGAAGATCGAGTCTACAGTCACAGAAAAAAAATTATTCTTTTCTGTTAATGCTTTATGCTCCTTTTTGGCTAAAGCAGACCCGGAACCAAAGAGAGCAAGACCCCTTTGTGAGCTAATAGCACGAGTGATCGGCTTTGAACCCCTCAAATAGCATGGTATGGTTCACGTCAATCAATGGTCAATGGAACCACTTTTGGACCGTGCTGACCATCTCATTAAATCAATGGAAACAAAACTACCAACACTAACAAAGACACAAAGCAGCTGTGTGGACCAAAACCCACCTGTAAAGTGCTCCAGGTAATATCTGTACAGTCGACACTGGATGGGAGACATTCTCACTGAGAGTACATACTCGTGCTTCGGAGGCAGAAACTTTGTAAGTGCTGAATAATCCTTCCTCTGTAGTTGACAAACAGCAAAGAAAAAAAAAACTGTTATAAGATGACACGCATTGGTACTTAAAGACCTCCAAACATCAGTTAGTTTCAGTTCTCCTTCAGACAGATATTCAGGGCTATGACTACTAGGGATGAGTACCGAGACCCAGTTTCATAACAGCACCGCTGCTGAGGAGTCATGCAAATGTCAAATATGCGCAACAAAATGTGCGCGCACTGATGCCACCGCTTTGCCTCGCGGCATCTAACCATTTCCACATTTACATTTCTCCGCTCCGGCCCTGTTCACCAACACATACAGAGAGACCGGTCCAATGCCGCCAGGCATTCAGAGCGGGGCTGGCAGGTCGTGTGCACAGGACGAAAGCTGTCAGCGAGGAGCCGTGCACAAGTCGCATGGCTGGTATGCGCTGTAATCTGGCACATCATAGTTATGCGAGTCTGTGTTCTGTTAGTTATAAGCACCAAGAGACACATCATTGAAACATATCGGCCATTTAATTAATTTGTATGGAATAAGCCTGGCAATGTCCTAAATTGTAAATCTTTTTCAAATAATTAGTTGGCAGTTAGTTAAAAAGGCTTATTATGCTTTTTTATTAGAAAGTTTAAAATAAATCAAGTAGAAATTAGTGGAGAAATTCATTATTGTAGATTAAATTCATTTGTAATTTTCTATGTTTTTATAATTTTTTGGGTGTAAAAGTACAGAAAAGAGAACTGTTTAAAAATCGGATAAATAGGCAGTATTGATAATAGTGGTTTCGATAAATCCTTAACAATACCCACCTCCATTACTACAAAACCCTGTCAAAATTGAAGAAGCTATTTGGCTGATTGTCAATTCATCACTCACGTCACACACACATCATTTGACAAAAACATCAGGTATATGATGCCATTGGCGGTTGTTAAAGTTCCTAGTATACGCATTTGGACCTTTAAAAAGTATTGGTAAAATGACTGTAGAGCACCCATGAATTACCTGAACACAACCAGCCAGCATCTCATACAGAATATGTGCCCTCTTCTTCATAATGCGGACATCATGCATCGTGGAGTCAGCGCACTGTCCATTCTGGATGGGGTTAATGAAACGGTTCCTGAACTCCTTCACTGAACCAAGCAGGTTTTCCTTGATGAAATTAACCATGCAGTGGTCTGACATGAAAACAAAATATATTCTTAGACAAATAAAATGATAACATTTCAAAGTACATTGGAATCATACATTCAATGAGGTTGTTTTGCAGCGGTGTTCCTGTGAGGACCACCCTCCTTCTAGTCCTTATTGCGTTCATGGCCTTGGACACAGCAGACGATTCATTCTTAAGAATATGACCTTCATCACAGATCACCAAGTCTGGTCCTGGTCAAAGAAACCCATGTTATGAATATTATGATCAAGAGCCGATTCAAACTGCCACATCACTTACAACTGCAGTATATATATTGTCAAATATGTCAAACAAGGAAAAAAAAAAAAGTGAAAATTTAAGGAAAACATTATGTACCTGGATCGACTAGTGTCTTCTGAAAGGTCTCTTTGAGTTTCTTGCTTTTGATGTTTCTCCCTTGAGTGAGGTTTCGATACATCTCATAGCCGATAATCATTATCCCACCAGATTCCTGCCATTGCTGTAGCGCATAAGCCCTTTCTTGTGGTCTTTTTACTGTGGCCAACTCTGTAACCTGTGACCCAAAAACCAAACAATTAGACAGACAAAACCACATGTTATTTTACAATCAAATTGCTCCATTACCTCCAGTGTCTCATCATCCTTAAAACCTTCTTGCCACTTCTCAAACTCATTGAGCCAGTTTAGGACAGTGTTGAGAGGACAAACCACCAGGGCAGTGGCAAATTCAAGTTTTTCACAGAGCAGCAGAGTGTGGAGAAATGTCACCACCTAAGGTAAAAAAGCAGAATTACATATTGCTGTAGACATGTATTGGCTACAGTAAGTAATTCCACACGTGATTTTTGACTTGAATGATGCTACCAAAAGCAGTCGTCGTACCTGTAGGGTTTTTCCGAGACCCATGCAATGGGCAAGGATGCAACCTGAGCCAGCAGATTTCTTAACCTTTTTCACAGACTCACAACAACAATCCCACATAAACTGGACCCCTGAAACACAAGGTCAAACAATGTCATAAACTCATAAACCCTTTCAAAAGTCATTATTTATCTTTTACATTTCCTTACCATCAACCTGGTGAGGCTTGAGCTTTGTCACAAGGTTTCTGTGAACCTGCACAAGAGGCTCCTTGGTCTCCTCATCCTCATCCAGTATAAGTTTAGTGGTAATGGGACATGTCACTTGGGATGATTCCTTCACTTCAATAACCTAAAAGAAGCCATGCATGTTGATTATTAAAGCTACTGTATATAATTTAAAAGTACAGTAACAATGCAGTGTCTGTTGAAAATCAGCTAGGAATAAAATTAAAAAAGCCAAATGTTAAGAGCATCAAACATAAATCATAGATGCAATAGTAAAATCAAAGAACATCTCGACCAGTACCTCTCTTAGTCTTTTCCTGAGTGCTTCTCTCTCTGCTATTCGTTTTCTCCGGTCTTCCTCCTCTTTAAGGGCATCCCGTGTTTCTGTGCGCAGTTTGTCATCCTTTAAGATTTTGCGGATCTTCTTGCGTCCTTTGCGTCCGTCTTCCCCATCCTCGTCTTCACCCTCCCCACCTTCCCCATCCTCCTCCTCCCCGCTCTGTAAAAATGACCGTAACGCTGATATCAAACCATTGGGGGATTACAACTTTTACAAAAAAACTGGTATCTGTGTTACTAGGTTTTGCATTTTATGTAATAACATCATTTGCAAAAGTGGCCTCACTTTCTCATTACTGGAAGATGAATCCTGAACTTTGATCCTGCGCCGCTTCTTCTTCTGCTGCTTGTAACTCCGCTGTTTTTCTGCATCCTTCTTTTTGGCAGCTCTGTTGTAATATAACAAACAATTAAAAAGGCACAATACCTGATTTATACTCTCTTAAAACATGGAAAAAAATAACTAGTTCATTTTAAACCGTTTACAGCAGTGACACTTTAACACATTCCTAGTATCCCAATTATTCGTCGCAATTTTTAAAATCACTTGTTTAGGAGCTGTTTTACAATACGTCTGTAATGGAGGAAGACACATTTTACTTTTAATTAAATTAAAGAAATTGGGTATAGCCCATTAAATTTAGCTCAAGGCACAAGAGAATATGATGTTAGTAAAGTGGCTGTTCATACCTGGTCTTTCTTCGCTTGCCCTCTTTCTCTGAATCGCTCACCACCTCACTTAACGCTTCTGAACCTGAACTTTGTGCACTGGACTCCGGGTTCTCAAAATCTGAATCTTCTGAATTATCGCTGTCCACTAAAAAACAGACAAAAATCAAGAAACAGAAGGCATTTAAATGGACCCGCACAGAGCAGGAAAGATTGAATGACTGGTGTACAGAATCACATTAACTCACTAGTCTTCTTGGCCTTCCTTTTCTTCTCTTTAGATTTTTCCTTCTTAGCAGCTTTGTCCTCATCTCCAGATTCACCCTCACTCAAGGACAGCTTATGACGGAGAAGTTTGTGACGTCTGGCACCTTTCTTCACTTCTACATCAGAACCTGAGTTTTCTGAATCACTAGAGTCTGTAAACATGTAAAAGGCAAAATAATGTCTGTGGGAACAGACAATATTGCTGAGCTAAGTTTAGCAAGGCTACCTGATGTATTTTCCTCATCTTCGCCTTTTTTCTCTATTTTGACTTTTTTGGAGGTTTCTTCTTTCTCCAATCCTTCATCATCAGATGAGCTTTCAGCACCAGATGAATAGTTGGATTTAATTTTAGCAAGAAGCATCTTCTTTGCAATTCTTAAGGGAAGCAAGTCAAGTCAACAGTGTCGTTTAAGGCCAAATGCAACTTTCTGTAATGACATTATCGTAATAAAAAATAAAACTAAAAAGAACTTCTTAAAAGTAGCCTTGTGAGTCAATACCTATTTTCCGGGTCATCTTCAAAATCATCTTCTAATGGCTGAGAGACTGCTTTCTCATCAACTTCATCCCCTACACAAACCAAATAGTAAGAGAAAAGCATATAGAACGTGAATTATATTTGATTCTGTGTGATTACCTGATGACTGATGAAAGTGTGCACTTTCACCAACAACATTCTCCACAATAGGCTTTATCTTCTGATCATCGCCGTCCTCTGCCGCCTCTCTGTCAGCCTGCTGCTCTTCCTCCTCATCACTTGATGAAGACTGCAGTTTAGAGGCCGCTTTGGGACTCTTGCCTGTGCGTTTCTTTTCATAGGACCTTTTACGATCCCCTGGCTTCTTCTCTGGAGAACTCGTTTTCTCATCATTTACTTTCTCCATTTTCTTTACTCGGGTGGATCTCCTTTTTGATTTGTCCAACTCCACATCTTCTGAATCAGAAGAGTCAGAACCAGTTTGTTTTTTCTTCTTTGGCTTAGTTTTGGTTTTATTATCTTTATTGTCTGAATCTGAGCTTTCAGACTTTCTCTTTCGTTTTGAAGAGGGGGAAGTGTTGTTTAGTTTGAATAAACGTTTCTTAGCACCACTGATTTTCTGTTCATCCCCGGAGCTATCGACCTCAACTGCTTTCTCAGTCAGTGCATTTGGAACTTCATCAGAGTCAGAATCCAGAGTCTTTTCTTCCTGTTTCTCGATTTTTTTGTCATCCAGTGATGTACTTGACGTGGCTTTTTTCTTTGAGGTTTTCTCAGAATCTGAATCAGACGTCTCTTCTTTGTTCTTGGTCTCTGCCTGCTTCCTTAATGGAGTAGTCTTGACACGACTTGACTGGCGGGTGCGCTGTGGACTTGTGTCGCTTTCTTTCTTACTCTTCACCTGTGTCTCCTCTTTCTCTTTGTTTTTAGATCTGGATTCACGGGTCGTTACAATAGGCACAGGAGTTAGTTTGACTATCAGATTCTTGACCTTGGGCTGTGAACGTTTGGAGTCTGACGGATTTCCATTTGGCTTCCTATCTTCTTCTGTAACAGACAGAGTGTCACTCTGTTCAAGTTTGGCAGAATCAGCAAGACTTTCAACCATTTGAAAAAGTTCTTCAGGGACTGAAGGGGGAACAGCCAAAATATCTTGATCTAGTGACATCTCATCAGTGTCATCGCAAATCTCAGTCTTTATTTTAAATTCTGGAGTGGTTTGATTCATTTTGGAATCGACCTCAACTGTATCTGTCTCATTGTTAATAAGTGGCTCTTCAACAGCAGCCTTTTCATTTATTTCTTGAATTGGTATTTCTTCAACTTTTGTGTCCTCGGTGCTGGGGCTTCCCTGTGTTTTTCCCTCCTCCATGTCCACAGAGCCCTCCACAGCAGAGCCCTGGTTCTTCTCCACCTCCTCCACCTCCTCCTCCTCCTCCTCCTCCTCCTCCTCCTCCTTTTCCTCCATCTCCTCCATCGAAGCTGTTACCTGACTATTGCACTCTGCCATCTCCTCAGCAGCAGATTCATGGTTGTTTTCCTCAACTGGGTGCTCAATAGCAGGTTTACCATCCAAAGCATCAGAGGAATGGTCAACATCTAAATCATTTTTTAAGAGGGTCATTTCACATGAGTGTTTTGTCACACTAGGCAGGCCATTCAATAACTCCATATTTTTAAACTCAGGCTCTAGTGCAGCTTCCAATGCACTGTGGGCCTTTTTTAAATCTGCAAGTACAGATTTGAAAGCTTTCAAATGCCGATATCTAATGGAGTTATCAGTCTCTTCTTCTGCTGTCTGTTGTATGAACTGAATAAAAGTATTGTTCAGACCGGTAGTAGTTTCAACAAGTTTTTTTGTTTTCTTTACAAGCTCTTTGGGTACTTTTAGTTTTTTATAGGTAAAAGTCATTGTCCCTGAGGCTTCAGGCTGTTCTTTGCCATTAAGAACTGCTTTATGTTCCTTTACTGCTTTCTTTTTGTCTTTCTTCTTCTCAGGCTCCTCACTTTTATCCGTTTTCTTTTGTTTACTATGTTCTTGAATCTGTTCCATCATATTGTGACACTTGGAAATTAGGTCTTGTAGAGGTTCAGCCCTGCAAACATAGCAATGCCACTTGGAGTTTTCATCTGTGATGAGTGATAGCTCTTTTCGGCCCAGGTTGCGCAGGATGCACTTCTTACAGAAAGCATTACTGCAGTAGTCACAACAGATGAGCTTCCCTCCCTCAGCACACCACCTGCAAAAGTAAGTTATGCAAACTTATCTCCACATACACACTTACACTATGTTGCATGAAAAAAAATTCAAAGGCAAAGCAATTTAATATGACGTCAGATCTTAATAGGACAGGCTGATTTAACCAAGTGCACTGTATTTCAGAAAATAGCTTTAGACAATAAAAAGCCTTAGCTTAGTTGTCAATGGTTATAAAATCTAAACTGTGATCTTTTGCCAGATTGCCCAGCCAAATTGAAATGCACTAATAGTGTACAAATTTCAGACCTGCATTGTTCGTCCATTCCATCAGAGTCCTTGCTGATCTCATCACTTGTGTAATAATTGTAACAGGACTATAAAGGACATTATGACAAATATGAACATGCATTTTAATCAGCAATGAATGTACTTTACAGATGTAATATTTCCTACCTTACAAATAAGCACTTTGAGCACAGGGTGCTCATATACCGAATTTGACTGAAACTGGTTAACTTGCTTCCCACAGCCTGTGCAACTGACTTTTTTTGAGAGAGCATCATCTGTGAAGAGACACAACATTACTTGACACTAGTTTATTGACACTGCAGGAAAATGCACACATGCTCACATTTGGCAATAAAAAAAATTACCCTTTTGCTTTTGTTTGAAATCCACCCTAAGCTTCATGGCTCCTTTATTCTCATTTCCAGTAGGCTTCATTACTACAGAAAAAAAAGGATTAATTAGCTAGTACTTCTACATTCATGGATTGGCCATAAATAGCCCATGTTACCTTTTGAGTTTGATTTATTTTTTTCTGAAGGACTGTCAGAAGTGGCACCTTCATTTCCACTTTGCTCAGAGGCATCGGATTTATTTTGTCCAGATTGCTTGGCCATTGTGGTGGATTTTCTAAATATTCATTAAAAACATTTCATGTGTCTAAAAGGTCAAAACAAAATGTGGAATTTTATGTAATATTTGCAAGGTTGTAAAAGAAACATTTTCTGACCTCTTAATGCGAGAAGAAGAGGGCTTCATAGTTTCTGAACTACAAGGCTGGTTTGATTAAAAGGGATTAATACAAAAAGAGGGAAATAACATTAGGTCTAATAAAATTGGCACAATAACAAGTAGGCTAGTATTCATGGGTTTCAGAGTGGAAAAATTAGCGCTGCTGCCATATATTTATTTCTGCCATCACAAATAAAAAAAAAAAAAAAAAATATATATATATATATATATATATATATATAATAGAATGCCCAAAAAGCCTCAAAATGTCACTTCTAAACAGAAAGCTGGAACCCGTGAATAGCCTACAAATATTTGACACATTTACAGTTTGGGATCTTTTGAGCATTAGACGAAAAAGCCTACCTCTTCTGATTCAGACATTTGGCCCAGATCCTCATTCATTTTATCTAAAACAAAGTTTTAAAAAGTTATTACTAGCACAACTGTAAGTAACTTGACTATGACTGCATTAGCCATTTGATTAGTAATGCAGGTGATTTCAACTGGTCCATGAAATGATAAGACATAATATGCCGCTTTACTGATGGCCCCAAAACCGTGAGGCGGGCTCCAATGTTTATTTTCCCGTTTTGCGTCATCATAATGTGCTGATTGTATCTGAGCCGCTGCTGCCTGACTGTCAAATGGAGCTAACTTTACAAATTGTGTAACAAGTACAATCTTGAAACTGTACAATAAAGCAAGCGACATTGAATAGTAAGTGTTTATTTACAACGTATGAGCAATGTTTAAATAAGATAAATATCTCACCATCCTAAATGAGGTTCAGTACCATTAGCACTATTGAGTAGCCTAGTGAGGTGTCATTTGTGTTTATGCTGTAATCCACGTAAAGCATACAGTCCAATGTGCTGGTTCGCGCCATAACATGCATGAAGCTTACCCAGGGCCAGGTTCCCGTCCTACTGTGCAGAGACCATGGCCGAGACATGAAGCAGAGCTAACTCCTGGCACCAATGCTAGCCCCAAAAGTAGCTATAGGCATTTTGTGCGCCACAGAACAAATAATGAAATTGTGCTTTCTAAATCTAAAGTTTGAATCATAAACTGCAAAACTATCTGGAATTGTGTCTCTCAGCAAGTTTATCAGGGAGTGAAGGAATAATAAAATTGCCGGCTACGCAGCTAAATGTGCTAACCTGCTGGGCTTGTAACGTTAGCTGCTATGCACTCATGGCCCGGCTTTCCGCTAGCAAATGTAGCCCTGTGAGCAGCCCATTAAATATATATTTATGCTATGCAAACACTGCGAAATGTTATCTTACCCAGTTTTCACGATTGACATGTCTGAGGGTGCAGAGACTAATCTTGTGATGTAACTAAAAGAGTCGTCCGTGTTTCCGATGTCACGGAAGCAAAAGAAGCCTGATAGACGAAAGCTCTCCAGTTACAGGAGACAAAGCAGGAGGACCATCTTGCCGGATGGCGGTGGACGCAGTAAAATGGCGCATCAGCCTAAAGCCCATGTGCTTTCCCATTGGCCAATGGCTTTAGATGCTCTGGCTCTCCTCACTAAGGATGAAAGATTTATATATATATATATATATATATATATATATATATATATATATATATATATAGTATATATATATATATATATATATATATATATATATATATATATATATATATATATATATATATATATATATATATATATATATATATATAATCATTATTATTTTGACTCAAAATATCCACACACACACAGGTGACGTTTTGACCATGTCAGCAGTCACTAACTCTTAATCTACATTAATTGAAGTTAGTTGACTCAAAACATAGTGATTTGTCACATTTTACATCAGACAGATTGACAAGCACCAAAAAAAGGCGTGTGATAAAGAACTATGACAGCATTGGGAAACTGAAAGAGAACAAAGCGCTACGGAATGGTGAGCTGTGTTTAAGAAAGAATAGCAAATGGTCATCTTTCTCTTACTTTGTGTCAAAGTTTCATAACTTAAATCCCCAAACCTGACAAAGACAGCTAATTGGAGACCAATTACACAAATAATTAACAACGATGCCAAATAACTAGCTCATAAGTTTTTCTCCAAAGATGAAAACAAAATGTCTAGATATTGATGAATGTCAGTCTGGATTCATTATTTATATTATAATGATTTTAGATCTAGCCTAATTGACTATAGTAATTTAATATCTATCTCTTTGTGGATATATAAAGCATTTGACTAAGTGAAACATGTGTTTTAGACCTTTTTGGATTTAGCCAATATATCACAAAAACAATAAAAACTTTGAATAACTATAACAGCTCCAGAGGATCAAACGAGGTGATCAGGCAGCTCCATTTCTGTTTTTGTTGGTTATGCATACTATGGCAGTGCATTTACAAAATAACTTATTTGAAAGCAACAAAATCTCAGATCAAATTCAGTGTTGTTAGCTCGCTGTTGACACAGCTATCTTCTTAAAAGATGAAACCTCAAATTTTAAAAAGCCTTAACTGTTTAAAGGTATTCTATGAAGCCTCTGGTCTAAATGTTGTAAAAGAAAATGTTCTCTTATTCTTTATTAAATTTTATTTGGAAAGGAAAGCTACATAATTTAGAGACATTCTATCAAATTCTTGTGAAAAGAAGGCTTCAGTGTACTAGAGTTGCAATTGTCAAATTTAAAGTAAATAAATAAAGCAATAAAATCAAAGACAAAATATGGCATTTGATTTCAAATTAAAAAAATCAGAAAGTATAGAATTTCTACTTTGATTTTAATGTAGACAAAACTCCCTAAAAAGCTCTTACATTGTTTTGGATTTTTTTTCTTTTTTTTTCAAATATTGATTGGGATACAATCTGGGTTTTTAATATATTGTTAACAAAATTACAGGGGTGTATTTTAAAATGATCTCTGTGTTCTCCTACTTTTTCTCTTTGAAGCTCATTCTTTTCCATTTCCTAACCTGCTCTAGCCCCAACCTTTACCTGATGAATAGGGCCCAAAAAGCTAACTCTGAAAGTAGCTCGCTCATTAGCTTTAGCAGTTTTTCGCACAGTTTTTCTGATGAATAACATCCAAAGTGTTATAATTTGACATAAAACAGTCACATAATACTCCCCATTCACAAAGATTTGTCACACTCCCAGGTAAAGCCTCCAGGAGGCGCACTTTTGGGTAGTTGTGTGCTCTAATACACAATGATAGGCAAGTAGCACCATTTCAAATAACTCTGACATAGAACTCTGAAATTGCACAGTAGGACAATAACTGTGGTGAATTTGGAGAGTGTACTATGAAGTATGTCTTTGATAGACATACTTCAGCCATTATTTTAGATATCAAATAAACCATTTTAAAAAATCTGTTTTATAAATGTAGTTGTTTTTCTGTTGTTGTATATATTGAATAAAGTATACCCTTAAAATACTCGTTTAAATTTTCAAAATTACTATGAAAAGATAATAGAATTAATGAAAATCCGTCCTAGTGGACCTCAATAAGTAAAATTAATTATTATTATTAATCTATTATTAATCTATTTTATTAAGGTTTATATGTAAAACGATTTATGGTACAATTCAATGTTTTTTTTTGTTTTGTTTTTATCTTTGTGTGGTGTGGAAATCACACTTTAAAAAAACTGATATTTTGTTTTATTATTTTGAAAATTATGAACAATAATGCCCTTCTTTCTATAACTTTTTTATTTTACACAGAAAATATTATATATTTTGGAGTAAATGGGAATTAAACCAATCCCAATATTTGCCAGTTTACATGCATTTTAAAATTTGAATTAAAAAAGCCACTTACATACTATCCATATATAATAATATAAGACTTAAAGTGTACAATCTGAATTATTTATTAACCTCTATGTTTCCTTGTTTCATTTCATATTACTTTACTTTTATAATTCTATTGTCCTTGTCTGTATCAATATGTATGTAACAATAATTCACAATGTCTGGTTATATTTCTTGCAATTTCTTGCAAAAAAAAAAAAAAAAAAAATAGTTAAAGTTTGGCCAGCAGTATTTACATAAAAATAAATAAAAGGGGGTTTCTGTTACACATTAAAATGAGTGTTACCACAAACCTGTTGATAAGATCAGGGTTGATTACTATTGATTAGTCAATCATAGTGGAACATTTAGGAGTGAAAATGATGAACAGCTTTCCATTAAGTGGTGTCCATCCTTATTTGGTGGTGTTTTCCTCTGATGTAAAAGATCTAAATGCTGTGGTTTATAAGTGAGAAAATGATGCCTGTGATCAACACACTTTCAACCCAGTCGTGAACCTCTCTCCTCTGCAGTGCTAGTGATCTTTAATTATGAAGAAACACAGTATTTACATTTTTGGACTAGTCATGCTTTGTACTGTTCTTTATGCAGCACGAATTACACCTTGTCAAAAACGACTGCTGCATAGTATTTTAGAAACACTGAACCACACTAACTTGAGCAAAGAGGTAAGACAACTCTTGACATTTAATTTATGCTGTGTTTAAAAATGCTGACAACTGTCTTGTCATTAAAGCAATTAGAGGAATCTGTGCCTGCAATAATGAATAAAAAAAAACATTGTGGGGTAATTATCATTCACCTTTTTATATTTTATTCATCTGCATCAATTATTTTGTATGTCTTATATAAACCTTATTGTCTTTTACAGGAAGATTTCTTCTGTCTAGCTGAAAAGTCCCTGAACACCATTAGGACCAAAGAACATTTTACCAAACTCATAAATATTTTGAAAGAGTACAACAACCTGGTAATGTTACTAATTGATTATAATATGAACTCTTTTTCATAGTGAAGTCTAAACTGTCTCAGATGTATCCGTCTACTTACTGTATATGCCTTCATGTTACAATCTTTGTTACAGACTAGAAAATTAACATGTGAAAACCACGCCAAAGGCTCGATCTACGTTCAGGAACTGCTGATGAACATCAAGGAATGCACTTTTGCCGAATTAGCGAATCGCACTTCTGTCGCTTCAGTGAATTGCACTCGGCACACACGTCCCATGGGACGAAAACCATCTTAGGGGTTGTGTTGTAATAGTCCACGTGTGGTTATATGCTGTATTTATCTGTATTTAAAGTCAAAATATTTTATTACAAATGCCCCTTTTGTATTTTAATTTCTCAAAATAAATCATAAAATCAACTAACATTGTAAGCTGAATGTGAGTTTTTTTCCTTTTTTTTTTAACACCAGGGTAGAGAGCTTAAATATAAAACTTTTAGGCACAGCAGTTGGGGATGTCAACTATTTAATAACAGAACAAATGTACGTGAGATAAAAACACAAATAATAATTTAATAAATAAAAGCTGCAGTTTGGTGTTTGTAAACATTTTACACACATCATGATGCAAAACAAAAGTTGGTAAAAAAAAAACTAAAAAACAAAATGTACCATGTTCCAGTCCACAATAACCTTCCAGTGCAGAATTCTAAGGCAGCACCAGCCTGTGTTTGTGACCACAATTACAATATCATAGAGAATGTGAGGACATTGGCACTAACATAAGCGCATGCAATATACTTTTCGCTTATTTAAGAATGGTAAACTATTCTAATAGCAATGAGAACAATTTGTTTATAGGTTGTGCTCTAAATGTAATTGTGTATATGGTTAAGTAGACAGTAGTTTTACAGTTCCCCCAAATGCATGTTAAGTCATAATATAACACAAATACCAGGCTTAAGTTGTAGACATTCTGATAGCTTTTTCTTACTTACATCAACTTAAACAAATACTTAACATTTTAAACTAATTGCTATCTAAACCTTCTTTACTGCAGAAGAGATTCGATCACAGCATCTGGCCTAGCTGATCTTTTCCTGTGTGAACATAGAAACGAGATAATTGTTATCAATGAATTGAACAGGAAACATGTAAAAAAAAAAAAAAAAAAAAGTTATATATATTATGCCTCACATATTTAATTTATCTCTAGTCTGCTATATATTGTGATATGAAAGTTATTTTTATTTAGACATGGTCTAAGCCTTGAGGAGCTTGTCAAGCATGCGAAGAGCAATTGGTTCATGCCAACGTACATTTCATATCAAAAGAGTTAAATTGTGGCTGGTCAGACATATTGTTTCTATGGGAAGCGACAAGTTTTTACTTTTTTTGGACTGTCTTTTATGAAAATCGGGTCACAAATGTTGCTTGAAAGGTGTTGGTTTTTCCCAATTAATGTCTCAAATGGCAGTCAGCACAGATAGCTTTTGAACAGCTATTTCACAGCTTTACACTGACTTTTAACTGGCAAAGACCTTGCTCAACGTAAGCACTGGAAGCTCAAAATTACACAAAATCCTAATTAATCCTGGCACTATTACCAAACACAGAGAAAGTTTCTGACATTTATAAGCCATATTTCTGCTGTTAGAATATTTCTTGATTTCTTCCATTATGTTTAGGCCTGTATGCCAATGTCCAATGCTAATCATTTATTAGCATTTTCTACATAACTTGTGTTTTAAAATGCAGTTGTACTTTTGTGCTATGTGATTTGTGGTAGTAAAAGTGTTAGCACCACAGCTGACAGTAAAGATATTTGAACAGTTTGTATTGATTTCTTTTGCAGTTTACTATTGTTTACATTAGCGACCAGAATCATTATGGCTGCAGGTGGCGTACAGGTCATCTGTCTGGCATAAACCGATACAAAAAAGTAATTTTTACAGCTAATGGGCTCTGTGCACCAAAAAAAAATCAGTGGAGCTGTTTATTTTTAAATGGCTAGCCCATTGTACTACTGAGTAGTTCCTGTCCAATTCATTTCTATAGGGTTTTAACCAAGCCAGTCTAAAATGAATAAATACAGACAGATCAGGCAGTGAACAGCAAGTTGTGGTGAATGTCTCTGACATGTTACTCAAGACTTTACAAAACAGGTGAATACTTCACCAAAGGACACTTCTGTGTTAATGAAGGGATGTGTTTGTGTCTCAATGCTAACATTAAAGCATAACAATTTAAAATTAAACAGCCCAACTGATGTCCACTTATGAATACTTGGAAAGAGCTACTATAAAGACCAGGCAATACTGTAGAACCAAACATTTGGAAAAGTTGGTGGCCCAAATAAATGTCGGGAAAAAACTGTGTAAATACCTCCGTCCTGTCTTTGGACGTCCACCTTTACTGCTTTTGGAGGTCCTGGGTCTTTCCAGCTTCATGAGCGACTGCCGCATGCTTTCTTCTGTATATGCAAGGTACACATGGGACAAGTCCACCTCAAATGGCTGAAAATTGCAGAATTACATTTTGTTAACTTGGTTAAGAATAAACTTTCAAGAACACTGTAATAAATGGAAAACATACATCTTTTTCTTTTTTGTCTGGCACAGGTGTTTGTTTTCTCATATTGTTGCCAGTGTATGCCACACATTTCTATGAAGGTTCAAAAGACAAAGTCAATCATATTCGATCAGATATAGTACAATGTCAGAGTTTACTCACCAACTGCCATTCTCCAATGTCTTCATTCCAGTGCACATAATTTTCTATCATCTCCTATCAAATAAAGTCAAAAGTAAATTACATTTATAAACATGTACATCAGTGTGAAATATGATAAACCTGGTACTCCTGTGGAATAAAGCTGTCTATGATGAGCATCTGCAGACGCAGCTCTCGGCTCAGCTGACGGATGTTTTCTAGTAGACCCTCAATTTCTCTGTGATGCTCCTGCTGCAAATCAGCCATCTAAGCAGCACAAAGTGTTCTTGAAAAACTCAAGAAGGGACACAACAGACACACATACAAGGTTCTTACCTCAGACTTGGCAGCCATCAGCATGGTCCACACTTTCTTTAGTTTCTTTGTTTTTCCTTGGGCTTCTTCTTGAAGACTTGTGTACTTTTCTTCAATATCTAGACGCTCTTGCTGTTTTAAGATTAAGACATATTAAGGTTATGGTATATTTTTGCACTATAGGGAAAATTGATTACCCTTATACCAACTCATAATTCTGATGGCAACAACACAACACACTTGCCGATGGGCAAGTGGCCACCATTTTTTACTTGCCCGACACCCAGATTTACTTGTCTGTTTAAACAAAATTGTCACTTCTAAAATAAGTATTAAATTAATATGTAAAAATATGAACAAGCCAAACATTGTTTAATCTAGATACCAAACATAAAAAATGTTTTTCCTCAGAGGGAAGGTTAAAGGTTAAGATTAAAAGACAATGGGGCAAGTGTCACACTAATTGTTATCAGTCATTTTTTTAAACAAAAAAATTATGTGATTATATGATGACCGATCTAGCCTTAGAACTGACAAGAATTGTCAATTGAGTGTCGTTCCCTTACACAAGAGCCAAAGCGCTGTAAACTTTGTTTAACTGCTCACAACGTTGTAGAAGTACTCAGTGTCACAATGAAAAAACCTTAATCTCTGAACATTATTAAATTAATTAGGTAATGTAAGGCAGATTTAGGCTACATATTAAGTAATTATCACATTATTACCATGTAATATTTGTTTAATACTTGCAGATTTTAAAAATGCTTTTGAGATTTCTCAAAGAAAAAAAAAACTAAATAGTTCATGTTCTGGACAATTCAATTCAGATGGCTTTCAACTATCAGTTTCAGTTCATATTTTAGTGCCACAACACTCAGTAATACATTCATATTCTGTTGATTTATTTATACGGTGTTTTCACACATAACTGTACCATGTCTCTATAATCACCCATTCCCCATTTAGTCAGAGGAAGACCTCAACTGACGGAGAACATTTAAATATTCCATATAATTCAAGTTATGAACCCAATTTTTTTACAGAGATACAGAGATACTCACGTCTTTTAAAAACAAATTTTTAAAATGATTTTTGGCTACAACGGTTGTAGCCAAAAAAAAAAAAAAAAAAAAAGACATGTGATTATCTCTGTCCTGATAATTTTTTATACAAAGTTATGATGTGCAACCCTTAAAACATCCCAAAATTGTTTTTATTTTTGGGCTTAGCACACAAGTTTTGAGGACGCGCAACTTTCACCATTTGACAAATCATACAAGGTTTATTCATCATGGATCACACGTGAAACATCAAATGGACTGGATTATTCATCTTTTTGCCGGAGATTTGCTATCTATTTACAGCTCAAGCGGCAAACGCCAGCAACGCTGCTGCTAACGGTTTGTTTTGTGTTGTGTGTTTTGTTCATAATCTTGGCTCAGCAATTCGTTTAAACAGCTCCTCTTTCTTCTTTCATTCAGTTCGCTGTAGTTTTTCCGACCCTCCCTATGCATTGTGGTTAATTTTGACCGGTCTAGTAACCATCTCTGGTCACTACTTTTCAAGATGCACTGTGGGAAATTTTGAGTGCACAACTTTTTCACCTGTTGGACATTCGGACAGCACTAAAAACGCGTGACCACTATACAGTGATAACTCTGATTGGTTTACTCCGCTTCCTGTTTGCTCGGGTTTGCTCTGCCCTAGAAATCGAATTGACTCAAATGCCGACCATTGCTAATTTTATTATTTAAATACTCTAACTCAGTGGTCCTCACTATTTTCTAAAGGAGAGCCACATTGGCAAACCAAAGATAAGGACCAAGCCGCAAAACTTCATCATCCACACTTTGTATTCCTCATACTTTTCGTTTTTTTGCTCTGAGTACCTTTCGTTTGTATATGTAAAATTATTTCAAACGTGTCTATATATGTAATTACATGTCCACATACTGATCTGGTGCATGTTTACCTGTATTCTGGTGGCTACTAGGTGTAATAAATAGCTGGTTGGCCCATTCTAGGTTGTATAGTGTGGTTTTATTTTATTTTTAGTGCCCCCTCAGCCCCCCTAACCCAAGCCCCTGAGTTTTGCTGCACAGGCCCTGCACTCCTTACACGCAGTTTCCCTTCTTCTTTCTTCTCCAAAACTGTCAGACTGCAAATGTTTAATCCAGGACTGCTACACCTATATTTTTGCATGTACATTTATAACATTTGTCTTTTGCAAGAGCGAGTTTGACTTCGCTTGTGGCGCTTCCATGTGTCGGCTGCATTTGCGCCTTTTGCCCTTTCATTCATTCAACATTTTGCCTCCTTTCTCCGCGAATATGAGGCCGATTAACGTCAAATAAAGAACATTTTGTAGCTTGAGACCAGAATAAAATTGTTTAGTGGTCATAAAGTGGCCCCCTAATAAACCTGATCCGGTCACGCATCTGTCCGAGTCTGCTCCTAAACCCAGACTCCGTCGCTCACTGTCTGCGCCCCGCGTAAAGAGAAAAAAGGAGTGACACCTCAAAGCAGCGCTCAGCAGTGACTGCGGGGAAGGAGGAGGGATGTAAAGCTTGTACTGGTCTCTAAACGGAGGGAAAGCTCTAAAGTATCTGTGACGAAGTACTTGCTCCCGTGTTTTCCTTACCGATGCCCCACAACCTGCATACGCCACATGATTCTCGCAAGGGTAATGACTGTTACGTATCAGTGATCAATCTGAAATGAGAAGACACAAATCTAGCCGCACTTCTAGTGAGTATATGCTATACCTGCGTATCACGTAGACCAGTCATTCCCAACCTGGGGGTCGGGACCCAAATTTGGGTCCCCAAAGATTCTGAGAGGGTCCCCAGGAATTTTTAGAGAAGAGGTTGGAACTAGATTTTGTACATTCTAATTAGGGAATTTAATTTTAATTGCTTAAGTAAAGTATTTTGTAATCATTATTATGTTAATTTCTGAATTATTTTAAGAACTCTTTATTAACCAGAAAACAGTTCTATTTTTTCTTCAAAGACAGTAGCTTTCTGAGTAGGGGAAGGATGACTGGGTCACTAACCACGTAAACGCGGAAAACATGGGTCGCTGGGAGAAAAAGGTTGGGAACCACTGACGTAGACTACACCACTGCCTGCCGCAGACTCGTCGAGCTTCTGCATTTGTTTCTTCAGTTGTCCTTCCCACGCTCTGTGTCCGTCCACATGGATCCACTTTTTTCGGCTTGATGCCGTTTTTTGGCTAGCTCGCGCTAACTTAAGTTGAAGCGTTGGATACACAACAGTCACAAATGCTGTGCTGTTGTAACACTGTCGTAAACATTTGCACTCACTGCGCAATATTTGCTGACACGGAATAAAACAGAAAATAGGACGGGAATGTGTATTCGTAAATGTTATTTGCGCCATATTTAGGGAGACGATTGATCAATCTATTTTTGTATATTATTAGAAAATATACACGATTACATGAGCCGCCAATTAAGGCTTGGAGAGCCGCATGTGGCTCACGAGCCGCAATGAGTAACAGGGCTCTAACTAATGCTGAAGAGGCGCACCGAGCGCCCAACATGCGTTTTTAATTTTTTTCTATTATTATTGTCGACGTCGTCGATTACGCAATGCATCGTTGCAGCTCTAACAGGTGGCTTTTCGAGTTTAGCTGTGTGTTGTTCGCTGTTGGCGCACTGTTGGATGAAAGAGGGAAAAGTGTGGAGCCAAAGAGTCGTGGGGAGAACAGACAGGTAGGAGTTTTCTCTGTAATCTGAGCGGGACTTGCTGTGGCGTGTGGGAGAGGACTTCCACATCATGCATCTCCGCTCCGCTGCGCCGCAGACCGCCTCCGATTTAGCGCGCAGACCCTCGCCTACTGGATGCAATTCGTCTCCACCGTCCACGCAGCGCAGGGCTGCGAAGTCTCGAGGAGCGGGACTCGCGGGATCCGCGAGAACGCGCGATCAGAAAGCGCTCCAAATGTAGTGGAAAGAAAACAAATACTGTACTGATTCACTGAAAGTTTGTCGCTTTTTTCACCGTGTCAACATATAATAATAACAATAACAATAAAATGACAGCCTAAAACTGTACTTAAGAGATTTACAACCATTTACATGTTTCGGGTGGTATTGATTGTAAACATTTGCCTTCTGGGTAACAAAAAGTTTAATACATGCCATTAGGTCCGAGTTAAGGTTTTTGTTTTGGAAACCCAGATGTAGTTCATGTTCTCTTTCCTGTTTGTTGCGACCTAAACTGTGGGACTTGATCCGGTCGGACTCTGGCGCAGAAAAAAATAGACTTCATCCGCAATTCTGTCGGAGAGCGGCAAAGTGGCGGAGCCGAGGCGCAGACCTGCGCAGCGCTTACGCAGGATGTGGAACGGGCTTTCATTTCGATGGCTGCGTTCTGCGCAGTGCGTGGCGCAGCGGAGACGCATGATGTGGAATTTGGGGGAAGACGAACTGCGCGGTGCTGCTCCCCGCTCACCAGTGGTAGTGCCCCGTGAAATGTTTTTCCCTACTGTACGGATTGAAGTCACGAACACTTCAATCTATTTTATTTTCGGGTTTAGCCCTGAGTTTGCGTTTCCTTTTTATACAGACCTAATGAAGTTGGAGATGTGCGCGCTGCAATGATCACAGGATGAAAGCGAGTGGAAAGGCGTGTGTGGCACAGTGACACGAGGCCCAGGTGGAATATTTAAACCAAGATCCACGGTGAATGGGTGAATATTCCTTAGCGACACCCAGCCCTGGACTGGCCATCTGGAGCACCGGGAGTTTTCCAGGTGGGCCGGTGCACTTTTGGGCCGATCATTTTCACACTAGCGCGACACAGCGTCAATCCCAATCTAAAACAGCTCCGTGGCCCAGCCCGTCGTTACCGGGGTCGGCCCATCATAAAGCCGATAGACACGCGGCAGCGTGGACTAGAAGCTGTAGCTGGAGCCTGGTTCACATTGAACATTGATAGACCTCATATGTGCGTGGTTCTGGTTATTTTAATATAATTGAAAAAAACGTAGATCGCGCAGCGCAGTCAGCTGGGTTCTTTTTTTCATTCACTTTTATTATAACGTTACCCAACGTCGTCTCCGCTCATTTCATGCACATTGCGTTACAGAACACAAGACGGGCGTGCTGTGCGTCACGGAAGCCACGGTGTAGTGCGAAATATAAGAAAAACAGACACAAAAGACAACATCACTACGTGGAGTTAAAAAAACCAACCTAAAATAGTTTATAAAAATTCGAAATTTTATACATTTGCACTTGCCCGCCGCTCGGGCCACAAGGGAGGGCAAAGCACTTGTCTGGACTGCATTTTCGACATCAAATCCTGGATGGCAGAAAACTTTCCCCAGCTTAACCAGGACAAAACTGAGGTTTTATTTATCGATCTTGAGGTTCAGAGAGAAACTTTTACCCAAACTTCAAGCACACAAGTACATCACAAAAATAGGTTTTTATCACTTAAAGAACATTGCCGCCCCATTCTCTCTCGGGCCAACACAGAGGTGCTTATGCATGCTTTTATCACCAGGTATAGACTACTGAAATGTCCTGCTCTCTGGTCTTCCCAAAAGGAGTATTTCAGGTTTGCAATTACTACAAAATTCCGTAGAACGTGTCCTGACTATGTCCAGGGGGCAAGACCACATTACCCTGATTCTACCCAATTCTTTATTCATTTCCCATATTTATTTATCTATTCTTATATCCATTTTAGGCTCTCCGGTGTTTCCTCCGTACCAAGAGCGGTGGTCGGCTGTGAATCCTGGCCTCATGGGCCCCTGGTGGAGGTGTGTGCCTCATCTCTCCTCTGTCCTGTGCAGTCCTGTGGCTGCACACAACTCTCTGCTCCTGGTGCAGACGGCTATTCTGACGCTTATTATTATTATACGCACGCAGACATGAGCGTGTTTGAATGTACGGGTATGTATATGTGACTGTCTGTAGGGGGGGGTAAAGTGTAAAGCACTTTGTGTTACATTTAATGTATGAAAAGCACTTTATAAAAAGTTTGATTTGATTTGATATATGTATCATGCAGTTAATTTGGGTCTAAATTCATGCAGCGCTTAAATGCAAACAATCCCTTGTAAATGCACTATGACTAGGCCAACGTCCACCTAATACCCATCATTCCCCGCAACCCATCACTAAGATTAAAATCAAGTATAGTTAAATGTGGTCGCGTTTGCATGATGTCATGTCCTGTTGGTGCAATACAACAGAAATGTTATGCAAGTGAAGCATTTAGGAGGAGACTAGAGGTTTCAAATACAATGTAGTAATAATTAAATTACACTATTTTATTGTGCTCAGAGAAACACTGCTGAATACGAAAGTAAACTCGGCATCACAACATTATACAAAGCTGTGGAAATGTATTAAAGGATACATTTTTGCCAAAGAAAAAAATCAGGATGATGGACTTTGTCATTGATAAAATGGTCATTATCTGTTTTCACAACAGGGGTTTGGTGCAGCATCACATCGTCAAAAAGAATCAAAAAATTACCAAAGTACTAACCTCTTTCTCCTCCAGCTCTTTACGCAGCTGCTCTGCTCTCCTGCGACGTTCTTCAAGCTCGTTGTTTGATTCCTCCAGCAGCTTCTCCTGTTCCTCAGCCTTGGCTAAGAGGTCCACCCCACCAACAATAACCTTTTTCTCCAAGGAAGATAGTTTCTCCAGCAGAAGATGGTGCTCCTGTCTGTTGGAGTGTAACAAGTTTACTACTATTTATGTTCATGTAGAATTTGCAACCTTCAATTTAAAAAGTAAGACAGAAAAATATAATATACGTACTGAGCTTTGAGTAGATCTTTTTCCCTTTTCTCCAGCTCCGCTCTGGCCTTGTTCCTTTCCTCTTCCTCCATATCAAGTTTGGCCTCCAAAGCCTTTCGTTCCTCTTCAATTTTTGCCTGCATTTCCACCATCTTGTCAGCAGATACCTTCTTCCTCCCTAAAGAAAAGGTAGTGTGTAAATCACAGTCTAAAAATCATCAAATCCATGCTTAATCATGGTGTTATGTGGTATGGACAGTTATTACTGCAGTGCTACAAATTAGGGATGTGCCAAAAATGTAAATAGCATATATCGTGACACTAAAATTGGCAATACAGTATCGATATCGTAAACTGCTCGAAATATTGCCATGAGTAATTTTTTGTATAATTAATATTAATAATCAATATATAATATAAACCACATTATTTTGCGCTTCAATTTTGTTGATTGTTAAAATGAATTAAACTTGTTCATGCAAAACATTTGACATACTCAGTGTTTTGGTGGTACAAATAGATTTTTGCATTTTCTTTTTGGTTTAGTTTGTGCCGGTCATGGTTTAACAAAGAAAAATGTTGTTAAAAATGTATTTGGTTCAAAAAAAAAAAAAAGTGATATTTTGTAGAATATCATGAACAATATAGCGAGAATCTATTGCAATATTGTGATAATATCGTATCGCGAGCAGTGTATCATGTATCATATTGAATTGTGAGGGACCTGGTGATTCCCAGCCCCTACTACAAATGTCAGTGAATACATTTTTATTATTAGGGCTGACCATGTCCCTTTAGTGGTGTCAAGTTGGTTATTGTATTTGATGCACACTGTGACTACAGTTAAGTGTAATCTGTGGAACCTGATTATAGAAAACACAGTGTGCTTGTTATCAGTGAAAAGAAAGTGGACAGAGACACAGGTCATAGTGAGCAAATCTATAAGAAAATTATAGCGCCCTGTTATACAAATTGTAATTTATTACTAAAATATTCATGATATACAGCTTATTGCTAAGGCGTCTACAGGAAAGTAGTGATATATTTATATGAAGTTGGCTATATAGATACAGTCCACAAACGAGGAAATGCCCATATATTTTAGCTCCATGGAGGAAACAATCCATATATTTTAATGGAGAACAGCATCTCTTTCTCCTACTGTTCAACAACCTCAATCGCAAATGGCGTGTTTCATATATACTATAGGTCATAATTTTAATTTGTTTGTTCATCAGGGAACATATTAGAAGAGGGAAAAAGTTGAGTTTCCTTTTGAATCAGTGCAGTTTCGCCCACGGTTTTCCTCACGTCAGACAACACCCCCTAATACATAGCTTATTGATACATGTTGGTATTACATACAGAAAACATCTTCAAGCAAGTAAAGTTCATTACAAAACTGTTGAGTAACCAAACATAATGCAGTGTGTGAAGGCTTATGTTGTAAGAAGGATTGAGAAACAGAGATTTACCTCTGAACGACAAGATATTGAAAATAAAAGAGAGGAGTCACAACTCCTGAGGTTGACTAGACAAGAGAGGCACAGGAAAGACAATGCCATTCGTCTTAGACTGTTTTTAGCTGAAACTTACCATAACTGTGGAAGAGATAACCCAGTTATGATATAATTTGAAAGGCCAACAGATTTGCAATCGTCGTTATTATCAATAGTCTTTCTATGAAATTAGGAACGTTGTGTGACACGTTGTTTGAACAACGTGGCAAAGGTGACAATATTTTGGAAATCCCCAGGTCTGAAAAGTGGCGTATGATAAAGCGTAAGTAAGCTAATAAAGGAGTCTAAGCGTTAACCTCAGACTGAGATCATCTTCTCAACTTCAGTCAGTGTCTCATCCAAAAAGCATATCATAAACAGATAAGAAAACTAAGTAAACAGTCACACAAGCTAAATTAATTTGACTCACCTCGTCTTCTTCTACGACTTTCTCCGGTTTCGCCTACCTCATCTTCACCTTCATCAATTTCATCAGACCCACTACCCTCAGAGCCTGAGATCTCTTCTCCTAGAATTGTACATAAGAGACGCAACAAAGTGTAATTAGCAAAAGTATGACAGTTCTAATGTGTCTAGTTATGTGCAATTAAAATACAAAAATGCAGAGGCCAGTGCATATTTCACAAGAAGGAAGTTTGCTCTTGCACCTAGGGCGACAAAATAATGTAATTTTGTTCTTGCAGCTTATTCTTGACATGTCGACTGAGTAGAACTTTGTGGGCGTAGCAAATTGTAAATTTCTTTCTCTTTTGAGAAATTAAGATAAAAACTGACCATATCAGTCATTTCGATTAACATATAAACAATTATCACGTAGCAAAAACAAGGCAACAGCTGTTGAGTTGAGGGCATAGAGTGGTTCGGTAGAATTTCTTATGAAGCATGAAATGTCTTCGGTTCAGACATTTTATGCTTCTTGCTTCTTATAAAGAATGAACTGGCCTTTAAATTACAATAAATAAATGGGCATCATTTGTAGAACTACCTTCCTCGAGCTTTTTCTTTAACTCCTCAATTTCTTTCTGAAACTGACGAAGTAGAGCATCTTTAGGATCCTCATTGATCCTGGCTTTGTTCTTGATATTTTTAGCCCTGTTGGCATACCGCAGTGTGCTGATGGTCTCATCATAGTTGTAGTCAGCAGGGCCTATATTTGCACACTAATGTAGAAAAGTAATGGAATCAGCACTCCAGTGAAAGGAGCTTAATGGACTCCATCCATGTCTAAATTCACATTACCATCATGGTCTTGGAGTTGCCACCCAAGGAGTCCTGAAGTAGTCGTGTCAGTTTGGAGTTCCTGTAGGGCACATGAGTGCTCTTGCCATCCACCAGAGCAGAAATGACATTACCCAAAGTGGAAAGAGATAGGTTGATTTTGGTGGCTTCTTTCAATCTCTGACCTGTGGCCCCAGTTTTACCCTGTCTCTCTGAGCCCTGTGTAGGGAAAGGGACAGAGGAAGAGACTATACTTGGAGAACACATAAAATACATACAGCAGTATTTTTCTATACTTGGAGGACACATAAAATACATACAGCAAGATCAACCAGATGAAGCTTTCCCATGCGCACATGCTGATCTCCATCAACACCCTTTTCACTGCACTCAATTGTAATGGTGAAGATGGCATGAGAACGGGAGCTGTGTTCGTTCATGTTGGTTGCTCCAACTGATCCTAACAAAAGAAAATAATGCTATTATAATCCAACAATTCGTCAAGTGACATTTCCTATACAAGACCATGTATGAAAAATCATAGGCAAAAATGCTAACTGTTTTTGTGTCCAAGTGTCATAATTCTGTCCATGTCATCTGCGTTGTTGACAACATAAACAGACAAATCCTTAATGAACACACCAACATCTGGTCTTTCTTTTACCTGTAATTAGAAAATGTCTTAATTCATAAAGCTTGCTTTCCCCCATTCAAAAATTATTAATATGAAGATGTAACACACTATAATAGTTTACCTCAAGCCGCTGCATCTGATCTTTACCAAGCAAATCTCGCACCTCTTCATTGTAAATTTCAAGGTATGAAACACGGACCAAAAACCTATTCATTTACAACAGCAACAAAATGTAAAAGCAAAATAACAAGTCACACTACAACAGTATTAACAATAATAGTAATTGCTACTCCAACATTTTGTTCATGCCTTGTATCACCCTCTGCCTTTGCAATGTGGCCAAATATGTGGGCAAAGGAGTTGGGGATAATGCCGCGGAGTTCTGGCACAGCTCTCACACCTTCCATGGTAAAGGTTTTTCCTGTTCCTGTTTGTCCATAAGCAAAAATGGTCCCTGAAATGAACATGGAAGTGTAAATTAGAAAACTATACAATATTGACAATTTCTAACCAGAGGTACAACCAAAGGCTATTTGTCATTGTCTCAAGATGTATTTGAGTCTTCATTTCAAATGAAAATAAATTATCCATGCAGTATATATTTTTTAAATGTAACGTTAAAGGGTGTAAAAATACTAAACATGTATGTGTTGATTTGGGAAAATGAACTGTGGATTAAACCAGCAAGTACAATAATTAACTAACACGTTATAGTGTGTGTGTTTATTACCAAGATAAGAGTGGTAGATCAATACATTATAATATACCATTATATCCTTCCAATACTGAGTCGACGATGGGACGGGCAGTGAGGTTGTAGACGTCCAGCTGTTTGCTATCTGGTCCAAACACTGTGTCAAAGGTGAAGGTCTTGGGGGGCTCGTTGGGAGTTTCCAGCTTGTTAACTGTGATAGTCCCGCGGATCTCGTCCACAAGGACGGCCTGTTTGTGGCCCATCATCGTCTCTTTTTGATTGAGGGGGCGGCATCGGACCACCACTTTGACATTGTCACTAACCTCCTGCTTTTCGAGCCTATTACTCTGGAATGAAGACAAACATTACATTAACCCTGACTATCATATACAATTAGACGTATGGTTTATTAAAGGTTTTCGTTTCGTGTGAGGCAAATAAACGAGTTCTTTTGTCATAAACAACGGAAGAGGAAGACATTCTGAAAAATCTCTCTGAAAGTTATCCGTTTATGGTTGCTAGGCAAACCAAGCAAACCATCAGTGTTTCGAGCCAGAGCAACGAAGTCTGCTCGTTCACAAATATTGCACATAACGTGAAATGTGTGAATTTACGACATAAATGTAATCTGATGCAATGTTATCCGGGAGAATTTAATAATTTCTAACAGTTGTATATGATTAGGCTAACTATGCTAGCTGGGTAGCATCAGCGGCTTCGTGAATCGGAGGAAACCTTCTACCAAAAACAAATCCTACAACGTAAAACGTTAATTTACATGCTAATACTTACCGGCATTGTTAAACATGCGTCAATATGATCGCGTGTGTGAAATGTCGTCAGGATGTTGCTATTCTGTTATTCTGTTCTGCGTTTTACTCAGACAATATAAATGCTAGGGCAGTGCCCATAACAAATTCTCCCATCCGACAGACGTGGTGTGCTAATCAGCGCATGCGCAACAGTGTTTGTAGGTCTGTTACGCCTTGTCCGTCTGTGGTTCGCGGCTCAAGAGGGACTTGCAGCCTGCCCGTTTACTGCGGTCTGTATTTGGCGAAAGCCCTGCAAATTCACATGGTTACACGCGAGAACACTCGTCTAATGACAAAGCCGCATTGACCGCTGCGGCGTCCGGGAAAAATAGCGGATTCTTTCCGCAGACCCGCTCCAGGGCGCAATGACTACTGAAGAAGCAATCTATGTACACCATAGATAGACGGTCTATAGCAGCGGTTCTCAAACTTTTTAACAGTTCACATTCGCGACCTCCAAACACAAAAAATAGGCGACACGCAAAGTGATAAATTAGCCTTATATCTAAAGACCTAGAAAATTTATTTATTTTAATAGGCCAATAGGAATCTACATTTACCACTGCATTTGAAGCCTGTCAAGCCTTGTTTAAGACTATTGTATTCATTTTTCCTCATCATCTGCGGATCCCCAGAAATCATTTCGCGAACCTCATTGGGGTCCTGACCCCTAGTCCGACCACTGGTCTATAGCGTATTCCTGGGGTTAGACCTTGGTCTGTAAATAGAACATTTGCTCCATAATATCAATGTGCTTACACAAACAATACAACTCAAACAAGGGTTCTGAAGTTGTTTTATTTACAGAATTCGTATTCTCTAATTTCTGGAGTTGGGTAAAGGCACTCAGTCAGATGGGATTTATGTGCAAAATCTGCAGTAAATAATTAGTCACATATAGTTTTGGAAATAAATTTAAATAATTTATTTTTTATATTCTATATAAAGTACTATATTTTAAGTTTTAAAGACAAAACACACAATGACATCATACAATCAGTAGGATGTCGGATTGGCAGAATTAATTTCTTTGAAACTCAGTCTTGTTGTTTGACCTCTGAAGACCTCTTTGGCAACTTGACAACAGTCAAATCAACATATTTTGATGGCAGAATTATCAGCTGAGCCTCTCCAGAACTTGAAGGATGTTATTTTGGAACAACCCTGTGTGCCCACTGCTCTCCTGTGTCACAAGGAGGCGTCCATCAGGTCGCGGTCTGTGGACCAGTACAAGCTCTCCTTGAACTAGAGTGAGCTCAGAGTCCATCTGTGCCAAATGAGTTTTGGTCACTCTGTGTCTAAGGAAAAAAATATACAGAAATGAATATGAAGCACTACTGGTGACAAAATGTTTTTCTTATTTAATAATATAAAAGTTTTAAGGCACCTGGTGGGGCTAAATTGAGCGGACACAGCAGCAAACAATGGCTGGGGTAATACCGGACCATTTGAGTTAAGATCTGTGATGGTTGTCTCCAGACCCTTTCTGAAAATAGGAGCTTTTCCTTCTTTCAGGATTATTCCTGGTCCATCTCTGCCCAGTGTGAGGGATGGGGCCCATACTTCCAGAGGAGAGAGGCCAGATTGGTTACTGGATGCAACTTGTCCTGCTGACCAGGAGGAAGTACGTCGTCTTAGAGGAGGGGAGTCTTCATCAGTGAGGAAACGCACTGTCTTAGCAGGCTACAGGGCATATAAATGAATTGTGATAAATAATTTTCAGATAGTCATAGTTAAGAGCTACTACATGCAGTCAAGACACTAGAATCTTTAACGTCTTTAATTTACAAACCTTTTCTCCGAGATTTCTAAGAGAGTCAGGTCTAACAAGGATAGACTGTGGAGCAGTGGGAGGCGGCTGAAAAGCTGATTCAAGTGCTGGAGAAAAGTCTCTGTCTTTGTGATAAGCAGCAGCAGAGGGCGCTATTGACTCGCTCATCCATCCCAACGGTCTGACACAGCTGGCCAGGATGTTGATGTTCTTCTTCCTTTGCAAAGCTGGTGAGTAGCCAGAAGCTTGAACTTGAGCAAAATGCCTTGTGTTGGATGGGTTATTTGTATTTGACATTTGGTTGAATTGATTGAAGCCTGGAAAGACAATAAAACATTAAACATTATCACTTGTCTAATGTTAGTTTAGTTTAGTGATTTAGTGTATTGTGTACCCACATTTATAATTAACAGAGTGCCAAGTTCTAACCAACTTAACAAAATGTTGCCAAAAGGTGGATATTTTTATTATTTTTATTATTTAGCACTCACCTCTGTGTGGGTTGAAGATGCGCCTAACTGTGTCCCAACCTTGAGAACTCCCATTAAAGGATGCTTTTCCTGTGGATGACATAGTGTGCTGTGCTCCGTTGGGTACAGTTGGAGCTTGTCCTGTTGGGTATATTGTTCCATCAGCGTTTACTTTATCAAGGGCAAGTACAACAGCAGGGTTCCTGGCAGCTGTGGGTTTCCTCCCAGCTACTGAGTTGTATTGTGACGGCGCATTAGCTGCTTTGGTCTCAAAAAGTTTGGCAGATGTTCTACAAAAAACATGCATACGGAAATTACTAATCATTTACCTTTAATAAGGCACAGTGAAAACATTTGATTCAATTTTTATTGTCTATGCTCCAAAAAGACTGAGCTACGGTATCTCTAAACAATATTATCATACATCCAAGGACCACAACCCCTTACCTCAGCACAGGCGTTATGTAATTGCTTGGTAAAATGCCCACTTTGCCAGTTCGTAATGATAACCCACGGAGCCATCCTTCTTTAAATTTGCCATATACTCCCACCATCTCTCCTCTTCTCAGCTCCAGCTCCTCTGGACGCCGTGGTTTATAAGAGTAGAGCACAGCACAACTAAGGGATCAATAGAAACATTTATTACTATTCAAACTGACAAACCTTCTAGTCACTAGAGGTTATGTAGGTGACATCACAACATTCTGAATTTTAGCAGTAAGTGGCAAAACTGCGTGGTGAGTGATGACATTTTCTCCTGTAAGAGCTAAAACACAGCTAAAATGGGAAAGAGCTTCTACACTCCAATAACAAATAAAAAAGTCTAAAAACTATTTATTTAGTTTGTACCTGGCCTCTAAAAAGAAAATCAAGAAAACAGCTGTAAAAACAAATAAACAACAGGAACACTGCAGATACGCTCATATTTATCACTGATACAGACTTTGGGATCACACACAGTTGAACTGAGTACCTTTCTTTCCCTAAATAAAATGTTTCTGAGTGTCTTGAGGAGATTAATTGTTGAGAGGCAAATTAAGTGTCCTAAATCTCCAACTGCCATTAGCAAATATGCTATCTGAGCTCTGCACAGTTGGAGCAACAACAGAGAAACTACTTTGTTTACTTTTTGCCCTATAAAGTTAAGTTATTAAGTTAAACAAAAGCTCTATGGACAAAAAATATACCAAAAAAGCAAACAAACACATTTTGTCAGTTGTGCTGCTCGCAATGTCAGTGCATAATCTCTATTGATTAATGGTGCACTATGTAATCTTTCTGATGGAGGGCCTGGAGATGTTATAGTTTTGAATGTTCCACAAGCAGGTGGTAGGTGTTTATATGGGGCAGGCGAGCTCAACAAATAAATTCTATATGGACTACAAAGCCGTTTTCAGGCTGCCCAGGAAATCGGTGCATTGCGGATTAAACAATGAACACATTTTTTTCCCTTGTTCGACACTTGCGTGAATGGAGTTCTCATCAAGCCAGAAGTGCCATTACTACAGGAGTGTAGTAATGGCACAAGTAGTGGCAAAAAGAGGCAAAAGTGGGTGGGGTGGAATAAGGTGAATAGAACATTCCAGGCAGCGGTAACATTGCCATGGAGACAAGCAGGTGACAGACCTTCCACCAGAAAAAGTTACATAGTGCTGTTTTAATTATTTAATGGATATTTTTGTTCATAAATACATAAATAAAATGACTCACACACTGATGGAAAGCTGCTGTGCGGAGGAGTTTGTGCTGTCGGCCGATGACATTTGAGGGTTCATTAGAGCCAGAGTGGGCGGAGCTTCATTGGACATCCTCTTCTCACTCTATTCAAATGCAAACAAAATATCAAATATTGATCGCAGAAATCAAAGATTTTGTGACTAATCTGGAGGACAAACACATACATTTACATGAACATGTAAATGATAAGAGTAGTACACATATTATGCTACAGTGTACAGTTTTTTGAGCTTTTAGCCATGTGTAATATTGTTCCATCATCAAAAACAAACCTGGAGTTACATTTAGCTGCATTCACGCCGTTTTGAGCAATGCTGGTTAGAAAATCATGTCCCCTCCGACCGTCAAAAACACTCCCTGCTCGATTGATGACGTTTTTTCTGATTATATACGTCACTTATCAGAGAATCTTCTGCTGTTTTAAGTCCTACCGTCTAAACATGATCTCTGCTACTACTAGCTTGATAATCGGATGTCACACAGTACCTTAAAGTGCTAACATAACTAAATTGTGTAAGCTCTGCATACACTAAGTAAGTGCAAGGGCAAACTGCAAAGAAACATTTTAATTTAGTTCATAATAAACTTTTTTTTGTTTCAAAACATGAGATGGCAAAATTAAGGTACTTAAGAACACGTTTAAAGGCTAATAACAATACAAAAAAAATGCAGACTATTTTTCCAGGGGTTATTACATCAATTACATACATTTTGATAACGTTAAGGATGTGGAATATGCGCTTGAATTAAGGCTTAGGTGTAGCTGACAAAATAAGGAAAAGGTGTGAGGAAAAACATGTGAATAATACAACAATTATAAGAATGTATTTGTATGCACATTTTTTAACATTTGGTACAACCAAAAGGAAATGTAAATATTATATTTCAGTTTATATTTTCAGTTTAGTACATCATCATTTACATCTCACATGCTCTTATTCTGGTAGCATAGGGATAGAAATAAGGTTCCTGCATATTATTATCTGCCCGTTGATGTCTAAGATTTGCTTCATGCTATTTACAGGACTGTACCACTCAGCATCACCCCTGGGCCAAGGAATCATTCTATAGAATATGCTTTGCTTCAAGTGCTTCACTGTCATACGTCAGAAAAAGCACAGGACTGGCAGAAGCCACAATATTGGATTTATTTAGCTAAATTAATGCTTTGAGGAAACAGTTGAAAGCAATTGATTTAAATGTTGCAGGGACGTATAATTTACTGTTTATTTATTCATTCAATATTTTACCAGACAAATCAATAGAGAACACATTATTATTATGACCTGACCAAAAGGCAACACAAAAACAACACAAGAAAGAACACACTCGCAGCAAACACAGATATCCCTATGCTAAAGCATTTTACAATAGTATAGCATTGTTGTCTAGATCAACTATCGTCCATATTTGTCTTCAGTTATTTCACTCACAACATTTCATGTGGACAAAGCCATTTATCTAAACCTTGTTTATAAAAGCCTGAACATGTGCCCATAGTACTGAATTATTTATGGCTCTTAAAACCTCTTCTATTTCTGTATTTTGTCACAGTCACACAAAGTTCTAGTCATGGGAACACTGGACAACAATTATGAAAGAAATGAAAAACAAAAGTCATATTTCTTATTACAGATTGAAAATTTGTAATCAAAGTCAACAAGAAGATATACATGGTGTGAGCTTTTGCCAGTGCCATACCACACTCTCTTTAATCTGGGCATGTCTTTAGTCAACCAAGAATTTCTTTAGTCGATTACATCCCTACTGGATTGAAGGCATTTACAAGAAACAGTGGTAAATTGTAGTGAACCAAATGATTACGTGAAGATGTAACCAAACATACAACAATACAATACTAAGCGCAGCACAGTTGGAGCAAAAACAGAGAAACTACTTTCAGTTCAGTTGACATTTTACCGTAAGAAGTTAATGTGAAAGAAACAAAAACTCCATGGACAAAAATTAGGCCAAAGAAAAGCTAAGAGGTAATTTTTATCAGTTGTGCTGCCTATAATTCTGCCACCCAGTCAGAATGTTGAGGAGCATATTTTAATAAAATATATAATAAAATAATAATAATGCATTATACTTATATAGGACTTTTCTGGACACTCAAAAATCTTCACATTACATTATTCATTCACTCCACTCGATGGTGGTAAGCTACAATAGTAGCCACAGCTGCCCTGGGGCAGACTGATGGAAGCATGGCTGCCAATCTGCGTCATCGGCCCCACAGTCCACCACCAACCATTCACACACAAAGCTTCCAAGATCTGTCTGTTCCTCAACATTCAGAAGTGTCAGAATTATGAGCAGCACAACTGATAAAATGTGTTTCTATGTTTTTTGGCCTAATTTTTGTCTGTCGAGCTACTGATTTACTCAAATGAGCATTATATGGCAAAATATAAACTGAAAGTAGTTTCTCTGTTGTTGCTCAGACTGTGCAGAGCTTAGCTAACTTGTTTGCTAACGGCAGTTGGAGATTTAGGGCACTGCCAAGCAACAATTACTTTCCCCAGCTCACAGATACAGACATATCTTTTTGAAGGACAGAGAGTTCAACTGTGTTGAGATCCCAAATCCTGTATCAGTGATAGATGTGTGTGTAGCGGCAGTGTTGCTGTTGTTTATCTGGTTTTCTGCAACTGTTTACTTGATTACTTTTTACTAGATATCTGGTACTAACTAAATATTAAGCAGAGTTGTAGACCTTTATATTTTCTATTAGACTGTAGCTGCTCTTTCATATTTTACTTGTGTTTTGAGCTCTTACAGGAGAAAATGTCATACTTTGTTCTCCCATGCGTTTTTGTCACTCTGTAAAAATTCAAAATGCTGTGATGTCACCTGCATCTGCCACACAACAGCCACTTTGTGTTGATGCCACCACCAGATTTAGATAGTAACAAGTTTATTTTCGACAATACATTTATTCACAATCAGTTTAAGTTTAGGGTTAGGAACCAAGATACCCACATAACATCGAAATATAACATGGTAATGAGGTAGATTCTGAGGTTTAGTTAATAACAGTACAGTTTGTAACAGAGAAGTGCATAGAAGCTCCTGTTACTGCTCCTCTGATGAGAGTTACCTGTTAAGTGAAGAGGAAGGAGCAGGGCACAGAGGGGTCTGTTATGTAATAAACCTCAGCAATGACTCACCACCATCATCAGCACAGATAAGCTGACACTGAGGGGCTTGCAATGCCTCCCACTCGCCACATCCAGCTCTCTGTTTTACTTATCTCCTCCCTTCCTGTTTTTATCACTTTCTATAGACCAAACTTTGATCCTTCATTCTATTCTTTGCTTCAATTCTTCAATTTAGAAAGACTTTATAGGAAGCCTCTAGGATAAAAAAAAAAGTAAGATACATTTGCTAAACATTCAATTTATCTCAACAAATGACAAAATGTGTCATCTGGTAATAAAACAAGTACTCTTCTTTTTATTTACTTGTTTGTTTGTTTATATCGTGATTTTAATCCACATTATTTTTATTCTGTGATTATTTTTACTTGGTGTATGAACAAAGGCCTTGTCTACGTAATGTTGTATGTTAGATGATAGCCGAGTTTTATAAAATCCCTAAATAGAGTTACTTCACACCAAAAAGTGTGGATACATTTGAACAAGACAAATAAAATAAATGTTGAGAAACACACTATTGAACCTCCTATCCTCTGATGCTGTTTTCACACATTTTGTATTGGGTCATTATCAATGGAAGGAGAGGAGTCTCTTCTCCCACTACTGATTCAAGACCTTTGAAAGTTTCTGTACACCACTTACACCTTAAAAGCAAATGTTTTACATATCCATGTTGATCTGTTTTCAGGGCCACTGCATCACATAATGGCCTACTCTGGGGCAAAGTCTTTTGCTTGTCTGTTCTTTAAGCTTGGTGTCATAGTTTCCTCCCCGTTTCCTAGGAACATTTGAGTCTTTTATTGACTAAAGAAAACATATTACATCATTCAGAACTGAAACACATGTTTTCACTTTCTATTTAATTGGTAAGCAAAACAAAGCCTCGGCCAGTTATCGAGCACTAGACAAAAGATGAATTAAATCTAAGAAAAATGTGTGGTGCACAAAGTGTGTCTCACCTGTGACAGCGGTCTGTGTGAATTTTCAGAGTAACGTCTTCGCTGAGAGTTCCCACCGGATGGATGTGAGTGGCTCCGGACTGCAGGGGGCACAGAGCCGTGGTGGTGGTGACCCTTGTGACTGAAGCTGTTGATGACAGCCCTCTCGCCTTTGGAAGTGTACAGGTTTTTCCCGCTAGCTACGTGATGCTTCCGATGGTTAGAAAAAGTCTGAGCATTAACAATGAGAGTTTGTCCTGAGACTTGAGGGGGTCCGAGGTGAGTGATCCTACTTAATGTGTCAGTGGCCTTGCTTTTCCCTCCGCTGCTGGTCCAGTATTGGGATTCCTTAGAGTCACTCCCCTTTCGATTTTCACCTTCAAGAAGCTTGGCAGTCACCAAATTTGGCTAAAAGAACCGAAAACATACAAAAAAAAAAACTGTGACAATGAATCCTAAAAAGGTAAATTAAGGAAATCTTCTGTGAAGCTCTGTTCCTTCTGAATACTGACTTTCTTTAGACTTATCTCCACTCCCCTACAACTTGTTGGATGGGCTGTCAAGCAGAGGGATAAGTACCCTTCAAATGAGCCAGGAAAGGCTGACTGGTGCTCAGAAAGGAGCAGCAGCAGGATCTGTGAAATGTAGAGCTCCACAGACAGGCATGGCAGGGTTAATGCTTTCACTTCCCACAGTGATGTGCTGTTATACCACCGAAGCAGAGAAAGCATTACTGTGTCTTCATGCATGGCTGCACCACACAAGGAGGCAGGCTCGGAGAGAGACACAAGAGCGCGATGAAAGGCTAATGTACATAGACACCGCAAAGACACAGTAACAGAAAAATTTGTAAAATATAGTTCAGTGTAAGTGTAAGTGTGTGTGCAAGTGTAAGAGTGTGTGCAAGTGTAAGAGTGTGTGCAAGTGTAAGAGTGTGTGCAAGTGTAAGAGTGTGTGTGTGTGTGTGTGTGTGTGTGTGTGTGTGTGTGTGTGTGTGTGTGTGTGTGTGTGTGTGTGTGTGTGTGTGTGTGTGTGTGTGTGTGTGTGTGTGTGTGTGTGTGTGTGTACATTCTCTCAGCTGTTGAGCAAATTTGAGCAAAAGTCATTCCCATTTTCAGCTTGATAAGCAAACTCTGCAAACCTAACTAAGCCACATTGTCCTACACCAGTGCTTCTCAATTAGTGGGGCGCGCCCCCCCAGGGGGGCGTGGAGTGATGCCAGGGGGGGCGCGTGTGACCCCAGGAAACATGCTTTTTGCCGTACTGTTCTAAAACTAAGTGTAATTGCACATCCACAACAGTAGGTGGCAGAGGCGCTCTCTTTGCCTCTCTGGGGTGTACGGTCTTTCGTGTCAAACAAATGATATGAACTGCAGTAAACAACCCCTAAAAAAATGGAAAATTTTGTGACAGGGATGAAGAGGAAGGCGGAAAGAGAAGGAGCTAGTGAGGCAAAAGAAAGTCGTCCGAAAGCTAAGTTGAGTAAGTACGATGATGCATATTTAACGCTCGGCTTCACTGTAACTACGGAGAGAGACGAGGAAAGACCGGTGTGTTTACTGTGTTTAAAAGTGTTGGCAGCGGACAGTATGAAGCCAAGTAAATTAAAGCGTCACTTAAACACATTACACCCCGATCACGCTGATAAGCCGCTGGAGTTTTTTCAGCGTAAACTTGCTGAATATCGCCAACAGTCATCCCGCTTTGTGAAAGCCACTTCAGCAAACCAGCGAGCACTGTTGGCGTCATATAAGGTTGCGTACCAAATTGCGCAGTGCAAAAAATGTCTTTCTTTTTTTTGTTTTTAATGTCAATAAAGGATACAATGTTACGCATATGTACTAATAACAATTTGATAGATAGGGGGGCGCGAAATGTTTTCTTCTTCCTGGGGGGGGCGCAACAGAAAATAATTGAGAAGCACTGTCCTACACTAATGAGCAGCTGCATAATCAGCAGGGCTCTTTGCCTTAGCATTCTGCAGCAGACAAGTGACATTTATGGATGAATCAAAGATTTAAATAAAGACCAAGGTAGTGTCTGGGCACTGACTTGGAAATAAAGACATCCAGCTATGACATCTATGGTTCAGTTTACCACAAGAACCCCACTATTAGAGCCAAGTCCCAAATGGAAAGTGACTGCCTTGATCACGGTGAAAAGGCCATAATCCACAATATTTTATAATTAAAGGGGAGAGAACTATTACTACCAGTAGTAATCACTTGAAAAGATGCACTAACCTCTAGAAACTGCAGAGGGCAAATTCCAGCTTTATCCCCAAGCTTGGCTTCAATCCAGTGTTCATCCACTCGTCTGATAAAAGTGAGAATGTCACCCTAAAATGAGAAACAAAAAAGATTGAAACTTTACAAAGTTCTCAATAACATGACATAATTTTACTGTCTTCAGGCAAAGAGCTTTCTTTAACCAGTCTACAACATTGTACCATGTGTCATAAAAAGCTTATGCTTCAACTTTCCTTAAAAAGAAAACCCATAACTGAGCTCCTTACGTAACGCTCGGAGAATCCTTTAGGCTAAGTAAGAGTCATAGCAGCAGAGAAAGGACAAATAGCACCGGCCATTAGAGGAGGCTGCATGTGCATTTATTTATTTATTTATTGACCTTTCCTTAACCAGGATAGTCTCACTGAGACTCAAAATCTCAAATTCAAATTCAAAACTTAAATAATGAACACAATAATGATGTTGCATCCATTGTTTGGATTCCTTTGACTACACCTTTCCAAATTAAAATAAATATTACATTCTGTACATGCAAAATGTGATATTTAACCATTGATTTATTTTAATTTGGAAAGGTATAGTCATAGGAATCCAAACAATGGATACAACACCATTATTATGTTCATTATTTAAGTTTTGAATTTGAGATTGAATTTAATTCAACAAAGGACACATTTTTGATTTCCTCACTACATTAATTTATTGAGCTTATATTTATATTGATTTTACAGGGGCAAAGCAATCAGACATACTTACACAGTAAGTTTTCAGCTGACGCGATGCATATTACATTGATAGCTAAACAAACTGAGCTAATTGTCTATGTCAACACCCAGTTTAAATGTAAAAAGAATTGCAAAAATAAATAAAATATATATGGGAGATGATAAAGAGCAAGGTGAACACTAAAAAAACATATATAATAATGATCATTTTTTGTTTTGTTTAATGGAATGTAACAACAGGTCAAATAAAGACGGCTGTGTGAGGGAAAGGGAGAAGTATGTTTGTGTGGAATTATGAATTATGGTTATTTCACCATCATTGTCATTATTATCTTAGCAACTCATGTTAATGTTAAGATAACATTCTTTATAAAGATCTCTAATACAGTCTTGCATCATGCTGTAATGTCATGCCATGTGTATCTAATTGTAACTGTATTGCACTGTGCCTTTGTGATGTTATATGTACTGCATAAATCAATTAAAAGTGTATAGCTGGTGCTTTTAACACAACACAATCTTACTTTAAGTCTACATGACAGGTTCTCAAAATGTTCTAATTATGACTTAGTTGGTGCCATATGAACCATCTCAGACTCTGAGGACCACAGGGATCGGCCTCTTGCTGGAGCCCTGAGTAAGGACTAAACATGGGGAATCAGCGTTTCAATTTTATGCAGAAAGGAACGATATTCCTTATGTGGTCAGACAAACACCTACACAGGTAGTTTTTAAGTCTAGGGTAAAGACAGTAAAGACAGTTCTGCTTGGTCATGCATACGACAGAGAATTTTGTATGTATCTTATATTTTTAAAACTGATTTTAATTATTTGTTTTTATTTTTGAATTGTGTTTTTCTTGTGTTTTTAATATGTGTTTTAATGTTTATGAAGCATTTTGAATTGCGCTCTGTACAAATTGTGCTAAGTCAATTTTGCTTGCTTGCTAGTTTAGTGGGAGGGCACCTGCAGCAATTTCAAACTATTGTGTAATTTCTATGGATTTTGGCCCTAGTGTTCCTGCGAGTGAGTCTTTTAGAAACAGACCTTGAGGAAGCCGAGGCAGCAGTGACTGTCCTGCAGGTTCATCGCTTGTGGGCTGAAATCACACAGCGCCCTGCATAAAGGTGCCGGGCTGCTGGGAGCACTGCTGTACACCTTTCTGTTGTCACTGGGGTTTCCACAGTTCAAGTCCTCATCCGCCGGGGACACACCATTTCCAGAGGTAAAGACATGGTCATTCATCAAACTTCTATGCTGGTTTTGCAAAGAAGATCTAATAGAAACCTGTAGGTCCAAAATGTCAAAAAGGTTTTTGGTAACCTTTTTGGTTAGTTTTTTCAATCGCTTTGGGAAATTTTCTTAAACTTTTCATATAGCAGTTTGAAGAATCTAACTTTGTGAACACAAGTTCTTGTAAAAAGGAGACTTTGTAATTAAAATATCACAATCATCAGATTTGTAAACTAATTAATCCATTGTGCAGACACAGCTCGGAGAATACTAACACACTTTTAAATGTGAGCTTTGAGGGAGTTAGAGACCTACAGGACCAATATCAAATGTTTTTGTTAGTTTGAGCGTGAGGTATTTATTGCAAATATGTATTAAATATTACACTTTATGTAGCCCCAAAAACGTTTTCATTTTTCAACATTTTACTTTTCTAGCATCAGGAATCAGAACTGTTTCAGACTTAGACAATGGAGTCTGGATCTAAACCTGGTTGTCACTACCAAAATTTTTACTCTTTCTGTAGTCTGACTATAAAATAGCTTCATGTTGTAAAATGTGTTCTGTAATGTCCTCTGTGTCTTTGGTCAATGAACCTGAATAGGATGAACAGACTGTAGAACATGCAAAGGGAGTGTTAAAATGACATTCTGACTTTAAAGAGTGTTTTGTGGTTTTGATTTCAGCGTTACGGCTTGAAAAAAGACATAAGGTTGTGTCAAAACTTGCTGAGTGTTTACTCCCCAAGTGACAAAGCGATTGAAAAAAACAATACTTTTTTGCTTGATCTTCCAATTATGACAATACTCAAAACAGATTCCATATGTTGATATGTGATTAAACATAATTATAATTGAGCTGCTTTGAGTTATATCGACAAAATAGAGTTTCCTAAAGTTGATCATCCCAATTTTAAAACATCACATCACATTCTGGGCAGCACCTGCGTGACTGCATAAAGATAGAAAGTCAAAGCTTAAGATTGGAACCTTCTCCATACTGTGTGGAACATTCCAGGCAAAGCAAATAACATCTTCCTGAAGGCAAGCACCAGGCCTTCTGCCAGGCCAGGTTACAGGCCAGAAGAGTGGAGAGGGAAGTCTGCTCACAGTACCATTAAACTGAATTCTGTTCTCTGTAGAATTCGTAAAAGGATATGTTGGATCGGCTGACCACCAGACTAAAGAAAAAAATATCTAATACTGGATCTCTAGTTTTTACAATTGCTTTGGTACATTTTTTGTCAAAATGTGCTAGAATTACACAATCCTCAAAGTATTCACTCAAGTCCTTTGAAGATAGTGTGAGGCGGTGATAAGCCTGAACACGTATCAAATTATTTCTATTAGATTAGGAGCACTTTCAGCTATATTTAATAAGTATAATATATAAGAATATCACTGTTCCTGACTGTGACATTCACAGAGCACTCTGGTTTAGATGATATTTTTAAATAGATGACCTAAGTGAGTGATGGGGCTGTACTCACCTCACTCTGGCATTGTCTGTCCTTGAAGTTATAACTTTCTGGCTCTGGTCCCTCTGCGTCCTCCACTGTGGGTTGGGAAAGGGATGGGGGCACTTTGTAGTGGGACGTCAATGTGTTCTTTGTGGGTCCCTGGGTGACCTGCAGTTTCTCCAGAAGGTGCACAAGCATGAGGTTAGTGGGGAGCTCCTCTACTGTCCTGGCCTGGGCAGGTGTTTCACACTCTGGACACAGCAGCTGGGAGTGCACGGTCTCCTGTCTTTGCAAACAGGGCATGCAAAAAGTGTGTTGGCAGGGCAGGACCTTAGCCGATGCGTCCAGCTGCTCCAAGCACAGAGGACACTCCAGCAGGTCCAAGAGAGACAGCTCCTCCATTTTCACAAGGCCAGCTTTGATTGGGACTATTCCAGGTTGATCTGAGACAAAGTGATCCAGCATGCTACGGCTATTACAGAAAACAAGTAATGGGAAACAACATTGGACTTTACTTAACATATTATGAGATCACTAAAAACAACACCTGGCTGTTTTATTGTTCTCCAGCAAAGCGCAATATTAATCATACAGCCGTATCATTAAACCTGAGCACATAAACAGCGTAAACGCATGGCGTACTCGATGAGAACGGAGTAGTAGACGTGCCACAGGTGTCAGGTCGCTTACCTGGCTGTACAGGTAAGACCAGGGTTTTGCAACGCGCTGTTTTGGTTTAACAACCAAGGAAAACAAACAGAATAAATACAAGCAAACTTACATTACGTTTGTTGGTTTACAGACGACTGTTTTGCCCTTACTCTCCGATTGTAAAATGTCTAACTTCTTCTTGAGTGTCGCCGTGACGCAGTGCGCGGAGGACGGAAAGCGGCAGGACAAAGACGCGCGCTGCACTGACGACAGACACAACACCCACCTGTGGATCCAAGTACCAGTGAAGTTGTGGTAAGATGTGCTGCTCCTCGGGATGAATAATATCTCTAAATATAAAACGTTTATTTAAAACACATAAAAATGGCTTAGTCAAGTGCATTTTTAACGTGAAACTAGATAATATTGCTACAAATAGTCTAAAAGGGGAAAATGATCGTTTCTCAAAACCCGGGGCAATTTTTGTAAGACTAGTTTGTAAATAGGATATGCTCAGAATCGCGTGAATTAGTTGCAATTAAGGCTTATAAAGATATGCAAATGTTTTAGCCCACACAGTTAGCCCTCACTGTCCTTAGCTAAAGCAGAGAATAGCAGTTCATCATGTGCCGTGGTCTCCCTCTGCTGGTGCGTTCACTGACCAGCTTCTCCACTGAGCTCAGGAAAAATGGCTGTAAAAGACTGGACCACATGGATATTATAGTTCTATGCAGGACCAACGGTTAAAATGTATATTTTCTTTGAGTGACGTGTTGAGAATCACTCCAAATTCAAGAGACAAAAATGACATAGTTTTGCATTTAATTTAAGTTTCAAGATGGGTTAATCTTGCAACAAAAAATAAATACATATTTTATTCATATTGGCTATGTTCGGAAAGTTCAGGACATCCATTTGAATTTTTTAAACAAACATTTATTTTTCATGTCTTTCTGCACGTCAGCAGAACTCGGGGAATTCTAAAAACGTATGTATGGCTTTTACAGCAGAGAGTGCAATGGAAGCCATGACTTATTTACATGTTCATATCAGTGTTGATACAGACCTTTCCTCTCAAGCCTCCCTCACAGTTTAATGGAGTTAATTTTAGCTCATATCTCTAAGACAAAAGTTAACCGGACTGCAGCATTCCTGTGATTGGAGCGTTGTCCAGGGGAAGTCAATGCATTAGTGCTCATCAGGAGACGGCGGTCTGTCTGGCCCCGGCAAAAGGACTCTGCTGGACAAAGTACATGGTCTCTGAAGAAGAGTGCTCCCAGGGGACCCACCTCCCACAACGTCATGTTATTCATAATACTGAATAAGAAGATGTATATATTTATTTCTTACTTTTTTGTTTTTTAAACTATTCTACTGTGAAAGGGCTGCAGACTCAGATTTGGTCTCCCTTAAATGACCGATCATATCCACTACGGTGTGTGTGGATTGCTGTATTCTTAATTTTTCTGTGAATTATGTTGCAGTGAAGCAGTTTTGTAGCAATTTTCTACACACTGAGCAGTGCATGATGTGCATCAAAGCATCTTAATTAATTTAGCTTATTCAGAAGGAACTAATCCTCTGAGCAAATGACCTGCCTGTCACTTTCTGTCATGATGGCAGCGCGTCCTGATTGAAGAAAGTGTTAAGTAAAAATAAAGATATGCGTAAGGTGAGGCTGCAGGCTTCTATAGAGGAAGAAAACCACAAACAGGCTCAACTGGATCTTCTGGATTTTTTAAACCTGTTTTTGTGCACACATTACCTTTTTAACTGTTTGCACCCAAAGCAGGTGAGCTGAACATGCTATGTGTGGAGGAGTCAAGGCCTTAGTGGAATGATTTAGGAGTAAGAGACATAATATGCAGAGCAAGGTATGCCCTCTCCACAAATGCTTTCAAAACATTTTCCATAAAGCAACTCTTCCACCCACCGTTTGTGCTGCCTGGTCCTCTGCCAGCAGATTGAATCTTATAAATATTTAATATTTGATAAATAAATGAAACAACCTCTTTTCTTACTAGTGCTAGTGCTCAAAGTCGCTGCTTACCTCTGAACACCGCTTATTATCATGGCCCATTATTTAAATCATTTTATGAGTTAGATTTAGTTACAGAAACTTCATTTATTGTTATCCCATGGTTCATATAAATTCAATCTCTTTATTGATGCAGTGAAGATAATTTTCAAAAGAACACCATGGTTTAATATTGTGACCTTACAGTATGAAGCCAGTTGTGCCATGTAAACATGCTGTGTGTTTGCTCTGTTGTTGCAGATAGATGTCATCCTTTCTTCATTAGTAGAGACATCTTAGTTATTCATGTCTGCGGTGACCTCCTCCCACTTCTCCCTCCATATACATTAGTCACACAGGACATGCATTTACCGCTGTCTGACTTGTCAAGCTGCTGGCACTCATCATCATCACATGACTTTACAGTCTTTGCCTCACCTTGGGCCTTTGAAAACAACTAATCACAGATGTGGAGTTGTTTTTGTGAAGTGTTTCTATTATTAGATTTAGCTTCCTTAATATAGGCGTTTACACCAAAATAAAGACTGTTAAGCTCATATACTTATTTTTTACAACTGTTAAGCATTTCAGATGGCAATATAAAAATAAAGGTGCTACGTAAATAAAACTTAGGTTGCTCTAGGCTGCAAATGTCCCTCTAATTAAGTCCTCCAAATGTATATTTAAGAAGATAACATCTGAATATTTAACCAAAGTACCAGGAACGTCCACACAGTCAGTGGAACCACCCAGTCCCCCTTGCATATGTTCACATGTATGTATAGTGTAGAACATTTAAATATTTAATTAAGTAGCAATAGGAAAACTGAAGTATTTTTTTTTCCCATTCAGCGGACTCGTTCTGAGCACTATCCATTCACATAAAACCGTGATGCACAAAAGAGCAAACTAACAATGAAATGAAATTAACAATAAAGTACAATAATGATCAATACAGTTGTTCAGAGTTCATTACTTACTACTTAATAATGTATATTAATGTATTTTGGAGCTATGTTGTTCAAGTAATTTCTCTTGTGGTTCAAAAACACGTCTGAGAATTAATGAAAAGGGTTTTCCAACAAAGGCCGTGTTGCACATGTGCCAACAAGGGGACTGGCGAAAAAAAAGTTTGGTCCAGGAACTGAAAAATGTTTCTGCTGTGCGAAAACCATTTTATTCGCTACATGTCCTCTATTCATCTGTGAAAGTCAGCAGTGTATGAGCAGGACATGAGCAATTACAATTAAAGTTAAGTTAAAGTATTTCTACTGTACAAAAGAGTCCTTTAGTGTGCAAATGCTCCGGCAGCTGTTTGATATAGAGATTTTCATGAGGGAAACTAAAAATAGGACGCACACCTCTGAGCCAGCTGCCTCCTCACTGCTGCAGCCTTTGAGACTGTCTTCGTCTCTCCTCTTCTTCCTCCTCCTTTTTCGTCTTAGCCCACCGTTGTATAGCTCCCGTAAGCTCTCTATACATCTCTATTCACCCCATTGCGCCTGACCAGTGCTATGTGGCTGCTTTTAAATGTTGAAACATGACACTGCTACGCTTTCTGTGGTGCATTATCCAACATGGTGGGAAACTAGAACACAGAAAATGCATCTGTCCCATGTGTCTGGGTCCAATTATTTGCAGAGCACAATGAAACGAAACAAAGAATCTTAATAAAAGGAAACACGGGGGGGAAGTGGAACCTGCCAGACTCCTCTTTTCTCAAAGGCTGGCTGTACAACAACTATGCGGTTTTCTTGCATTTCCAGTGTGTTTCTGCTTGTATTTGGGCCTATAATGTAAACAATATAATTCCAAATAAAGTATAGAGCTACTGACCAGATGTTTTTTGATCAGATGAGTTTTCTATCAAGCATGAACTTTGTACTTTACTTTTGTTAAATCCACCTCTGAGCCTTATTTTGTCTGATGTGGGATTTTGGTTGCTGCAGGACAAAGGAATTTTAATGAAAGACTTATCTTAGATGTGAGACATTGTGCACGATGTAACTATTTTGGTTAAGGGTCCGCCACCTGCTTGTCTCCATGAAGATGTTATTCCTCAGTATACCATTAAATCTATAGACTTTTTAAATGAATTGAATGGCTAAAAATACATTGAAAAACATGCATTCTGAGCAATGTCGTGTATCCACAGATCTGACCTATAACTTGGCGTCACTTGCTTTTTTCAGTGAAGGTGGATGCACCTTTAAAAATGGTCTGCTTTTGTAATTTTTTTTTACATGACAAACCGTGGTTCTGGTTAATTAAAAATAAGATTCATGTGTTAACTTTATCCACCCTCTTTTGTTGCGAAAGTCCATTTTTAAAAGACAAAAACAGGATTAGTATGGCTTAGTGATGATGAAAGTTAATCACAAACAGTTTTGTACTATCTCCTGCAAAGCAAACATCATTATACCCTTTGATGTGTCTTACTCCCATTAATCCAGGGTAGATATTTGTGTGTCAACTACAACTATAAAAGATATTATGCAATTATCCTTTTTTCTTCTTTTTTTTCAGTGTTTTTTCTCTGAACAACAAGTGATATACCACATGCTGACATGATTTTCAGTAAGTAAAATGGTAAAATATCATCTCATACTTTACAGATTTTCACAAGTTTCACAATATCCCAATGACATTTCTTGTTATAGGTGTGGATGCGGTCATGACAGTGATGGAAAGTGTGTCAGAAGTGATTAAGGTAACTCTGAATGCCATCTACAGCCAGATCACGACTCTCGCTTAAACAGTGAATATAATCAGTATGGTGCGCCCAAATTGAGAAATGTCACCAGTCCCTCTGAGGCTTTGTGCTCTCGCTCGCGGCACTCTGTCGACTCTGCACACACCACCAGTGACGGGACATGTTTTTGGCAGACCTACTTTTTGCACTGCATCCGAGTGTTGTCGCACAATAGTTTGGGAACAGCTAAAATAGCAAAGCACTGTTTTAGCGGCTCTCTGTTTTAGCGGCTGCAAAGGTGAGGGACGCAGTGAATCCTTAGGAACTGGTCAGGTCAAGTTATTCACATAGCAGAGTAGCCCTTGCCTCGTTGGCCAAACAGGATTCATCACCCGTGTCCAGCGTCAGCAGCTCGTAGACCTGTAACACTCCTCTCTTTCACCTTGACAATGGCTCTTGGCTCTGGGCTCTCAGTATGTCTGTCTTTTTTTTTCTGGCACAAAGGCTGCATTTGACAGGAATGCTATAGTGTGAAATGGGGAGAGAGAGTAGAGACTTTCGGCTAATGGTCGAGGCCGGTAACATGTTAAACCACTACATTACCGGTGATCACGAGCCCTCTGTCTTCTGCTTTCATGTCCAGATGCTAGCTGGACTTTACCCGATAACCTCACCAGTGTGGCATTACTACAAATCATTGACACAATTGCAGTGAGTGATGCTGTTTAATCAGTGAACTAAGCTGAGGTTCAGGTTTGTAGGTCAAAGCTACAGTAAGCCTTTGATTGTGCATCAACTTCATTAACAAGTCCCTAATTTCCAAAAATCATTCTTCAAAGTGCAACAGGCTTTGGTTTAAAGACACTATCAAAATCAGTTTCATCCTCTTTGTGATTTAGGGGGATTATTTTGATTTAGTTGCCATGGTGATGAAGTCCGACCCAACATGAGAGTAGTGAAGGATTAGACGTGATGTCAGACATCTGCGACAAAGGCGGCTCCATCTCCCTGCAGCTGTTCGTCATATCGTCAGTGACAGCCCCACTCTTCAGCGAGAGTGAAAGGGCCTCGATGATGAGTTTCTGACTCTTGTTTATGTCCCACTCCCTCCTCTTTAGTCCCTGCCCTATCGCTGTGTCTGGAGTAATATAGCCTTTGAAGTAAATATCATTTGTTTTGTGCAGTTTCTATGATGGCTGAATAATGGCTTGAAGTGTGTTGCTAAATGGGAGTCTGAGGCCTAAGATGAAAGTAATCTCGCCTTTCTGTCCAACGGAGCCCAGTCCAATGGAGATTAATGAGGGTAGGAGTCTTAACACTTTCACCACTACAGTTTTGTGCTGAGGATGTCTTTAGTCACAACAAGCTGAACAGTAACTCCCAACTACTGATACAAACGTATAGTAACATAACCATCTTCTATAGCAGTGGTTCTTTTTACACCAAGTACCAACAAAGAAAGGATTTGGCTTTCTGAGTACCACCAGATCTAAATCGGGAGCATATCGGGAATATTCCAGGTCTAAATTAGACCTTATGTAGGAACATACCATTGGCACAGTATTTGAAACTGAAAACTTAGCAAAAATGTGTATAAATGTACTCTGAATGAAGTAAACACTAGAACTGAAGAGGTGTCATGTCTCATGATGTGTACCACCAGCTTGCCTCCCATCAGTGATACACGTACTACAGTTTGAGAAATATATCATATATATATATGTGTATCATAAAAACACCACAAATGGTAGATATTTTAATGGTGGTGTAAAAACTATGTTCGCATTTGCTGATGAAAACAATTTAATAGTGCAGTGAAGAAACAACTGTATTTTACAAACAAGAAGGCTTTCTCTTTATAACCAGCTAATTTAGTTTTATAAATATATTTTAAATGTATAAATATATTGATAATTATTCTCACTGGTTTCCATTGACTGAGTCTATAGTAATGAGTGTGGATAAAGTGCACAGTTGATCCCCTCAACGCAGTGGTACGGCAGGGTCAGCTGATGTGAGGCAACAAGCCTGCCATCTGTGTGCAGCATTTAATCTCAGGCTGGATTAATCTGTCCACTGTGGGGATATGAGACAAGTTTGTTTTCTACTCATTCGGTTTTGCAAAAATATTCAAATTGAGTATCCATTAGAGGCGCTCTACGGTCCTGTTCTGAAAAGTGACAATAATATAATTATACCTCCAAAGAACAGAGACTTGTTTAATGAGTGGGACTGGGACAGAAATTTTGTACTAATATGCAAGTCCTGTTCACAGTTCTGTACCCCCTCATCCTTTAAAAAGAACAGATTATCACTAAAATTGGATTAAAATCAAAGAAATGTGACAGCCAGAGACAACATCTATCCCGCTGTGCTGCACATAAAAGGCCGCCTCCTGCCTCATGGAGAAAACTGATTGTTATACTGACAATACCTTTGTTCTAGTTGTACGCTGAAACGTCCCTCACACATGCCGTATAAAGGATTTGTTTTAATTAAAGGCAAACCCCCTCATTCGCCTCCAAGTCAAATAGAACACTCAGATTATTCCCACTCTACTGTAACAGCTTTGAAATGCATTTTGAGCATGACTCTTCCTAGGGCTCCCGTTATACGGAAGAAATTAACTTTATCACACAGTAAGAATGTTCTCTAAAGCAGTGCTAATTATGATAAGAAATTTAGGTTTTAGTTTTTTGACTGAAGTTTTAGTCAAGTTTTTGTCAAATAATTAGCCTAAGATGAAATTGTTATGCATTGTTTCATGCTATAGGAGGCGTAAAGGGGAACGTTGAGTTTGTAAATGGTAAATTTGTAAACTGTAAATTGGTTCTCTGGGACTGAAACACTGAACTTGGACACTCCATTCCTTTTATGCATTTATGTTTTTATTATATAAAATAGTCTTGGCTGAATAAAATGTGTGTCATTTTAGTCATAGTTTTAGTCATTACTGATACTTTTTATTTAGTTTAAATGATTACATATTCTGGTCGGTGAGATTAACGCTGCGTTCAAGTTATTTAAAAATGTTTCTGTGAAGCACCTCGAGGTCTGGTTTTAGCATGCACTCCTAATTGCATTAAGTATGTTAAAAGTTTGGACAAATTAGGACAATATTCCCTGACTGATTATTTTAAAAGCCGAAACATTAGCTGACAGCAGCAAGTTGAGTATTATAATCTCATGAGCTCTCTTCCTGCAGTAATGGCAGACAGAAATCAATTACTAAATTTGAACTTTGAAAGGCTTGACTGTGGCCTCTTAACCAGCCAAAAAGTCTATTCTCTTTCTGTGTATTTATTGGCAAATCACAACTCAGCCACGATCACTGCTTATTTTCTGGATTTACAGTGAGAAGTACAACAGTATTTTATCCCTGCAATATCCACTGTACTCCTGTTTTGATTTATATTACTGCACACTCCTCAGCCTTTTTCCACTGTGCCTCGGTGCTGCTGATCAGTAGCCCTTGGAGGTGATTTATGAGCAATGGGATTTCCGGTCAGAAAGGCTTAATTGCGCCTGTATATTCTCCAGAGCAGTCCTTGAGAAGGGGATAAGGTAATGAGGGGGAAAATGACAGGGAGTAGACACTTGGGCTGTAAATCAGCTGCTGTGGATATGTTCAAACAGTAAGTACACTTGCACGACTGCAGTAGATTCAAGTTCAAGGCTCTGACCCCTTAACAAGGAGAAGGACAGCCAGGTCTCTCTGCTGAACTCTCAGTTTGTGCCATTTCTTCTTCAGAAGAGTCCGGGCTGGAGAGCGTATCCACATACCTGCCCCGCTCAGCACTCACAACCTCTGCATCGTTAGGAGCTTAGTGTTTTTATGCTTTTGCCAAGTGGATCCCAAAGGTGTTTGGATGGAAGTTTGAGAGAGTGTGCAGAGCTGTACTCAGTGTGGCGCTGACTGTAGTTGTATTATAGACTCACTGACTGTGTGTCCATGCTGTGACTGAGAGCTGGCGCCAAAGCCTGGAGCTCTGGGAGAAGGTGGCGCCAAGAAGTGGAAGAGTAGACATTGGCCAGTCGCCTGCTGAAGTCAGCTCTATACTGACACCTGTCACATGCACTACGCTCATCAATGTGTACCCAATACTGATGTTTAGTGAGATCTTACCTCACAAGCAACTACCTAATTTCAATATGTTTTATGTACAAAAGGGGTACAATTAAATAAAAGTTTAATCAAGCAGCTTGTGTGCATTATTTTTGTACAAATACTCTAACGCTTGTTTTTATTTAGCCTTAGGAGGGGTACACCTGGACAATGGTCAACTCGTCGCAGGATTACCCACATACGATTCAGTGGATTTCAATAAATTCAGTGGAAAAAAAACAGTGTTTATGATAATTCTAGAAAATTCACACGCTGGTGTATTGTGTGTCTTTAATTATTGCTGTGGTGACACACTGAGCTGATCTGAAAATATTGCATGGCATGACACCACCTGCAAAAATATGACCAAATCACACCTTTTCAAGAAAAAAACATGTAAATATTGTGCCTAACAGGATGCCTGGCTCTGTAAATTTGGTAATGATGATTAATTATGAGTTAGTGTTAACCCTTGCTTTCTTTTTTGGATTGGACATTTTCTAAGGACACTCCAAAATCCAATAAAATCCCTGCGTGAATCAGTTGGATATCCACATTGGAGTTTAAGTCACGCCTCACAGTAATAGTGGCTATGACAGGTTGGAGTACTAATTTGACTAAATCACAGTTAAGATAATTATATTTAAGATTCTGCTAAAGAATTAACTATTTTTATCCCAGTTGACATGACATGACACTAAAGAATTCTGTAACTCTTAGTCCTTGACTATTTGACAAACAGAAATATATGGGAACATGTCTATTTTGTTGAATTAATGTTTAAAGGATCAGAAAAATGTGTTTCTTGGTTGTCTCTAGTGTGTCTCCCTAGTGTGACGTCATCATGTTTTGGAACTTCTAATTTTCTGCACAAACTGACACAAATAATAATCTGTATTTACAACAGGTTTTATTTCACCAAATAAAGTCAAAACTAGAAAATCATAAAAACCTGCTATACACACGGTAAGCCACACTAGTGTTCCCTGGTACACTAGTAAAAAATCAGGGCATTATTGTGTATGGACATGTTCAAAATATGTTTAATATAATCTAAAATAATGCTCTGTTACTTTCTTACTGTATTTCTTACATAAGCACTTATATTCAGTTCCCCTTCTTTCCCCAGAGTCATGAAGCCCTAGAATCCCGATATATCTCTTAATTTTACACTCACACTGACATCTGTGACATTCACCTTCATTTTGTCACTTTCCCTCTAGAACCATTTGTAATGCATTCTACTGGTATTTCCCCGCATTGGACTTGGCAGAATCAGGCCAGAGTTAGACCCCAAATGTACTCTGTGGCTGCAAATTGAATCCCATTTCTCTAAGTGTGTCCCTGCAGGCGCTTCATGAAAGAGGACTACTGCATGTAGGCTTAGTATAATCACAGCTCACAGCACAATGGGGATTCAAACAGGGCACTGGCCCTGGTCATAAACGAACAGAGGAAATATGTGTGCAAACAGATGCACACTTATGGTCCTGATGGTATAACGTTCACATGTAGAGAGGTGAGTTGATGCTAATATCATTAAGAGTGTCACTGTTGCACCTGAAGTCTGTTTATGTTGTCCCTCAATATAAAAATGTATCAGTGAATTCTTCCGAGTATCTTGCTGTCAAGCTATTAAAAGTGTAAACAATGTTTTCCTGTGAGTCAGCAGTCTGCTCTATACTCATTCCCTTTCATGATGCGTCAACCCTTTTTTGCACTTGGGCCTATCAATGAATGAGACTGTTCAGCTTCTGTTTATAGACATCATTTTGAGTTCTTGTCACCATTCAACTATCGAATATTTTGTTTAACTTGTTATTTGTTATGGCAACAGTGCAGATTTTTTACTACTCTGACAGAGACGCAAAGTGATCAAACCTTTCAGCTTCTTCAAATCAAAGTTAAAAACATTTCATAGTTTCACTTCTGTTCTCTGTGTGCCGTTGCTTCCGAGGCTGAATACACAAATCTCGTTGGATGGAAGTGGATCCATCATAAAATCAATGCAGATTACTACATTCTGAAATTAAGAGGATCTGCTGTGCTAACCCCGGAGCAAAAAGGTTTGTGCTTTAGTTTATCATAAATCATGCAATGACTACTATATTTACACAATAGTCTAGGTAAAAAAACGGCATTATCTTGATAAAGTTGGTCAACATTATTTTGATTTTTCCTTTTAAATAGGCAAACTCAGCCCATATTGATCTAATTCATATATTTCTTAAGATATTTCTTCAATAAATGGATACCTTTGTGTTTCAAGTTTATAATAGCTTGCTCATTTAAGGAAATCAATTTGCGTGGCTGCAGAACATGAATGGATAATGTTCAAAAAATTCTCAATTTCTCAAGGTTTTGTAGCCTTTAGTTCCATTATCCTTAAACTATGTAAAGAAGACAAGGCCTCAGTTAATCCCCCTAGATAAATGAGAACAGTTAGACGTTGCACTGCTGTATTTGATTGAATGTTTAATGTTACTTTGAGCCCTAGAGAAGGATGTCGGATATTGATAGTATTTAATGATAGTTCTGGGTCAGGATCTGAAGCTATTGACTGAGATGTGAGTGGCAGGGAGCAAGTTCAGATGGGTCTGTGGGATAGGCCAACGAGGTCACCCGGACACCCTCCATTCTCATACTGGGAGTTTTTGATATGCAAAAACACAGGCATTGTGGTATAGGATTCTCAGTAGCGCTAAACTAAGCTCGGAGCATATCTGGATTTCACTGATGAGGAGAGGAGCACTGAATTTGAAACAGAAATTGAATGGAGAAGATTTGTTTTGTCAAGATAAATATGCAATAACATAAGATCTGCATATTCTTCATAATGTAGAAGAATGGTCTCGAAACCTTGCACACAATACATATAGAGACACAGAGAAAAGGTACTATAAATAGTGCTTCCTTTGGTGCTCGCTTGGGGATGTTCAACTGTACTGTAGTTATTTATACATTATCCTCCTTAGGGTCATCTCAGAATGAAAAGTCAGATTACAATGTCAGGAAGGGATCTTTTACATGTTGAGAATAAATCTGGAGTTTAATAGATGCAATGCAGTGATTGCCCTGTGACGCTTGCATTGCAGATCTAAACCAGGTCTATAACAGGACGACACCTTTGCTACAGAAGTTTGAAGCATGGACTAACCTAAAAGAAGACAAACATGTGGACAATCTTGTGTAGGCTTGTGCAAGCAAAAGAACCAGTACCAATGTTTTGGAGCTATTGACCTAGGCTAGGGTTTAGGGAAGGGCATCTGGCATAAAGTTCATGCTAAATCAAAGATCAGATATGAATAGCCATATGATCCAAATACAATTCTAAATAGTTTATTAGATTTTTTTTGCACACTTACAGTCAAGGATTTGTCAAAACTCACTGGCATCACACATCAGACAACGTCATCTATCCGACACATGACAAACTTTGACAAAAAAAAAAATGTACATGGCTTACAGATCTAGGCAGTGCACTCCTCAACAAAAGCTTTTTCCATCACAAAAACAGTGAATTGAAGTTTACTTTTCTGATATTGCATATTATGCTAATGGTGAAATGACATGCAGTGCTGTTTTGAAAGCCTAAAATAAGTTATGTGTTTGTGAATATAGTGATATACCATTGCCTGCTGTTACTCACAAACGTTTGAGGTCAGTTTGTCAACGCGAATGCAACCATGTGCCACCATGTTGAAGAATTATCTAGAGCTACTTCACCTCACTGATAGCAATGCTTTGTCTGAGGAATGAGGTTTTATTTCATTCATTTTTGTAGTGCTGTAAATATCACAGGTGGACTTCAAAAAATGTGTTTGTGAGATAGATTTAATTTGTTATTTATGCATATTGTTCTATCCATTCTTCCTGAAGCAATATCGCCTTGAGGTTACTTTGTTGCTTGATGGTACAGTCATGTTTTAGTGAACACTCAGAACAAGTATAACATTGGAGAAACCTGACTGAAATGGGTGCCTATCACACGACACTGTGCTCAATGGACAAACCAAAGACTCAGGCAGCTTTGTTCTTGTGCTCCGATACTGTATAGTGCTGGCGGCAAAGTGATCTTATAATACAGCTTGTGTCTTGAAGGGTGCTGCTGTTTTTAGCCCGTGTATTCTGATACCTTTCCCCAATGGTAATGTGATATCTCTCATATTCAGAGCCGGTACTTTCGTAGCAGCTCTGATTGCCACATGTACTTCCTCTCCGGAAAGCGATCTGGAATTTTAATGCGTCGGAAGTCCTGGATGCACTTCTCCAGCTCCTGCTCCGGAGTCATCTTCTCCTTGTTGATTTTTCTCCCCTTTGCGGCGCCGAACGTCCTCACTCTCATCATGTCAGTCTTGCGCCTCATCTCCGCCTGCTGCTGCATGTGGGATGGCCCCTTCGGCATGGAACGGTCGAGGGTTTGGGCGTTGCACGGGCGGGACACGGGCCCACGGATCACGGTCCCCTGGGGAGAGCTGGCCTCAGACTGCGACTCGGAGCAGGACGTGGACAGCTCGTTGAAGGAGGTGCCGCTCTCGCCCTCGTGTTCGCTCTTGTGGCTCTTGCAGCAGCAGTCGCAGTGAGAGGACGACCATTTGGACGGTCCACCTAAAACGCAAACACACTTAGTTTACACCAGGCCCAAGTTCTAATATCCCAACTTTGTCAATTTATCCATTCAGCATCTACTTCATTGTTTTAGGCTTTGTTTCCTTAAACGCAAATGAAAGATTAAGCTACTGATTTCCAGTGGTGGAAAGTAACAATGTACAATTTTTATGTAAACTTATATTTGAAGGTGGATACTTTTTACTTCGCTACATTTGAGAGCATCTGTTAGCTCCTCCACTACATTTTACCTGAACTGAAAGGATAAAGTATTTTTTTCTAGTTTGAGACCTATATTTTGAGTTTCTTTAGAATGTTCATGGTGACATGCCTAAATGTTTTAAACCAGGAAAAGGAAGAAATCAAATCTCTCCTGACCAAATATCAACACAATTCTTCACCAAGATCACAATTAGACATTGTTCTCAAAATCTGTGTGAAATAGTATACTTTTTACTCTTAAACTACATTTTTAAAGGAGTACCTCACTACTTTTACTGAAGTCGATTTTTTATAAGATACTTTTAACCTTTACTTGAGTTTTTTTTTTTTTTTTTGTTTTTTTTTTTTTTTAACTTAAATAACAAAATTGAGTACTTCGTCTAACCACTCCTCCAATTCACCATAAGTTAACATTATATAATTTTCAGATTGGTATTAAAATCTTACCTAGTTTTCCCTCGGTTGAGTATTTTGATTGATAGTTTTATAATTTGTGTCTTGGTTGGACCAGGGGCGGACTTACCATTAGGCAACAGGCTACAATAGCCTTGGGCCCCCAACATGAAGGGGCCCCAATAATATGCCCCTAATCATCAGACACAGGGCTCTGAAACAGTTACTTTTCTCTCATTATCACAGTAAAGTAGTGCAGTGTGCTTTACAACAAGAAAAAGACCAACAAAATAGTCCCCCCTCCTCCATAATAAAGTGAAATGGTAAATAAAATATTTATTTGTATGTATTTTAATCAACTTGAACAAAAAATGCACCAACAAACCGGAAATATGGTCTGATTTCTTAAATAGAAGGACCTCCAAACCCCTCAGTTTAAAGCTGTTTAGAACATGAAGCCGTTGCACATATGAATTTGAATTTTCCAATAGTTTATGAATTTATGAACCACAAGTTAAAAAACAACAAAACAAAAACAACAAAAAACAAAAGCTTCCTTCAAGATCCAATCAAGAGACACAACTAAAAAAATCACACTTCAGGGGCCTGTACTTCATTTTGCCTTGGGCCCCCAAATTCCTAGGTCTGCTACTGGGTTTGACATGGAAAAAAGATGTGACTTAGAGGTAATGCCACAAATGTTGGGGTATTATGCTGTTTGAAGTGTCAGAGCTTGGCTAAAATCCACTTTAAAAACATACGTTAACACATTTTATTTTCTAAGATGAATGTTTCAACTGTCAGAAAAAGGTTGCCTGTGAATTGTTCCTGCATTTTGTTTGGAATTTTAGTGGGGATTACTTTTTAGAACCCATCGCTACTTCATTTCAATTTCAACCTTTATTTTTCAACTTGTCTTCACAAACTGCCACTGGACTGACTGAAACTTAAATATTTACTACTTTTACTTACTATAAGAGAGGCTATCAGAGAGCCAACATGACCATTATACAAACACAACCTTTCTAGCATTTAAAAAACTATTTGTTGTGCTTTATGGCTTCAAAAATCTGAACTTTGCAAGTCTAGATCTCATAATTCAAAACATCAATAAATGATACCAAATAAAATTGGTGGTAGAGTTTGTTTATTGGAGTCACTTAGTATGGAACTGATTCTTTAAACCCATAATCAAAATATAGAGTTGAAAAGCAAGAGAGATTATGCAGCTTCTGACAAATGCCTACACAGCGATTTCGGTGTCATACAAAGCTCTCTGCACCAGTGTGAAATGCGTAGTTCCTCTTGCACAGGTAGGTGTGCTTTAGGAAACATGTGGGCTATTGCCTTTGACATTTAATTGCTGAATCTTAGGAGTTGGTGGGCTGTGCATATTGCTTTCTCTGATAAGCTGCTCTAGAGTGCATTCTCAGGGCAAGGCTTGTCTCAAAGCCAAACCAATCTGCTTCAAGTTCAGGCTTTCTTAATATAGCCATACCCTGTCTCCTGAAACCTTTGAGAAAGCAAAATGAATAACCTTAGAAATGGTACAAAGAGACATTTGAAATCTATTATTAAATCATGACCAAACTTCTTGCCTACTTTTTACATTCTCCTCTGATTTAAAATATTTACTTAATTGGCCGATCCTCGATGCAGCAGGGACAACCTGTCAGGAGTGGGGGGGACCACAGTGACAGAGTATCGTGCCTAGGGACCTCTCTTCACATCTTGAGCCAGGACCTTGGTCAGGAGCGACCTTTTCATAACTAGAGGAAGATTATGTGTTGCATGTTTTAAGTAGAAAGGACAACAAAGCAACCTCATCTAAACAGCTCACCTTGCAAAACGGGTTATTCAACCAAATACTCATTTGGAGTGTCTTTTGATTAGAACATGATCAATCTAATCTGCTTTTGTGAATGCTCTGGTCTCTTTTTCCTGTTTACAGTTTGTCCTTCACTTTCTTCAACAATGTACTAAAAGCAGAGGTTTTTGGCTGACTTTCTTTGTCCTGTACTTTTTGTCTCCTCTTGCTGCCTCCTACACTGTTAATTAAGTACTGCGTGTTTGTACTGCCCGCTGGCTTGTGAAGAGCTCAAGTAAAAACGGTTAACAGGAGCTGCCTTTTGTTTCCAAAAATATCTACTGGCTATGATCTTGTTCAGAAATGTGCTGGAAACAATACTGTGAAAATCAGATGTGGAAGTGACTAAAAGCAGATAATAAACTGTGGGATTAAAACTTACTTTCAATGTAAATACTTAATTTTATGATCTAACCTGGAACTTTCTCATTTCTTTTGCTAATGTATGAATAATCTGAGATGTCAATGTGTCTAAATGTACTACTAAGCTTATGAAAGTATTCTCCTTGCCCTGTAATGTCCCTGTACTAGGGCAGGGCATTATAGCCTAAAATGTATCCTGTAATATACAATAAAAATCTATGATAATGATAATTAATCACTATAACTGATCTTGACAAAATTTATCATAACTATGACCTCAGACCCCATTAGTTATAACTTGGTTTAGGCTTTTAATAAGTCATTGTTCTGCTTCCAAAACCCATTCCCAGTCATCAGTGTTTTCACTAATGAGAGGCCACAGTGGCATCTGCAGTGTGCAATATCATCAGAGTAGAAAAAAATCATTCTCAATTAAGAGAAAAGTTACTTCAAAGTAATATTACTCAAGTAGAAGTACAAAGTGGTCCAAGATATTACTCAAGTAAGCGTAAAAAGTATTTACAGATTCTTCTACTCAAGTATGAGTAACACCTGATTTATAATTTGAAGTCAGTGTAATGCAACTTGTAAATCATGCACAAAATCTGGTATTTTTCAAAGTATAGACACCACAAAAAGGAGAAAAATGAAATAATATCTGAAGGAGCGGTGCAAGAAACACAAACAGTTAAATAATTTAATATTGTCATCGTAACTCTTTTGTCACTTGTAGATTTACTCACTGAGGAAAGAGTTATCAAAACTGTTACACTGTTAAATATATGACTCAAGTATGATGTGTCAGAGAAGTACAACTTAATGAAAAAGTTACTCAAGTAATGTAAACGAGTACTACCCACCTCTGAATATCACAATATTATAATTTCATATCACCCCAAAGCTATTAACGGCACATGAGTGATATGATATGGCCCAGCCCTAACAAGTGCACCGCCTGTTCTCCTTCAACCTTTTCTGAACCTCACTGTGATATTAACAACAATATAAAAACCTCCTAATGGCTTTTGTAGTGAGATGCTGCAGACCCATTCAGAGGGAGCAATAACTTGTCCATTACCTCCTTCCAGTGCATGCCGTGAGTCGAGTTCAAGGGATTTTAACCTCTGTGCCTCGACTGTAATGACGGCCGTATCTCTCCTGCTATGATTGTGTAGAGTTGATACAGAGAGAGTCACTAACAGCTTTTTAATGGCTAATCCATGAGTTAAGAGGCCAATCAGTGCACCAATTTCTCTCTGCAGTTAGAGTGGAAACCAGCTGACGAGACGCTCTGGGCAAATGCATGCGTGGAAGAAGCCTGAGTTGCTGTGGAGAGCTAACCTGTTTGTGAAACTAAAAGCCAAATTACAGCTTTATAAAAATCACACTCTGAGCAGGAAAGTGATTGATAATAAAACCACTGGAAATTACATGGGCTGTTTTTGCTGGTTCACTATTTGTTTGAATTAGGGGCACTATTTATTTCATGATCGTGCTTATTGTCACCAAAAAGTAAAGCTAATATTTTACTATAATTTCTAAAATGCTTTCTAAATGGCTATTGGTCAAGGACCAGCTGGAGGATTAGTCTTCTGTGAGTTTTTGGTTGATGGGGGAAGGGAGGGAACTGAACGTGCAAACTCCACACAAAAATGTCCCACATGCCACATAACAAAGCCATAGATTCACCGTCTGTACTGCCCAATAGCTGGAAAACATCTACATACATATATTGCAGTTGCTTAAAAAAGATTTCCAGAACATAAATTGTTGTGTTTAGTAATGGTAGAAAATATCGTTCATTACCAGATTCGATTCAGGCTTGATACACTGTTAGCCTCCTCACATTAAAACAAGTAACTGTGTGTACACTTTGCTATCTTTTCAGGGAAGCCATTGATTGCTGTGTGTTTTTCAGATCCATACGCCCTGTATAAGAGATCATATTCCAACCACAGTGAAAGGCCTAGGCTGCGTCGGCACTTCTCATAAATAACACAGAGAGCGAGAGTCGAGTTCGGCTCTGTCAAAGCAGGCAACTCCGGCGAAAGCATCACTGTTTGTCCTCAGACTGGGGGCACCAACACTTCTATTGAGTTTCAGCAATATTGGGATTTTGTTCATATTTACATTCCACGATTTAAGATATTTGGGGGTTGGAGAAAATGGCTGAATATTCGGACACCAGATCAGACAAATGAAAATGTCACCGTGTTAGTTGTGGTTTTGTACATCTAAACTGACTCATCAAAGTGTGGCACAAGTCAAAAACTGCAACATCACAGCTGGGTTAACAAGGTTTTGTTTGGCTGTTGCTGGACACTACTTTTGTAAATATCTGCCATCACGCCATTTTACACTACGTCAATAATTATCCTTGGTCTTCTCTCACATGTCTTTGAAGCTAAAGAATCCAATCTTCATCTCAGTCACAACGGTTGAATAATCTGTGTCTTTGTCCTTTTCAAAGCTTTTGCTCAAATGAAGCGAGAAATGGTCATGTGTGTACGCTGTTGTTCAGGGCAAATGTGGAGTGCATTCTGTGTAAACTTGTCTGGCAGACTAAATATGCAGATTAATGCACCCATTCATGCAGCTCACCGAGGAGATGCTCAGGTCTCACACTCACAAGCTCACAGATCCAGTGGAACAAATAATTTGTCTGTGCCTCTGGTAGAGTGTGGTTTACACTTTGTTAGCTTAAAAATTAGGCCAGCGTGTCCTTGTAGCAAGAAAATCGCTTGTCTTGCAAAGACAGCGACAGGCATTATAGAGTGAGGGAAATCCATTTCAACTAGACAGGGACATTTGGAGCAAAACTATGACTTCAGCAGTTTCTGACCAAGCTTCAGCCTTGTGTCAATGATAATAATATCTGTCATATTTGTGTGGATTACAATTACTCAATATCAATTATGTCAAGCCCCTCATAGTAGAAAGTTCCACCATGTTTCCAATAATCAGCTCTTTGTGTGAAACTGACAGCAACTGATGTCATGAGACAAACGATGCACTCTATTCTCAAAAAATGACAGACTGAAAAATTGAAATGTCAACACAGCAAAAATAATGATCTGTGCTCTTACCAACACCAAACCAAAACATCACCAAACCAATATTTAACACACACTGTTATTCTTGCATATACTTACTTACACATGCACATCAATAGAAACCAATTAGTCCAAGCCACTTGAGGTCCTGGGTGAACCTTGTCCACATTGTGAAGACACCAATGAACTATAAATATTTGAATTCTCTGGAGGTACAATTAAAGTACAGCCTGTCAGATGGTCTGGCCTCCACCAGTACTGCAGGGGCAAAAACAGAGATCACATATTTTAAATTAAATCTGAAAGAGGTTTTAAATAGGTTTTACAACTATAGGATATTTCTTCCAGCAAACATTACATAACTCTATACATGTTAAGACCCCGTAGGTCCAAATCTTGCACATGAGCATATATAGCTAAAATCTTTATTAAAATGACGTGGCATGGGACAGCATGAGCAACTGATAGTCTGGGCCTGTAGTAGGATTAAAAGTGTCTTTTGTTACGTAAATCACAATAACTTTTTATGAGGCCTACAGTTCACAAAATTATATTCTAGGCTTTACTTTGTACGACATCTTCTGGGACTTTATGGGACATATGTTGTAGCAAAACAGAAAATTCTGTAAACCCTAACTCACTTCTAAGTGTGATTTATACAGGGAATCCTCTGTCAAGGTGAACCAGATTGCCTTCTTGAACTGATGCACTGCTTCAGGTTGTGTGGTGTGAGAAAAATGGTTGCAGAGCACATCCGAGGAGTACCTTTGACCATTTTTCTATTCAGCTGCTCTTTAAGATCCATATGAGTCATTCATGGAAGCACCATTCTTCTTCTGAAGACATCACCTATCAATCCACTTTGTGCACAACTCTGGCTCTCTCTCGTCATCCCTATCTTTGAGTCTACATACAAGCTAATCATAACGTTTCCCTATTTTGGCTTCTTTGTGTTGTGTTGTTATTGGAGTCACCATGGTCACACATATTCTCAATTAGAGATAAACCATATCTGACACTCACTTTGTACTTTATATTGCATGGATACATTGAGATCCTGCAGAAATGAAGTGGCCAAAACAAGAATAATTTGCATATTAATTAAGATTGCTTAAGCACACTGTGTTGTCTCCCATAGGGTGGTTATGGGTTTCCAGCCAACACTATCTGTAGGAAGATAGCAAGTAAGCTTATAATTAAACTGCTGCATGATCATGACTCGCAATAAATATGCAGTATCTAACTAGACTTTTTAACCAAGTGGAATAATATTTGTCGTGGACACTGAGTGCGAGAAACAAAATAAATGTGTAAAGTACAAAACTCTGCCTAAAAAATGAGTAGAAACTTCATGGGCTTCATGGGCGAATGGGATTTCTGACTGATCAGATGGATGAAACTGATACCACTCAGGGAAGTGATGAACTGCAAGCATTTGGGGAAACTGAAATCTATGGGGCCAGCAGGAAAGGACTTAACAGAGGCCCCAACGCAATGAAGCTGAAGAAGTATCAATATGTAGTATTAAGTATGTAGTGTAGTAATGGGACAACTAATTAAGGTGGTTTCTTTTTCTTGTAGGTATAAACTTGACTAAAGCAATGCAGCTTTCTCACAGAAGTCAGTGTTTTGAAATAGGTTGACTTTAGCTGTAACCTATAATAACTGTGGATGGAGGATTAGAGTATTTCTTTAATTATTTGTTTCCCAACAATGGTTTATTGAGTATGCATTTTACATCCTCTTGCTCTGATCCCACACTAAAACACTTAAAGGTCCCATAACATGCAAAATCGACTTTTCAGAGGTTTTAACCTTCCTACAGTGCTATTTGGGACTCGTATGTGTGCCCAAAGTGTTTTTTTGATTGATTCCCGCATGCTTTCGCTAGAGAACTGTCTTTTCCGTCTCCCTCGGGTGAGCAGGCAGACGGGGGCTCCTCACCAGGATGACGCGGCTTCACATGGATGACGCGGCGCTCAAGCCACTCCTCCTGCGCGCAGCCGCAAGAATAAAAGCAGCTAATGCTAATGCTACACAGTAATTACACGATGGATACGAGAGATAGAAGAGTTAGCTTGTTATTTACCAAACGGCAACGTCCGTCGTTGAGGTACTGCGTCGTCAAACTCCAGGTCAGATCGAGGACGTAGGACTCAGCACAACGCACCGTCATGACGGATAAAATGTTTATTCCCGTGTTTGTGTATTGCTGTTTACCGGAGCACACGGCGCATGCGCACCATCTCCACTCTAGGCTTCGTCGCGGGTTGGGAGGGGGGGGGCGTGCGGGTTGGGCAGGGGAGGCAGACTGCTCTCTGTTCTGGGGGGTCGGATCTCAGAGTAAGCCGTTTGCTTTTGCAAGGAGGGGGGCCAGTCCAAGAAATGGGTGTTTTTTGGAAACTGTTATGTTATGTTATGGATATTGCACAACGCAAAAATGTATCAACAAAGCCCTTAGAATAAACTGTGTAATGGGGAAAATAGCAGAATATGGGACCTTTAAGTTCTCTGCCAAAAGGTGCACTACATGTATTCGTAGGCAAACCCGGCCCTGGGCCACCTTTTGCTCTATATTAAGAATGTGTTTGTTTTTTTACATTTTTAATTTATTTTATTTTATTTTTTTATGGGTGGGGGGCTTATTATCAGTACCACATCTCTGCAGTTGCTTCTCCTCTCTGCTGCCTCATGTCTTTCCAAATAAAAATATGTTCCTCCTTACTGCTCCCTAAGACCAAGCTGCTACTTTAATCTATTTTTGTTCTCCTTCTGCCTCAGTTCTTTCTCCCCATGGCCAGGTCTCATGCAACTTTTACTTCCTCGTTCCTCCAGTTCCCTGCTCTTCCCATCTGTGCGGCTCACTTCCCTTCAAATGTCTTCAAGCTCCCTTTACCCTGTAAAATTCTGCTTACCGTGCACTTTCCAACTCACAGCAATGACATGTGGACAACTTCTTATTGAACATGTTGAACATATGAATCCATATGGTGTGATAAACATTTGTGGTACTCTAATTCCACACCAGCAGTGTGTTTTTAAATAACCAGTTGATATTTATACTGTATAAATAATCCAACATACATTTGACATTAATTATTCACAAAGATGTGCACTGTGAGAGAGGAGGGCCTCCATTATTTCTATGCAAAAGCATTTTTTTCTTGTGTGCTTTTACCCTGTCTCTACTTCTTATTTGTGATTTTCTACATCACACGAGCATGCTTTGCCAGGCTAAATGACTCAGGAAAGTTGGCTCAACTTTACTTCATGCTCGTATTATAATTAGCACATTATAACAATCGCTAAATCATTAGCACACCATATGTCATTTCCTTCTTGACCCTCCAACTGGGCTCCTTTCAACGCTTCCAAGAGGAGTCATTGAGAATAATGAACAAAGTGCTTTTTAATTGACCATATGCTCTGGTACCTAAAGACAAGCAGTGCAATTTTGCTACTAATTACCACGTTTGTTTATACTTAAAGTAGACAGCTGATGGTGAAGGTGGGAGGAGGGTCCTCCATGGATAATGTCGCTGTCCACTGGTGCTAGATTATTCATAACCAATGGGCAGCTGGCAGCATCTGAGCAATAACCCGTGTTTACACATGACGCACGAGCAGCCAACTCCAACTTGTGACTCAACGACTATATTTTCCCGTGGGCAAGTCTGACTTTAGGACCCCAAACAGAAATTCTAAGTCATCCGCTGCAAAAAACACCCGGATTTAAAGGGATGCTTAACCGTGCCTCCTGCTGTTACACTTCAATATCCCCATTTGTGTTGTGTGCCTTAAAAACTGTTTTATACAGCAAGTAGCTGTACTGATTAAAAATTTTGAATATAAATTTACTCTCTATGAAATCTCCATGAAGACTATACTCACGGTAGAAGATGTACTGTGCGTAATTGGACCAGACTCTGTCATCCGCGTAGTGACCGACTGGGGACGCTGTCAGGGATGTATTGCAGGCTACAATGTGAAAGCCACTCTCCGACAGCATGTCGAAAGCTCGTTCCAGATGCCTAAACTTGAGGTAAAACCTGCACGTGTAGCGGTCAGGTGGTCTGTCTAAATCCCTGTTCTCGCTAAGGGCGTCTCCAAATACTTCTTTTGCCAAACCGATCCTGCTGCTGATGAAAATACGGGGTAACTTTTTAACTTTGGCATCGCTGTCTTTGCCTCCTGCAGCACATAAGCCTTTGAGCACCACTGTGATGTAGCCGTATCTCTTGTCCAAAGAGTAAGATGAGTAAAATCTTTCACTGCCCTGCGACGCGTCGTCAAAATCACTCAAACATAAATCGTCTTGAATCAGTTTAGACTCCTCTGAAGATAAAAGTTTTGCCAAATCAGGTAACTGAAAGTACTCCGCTTCTCTTTTTAAGCGTCCACGCTCTGGAAAGTGGTCAGGCAGGACAACTTGTTTATCTCTAAGATAATCCAATACATAGCGAAAAAGAAATCCATCCCTATCAATAAAATAACGTCCTCTGAAGTCCTTAGATAAGTCATTAGAAGATCCTTTCTTGTTTGAGAATAGCTTCCCTAAAAGCGAATTGGGAAAGCTTGTCAAAGTGGCTTGGCGCGTGTAATACACCTGTCCTCCCACGTTTAGTTCAATAACATCTGTTGGAGAATCCTTTGCAGTTTGTGTTTTAGAATTGTCGCTTAGAGCCATTTTAGTCCGCACCGAGGAAAATCAGAGTCTTTTCAAACGGGGAAAGGGCGTCCCAGAAGTTCAGGGTGTGGGATATCGTGCATGTGCATGGTGCATCACTCGCTGCAGTCCTTGCCCGCCAAAAAGTCCAGTGGTGTAAGAACTGTGTATCCTCACTTTAACCCGGCGCGTAAAAAAAATATCGATTATCCTCATAACCAAAGACCCCAGAGCGCATCGCGTTACAGACGTCCACTGCAAAGGGTCATAGCGGGGACTTCAAAGAAACGTAATCTTCTTTTATTTAAAAAAAAATGTGTCAAAAAACAAATCAACATCAACCAACTGTTCCCAAAGCGCAGCTCTTTGCGTCTCAGTACCAAAAATATCCGAACACAGTGTGCGCGTCCGGTCACTGCACTAAAACAGTGAGACTGAAACGTACTCCACTTACGAGGCTGAAGCTGAACTCCTGCGCGTAACCATCTCTCCAAACTGCTGATTGGGAGACGGTAGAGAAGATTCATGAGTATTTTTGCTTCAAACTATGCAAGACTCTAAATGACAATCTAAAGTGGTGCCCTATATTATATTAAAGGGAAATTACATTTGTAGACATTAGAGCCTACATACCCCAGATCCTCGTACGTGTGTGCGCGGTTTTATGCGCGGTTTTATCCAACGATATGCAGCTGCAGCTGTCGACGAGGATCTAATGCCGTTCAAACATCAAACACAGTGGACTTTAATCCCTTCTTTCGAGTCTTCACAAGAGACATTTGCTTTCACATTAAACGCTTTAACTCACACGCTTATCCCAAGAGAGGAGAGGGGGTTGGATCCCGTGTCTTGGTTAAAGAATTATCTTGATGCGCATCTGTTCATGAAAAAGTATATCTTTTTGGGAAGTAGGCCTATAATTTCTGCCAACAATAAGATTTTTTTACAGACTTAACTTTACAGCAATAAACCGACAAATCAGGACACCTAAAAAGTTTAGATATTCTGTCGAATAGCCACCTTCTTGGTTTCACTCACGCAATAAAGCACAATATTTAAGTGAGCATGATCAATTAGTCAATACATTTGAACATTGATCTTTTTTTTGGTCATTGATCCTTATCGATCATAGATCATGGAAATTTGGTTTCAGCACCATGGACAGCACCATCCCACCGGCACTTCTACCCCACCTCTTTTGAACAGGGGTTTTCTCAATGGAATCACATTATGTCATGCTGTTTAATTCATTACAGAAGGTTCATAGAGTAAAAGCTGTGCAGTTGAGTGAAGGTATACATGTGTCCAGAAATAACGAAACATATAAACTCACAAAGCATAATTTCGCTTCAGTCAATTGTCTGGAAGTGCACAGCGGGGAATCAAGTGGGCTACAAATGGCTTGATTTCAGTGCTTTACCATCTGCACATTTCAATCCAATATTCACCAACTTTAAAGGCATGGAGGAGTTTGTCATTTACATTTGTCATTTTGTTGTTTTGGTGTAAGAAAACATTTTAACTGCAGTCCTGCTATGAGAGGCATCGATGTTGGGAGAGCACCCTTGACTGGTGGTTTGGAGGAGGCAGCGGTCATGGTTTACCCTGTTAATTCGGAGTAGCCTATATTGTGCTGGAGTGGGGTTGCTAAGCAGCCACAGGGGACTGAGTGGGTTTCAAACAGTGGGGATTTAGAGATACTGTGCTACAGCTGAACACATTTCTTGTATTATGAGAGCTTTTACCTCAACATTAAAGAACTCAGGTATTCCTTTCACTTACTTCATACAGCTCAAGTTCAAAGGGAAGCAGTATTCAACTTTCTACATAGATCACATTTTGAGGACTTTTGACTTTTCGAAAAACAGAATATTTTGTTTTGAACTGTTAATATCTATGGCAACTGTACTAATTTCTCACTGCTCTGAAACCCATGAATAGTGTGATAGGGATGGGATAGGGTCAGATAAAGATTATATTTATGTGTTGCAAATTAAGGTTAAGGCACACTTTCTTGTCCCCATGGGGAAATTTGTCCTCTGCATTTGACCCATCTTTCAATGCTGCAGGAGCAACCTCCCAGGAGCAGTGGAGACTTATCTACAGAGCTTGAGCAAATCTTAGTCAAGACTACTTTAGCTGGAGGATTTTAACTGTTGTGCATGTTATTGGTTGATGAGGGAAACTAAAGGGCAGTAAACCCAAACCAAACCAAAGAGCACAGTAAACCCAAACCAAAGAGCTCAGTAAACCCAAACCAAACCAAAGGGCACAGTAAACCCAAACCAAACCAAAGAGCACAGTAAACCCAACCCAAACCAAAGAGCACAGTAAACCCAACCCAAACCAAAGAGCACAGTAAACCCAAACCAAACCAAAGGGCACAGTAAACCCAACCCAAACCAAACCAAACCAAACCAAACCAAACCAAAGGGCACAGTAAACCCAAACTCCGCACAGAAAGGTCCAGGCCCAGGAGTCTAGCCCGGAGGCTTTTGGTGTGAGACGAGAGTGCTCACTCAGCCACCTTGCTGTCACATGCAGGTGTCTTGTGTTGGTTGATTATGTTACAGTCAAATAGAAAAACTTAACGATTGTTTGAATCGTTTAAGCAAATGTTGTTCTACATTTATATAAAAGTGATTGTCATCTAAACTGACATAGGCTAACCCAACACAACATATCACTACAGAAAGCCTGATAAATGACATTAATGTGGATTCCTGTCTGGGATGACTTCCCTTATGCCCTGAACTGCAAAGAGACGTAGCTCTCCCATTTGCCATTTATCTGACTCACTCTCATCCTCCCATTAAAGCCCATTTCCAGCCTCTTGTCTTCATTTTATTTCCTGTTTGTGCTTCACTCCCTGGACACATTCCAAAATTTTGGGGGAGTTGAATTTCATGCAACTTCAGCACGAATAATGTAACACAATATGAGTCCCAGCTGAACGTAGGCTATATATGATAATAGAGGATCTAGATGCTCATTAAGTTGTTTGAGAGTTGACATTCCAATTTAACCTATAAAAGGTATATAATTATGTGTACTTTTTTGTTGTTGTTGATGTTGAAAGACACAAGAAATAATATTTACGTTATAGCATAATTAAAAGTAGGAAGGCTCTTTTTAATTAGACTGTGAAAATTGACAAAATGTGGTTTTCATTTAGGCCTACCCAAAGTCAAAACTGTGTAGAATCAGAGTTGCCTCAGGTCACTGCATGCAAGCTACTATATTAAACATGTTAATTTTCTTGTACAACAGGTGAATGATATAACATTGAATGGAACAAAAATTATAATAATCAAATAATACATTTATCAAATTGGCCTCCTTTTTTAATAGGGTTCAGTAAAGCAGTGTTTACCAAACTGTAGCACTTGTATGGCAAGAGGTATGCAGAATAACCCTGGCCTGGGGTATGCAAAGAGTGGTTTGGACATAAATAATATATATATATATATATATATATATATATATATATATATATATATATATATATATATATATATATATATATATATATATATATATATATATATATATATATATATATATATATATATATATATATATATATATTTTTTTTTTTTTTTTTTTTTAATTGCCAAATTGTATATCTTTGATAAGAAGTTTATTAGATCTCCTATGCTCGCCTAAATGTTTCAACCCTGATGCAAATTCTTCAATATAATTGAAAATATAGAAAGTCATTGATTATTGTAAGATGTGTGCAGTGTCTGCAGTCCTTTTCGTCAGGCGTTTCAGAGCAGGAGGTACGCCACTTAAGGTCTCAGGGTACACAACAATGAAAAGTTGGGGAACCACTGGGCTAAAGCAACAACGTACTTAGTGTAAACCCATGTGCATTGACAGCAGCTGTCCAGCAGGTGGCGGTGGTCCTTGTAAACAGTGGCTCAGAGCTGCTCACTGGTTCTCCATTTTGTATGTTTTCTTGGAGGTTAGCGCTACTTTCCTAATGGCAAGCTGCGCCCCTCCGTAGCTTGGCCACTTTAACACACTTTGTCACTCAAAAAGGTAGGTCAAACTGGAAGACTGGATGAATCATGTGTAGCATAGTATGCGATCGCTGTGTTTTAGCCATGCGACACCACGATTGAGGACAGATTTAACGAATATTGAGTGGATGTTTTGGACTACACTTTCAACCAAAACAATGTTGACAGACGTCCTGTGCAGACATATCAACAACCAGTCATTTGAAGGGTAAGTGTAATATTTTATTGTTAACTGTAGGTGTGTTGCGCAAATGCGACAAAAAATATAATTAAATAATTACTAATGGTACTACCCCCAAATATTCGCTTGCAAGCCCAGAGCCCTGTCACGAACATAGGAGCAAAATGTAAGCACGTAGGCACTGTGCTAACTCTTAGCCACAATGCTACATGCCATGCTTAGCAACAAGCTACTGTTAGCATTCACTACACCCGTCATATAATATCCGCTACAGTGATTAATTTCTGTCTGGTTATTTCTGCCTGTAAATATGCCGTATACATTTGCGCAATTGTTAATTCTATTGTGTTATCATGCGCTCAAAACTGGCTTTTGCTGTCTTTAGCAACATTAGCTCAAGGGCGCGCAGGGGGGGGGAGCTTGCAAACTTTGCACAAACACATGCAATAATAATTCATTATTTACTGTAAGTGTCCTACTTACACAATAAACAACATCCTAGCGCTATACTTGTATAGTATCATAGTACTTGCTGCACCACACGCTTTTAAACGTTTTAATATTTGTGGGTTTATTTATTAATCTCACTTTCTTTTTTATTCTCCAGATGGACAAAGGAGGAGTAAAGAAGCTGATCTATAGAAGAGATGACCATTTGAGTAAACTGGTCTACACTGAGAGTTCCGAGGAGAGAGGCCTGTTGAGAGTGGTTCCTCCCAGTGCCATGTCCATCGCTTCTGCCACTTCTATAGTACTTCCTCCAAGTCCTTTGATGCAGCCAGGACAGGTCCCAAACGGCTTCAGCAACAGCCCCCTTTCAGAAAGTCTCTCCTCTCCTTCAATCACTGCTACAGTAGGCCCAGGTGAACAAGAAACCAGAGGCTTAACCAAAGATCTGAAAAATCAGTTAGGGTCCAGAGTCCAGGACAGTGCCCAGTCCTCCATGGATTCCCTCATTGGAGGGTCAGATCCAAACTTTTTCCTCTTGAAAACTGACTTCTCTATGGATAAAGGAGAACCGGATCCCATTGACCTTGATCATGATTTTGACCACATCAGCAAAGATGTGGATGTGAACCAGAAATTATTCTGTGATAACACTCTGGATCTTCTTCAAGACTTTGAGCTCACAGGGTCCCCATCAGATTTTTATGTTGGAGACGATGCATTCCTCTCCTCTTTGGGGGAAGACTCTTTGCTTGGAGACGTCAGCTCCGACAGAGACACAAAACCAACCCTTGTTGAGAGCAGCAATAACTGTGGCACTGTTGCTCTTAATGGCAGTAACATAACTAGCCCTGACCACACGAGTGCTAGCACATCCACACCTTCCCCTCTAACTCCTTTATCCAGTTTGTCTGTTTCAGTGAAGAAGGAGAAAGACTGTGGGCTAATTCAGCTGAGCACCCCTGGAGTGATAAAACAGGAGAAGACATCTTTAGGCCAGAGTTACTGCCAAATAAGTGGCACATCCTCCACCAATCTTACCCGGTCTAACCCGATTTCTATTTGTGGAGTGACCACGTCAGGAGGACAGAGCTTTCATTTTGGAGTCAGCAATGAAAGGCAGCAGCAGAAAGATCAAAAGCCTGTGACTACATTGTATCTACCAGTGAATACAGTCAGTGGTGCTTGGAACAGAGTCCAGGGAAATGGCGACAATTCAGGAATCCACAGAGGAAATGAGAGTTTCTCCAGCTCTTCCCCGACTTTTACCAGGTATGAAGCGGTCAGCCAGTACTGCACACTGCAACAAGGCACAGTCCATTCAACAACATTTTATTTCATTTATATTACTGGAGTAAATTTGCAGCACATTATGTTTAGGTTCTTCACATGAGTTATATTTAGGGGCTGTCACTATTCCTTAGAGTGCGGCTGATCCCTTTACACTTGCACACTTACACTTGTTGATATGCCTAGTAATGTTATTGAGGGGACATATTACATAAAAGTAACTTTTATGAGCTGTTAATCATTTAAGATGGTCTTCATTGTCCATGAGCCTACTCAAAGTTATATTTTGATTGACGTATGCATATTTGAGTAATCCTGAATTCAAGTCTTGCTCCACACCCTGCTCTGTACATTTTTGCGATTATTCTGAAAATTCAGTGTAAGTGTTATACATTTAGGGTCAAAGTAGGTCACATAGCAATTTTCACTAATGAAAACACATAAATGAAAATCTGCTGCTTTCTCAGAAGTTGAAGATACAATTTATTGTCCCCAAAAGGAAATTTGTCTTGACCAATCCTTCAATACCCCTGGGAGAACAGGAAAACTGGGCTCCAGAGTGAGACTTATCAGTTCTGAAGCTTTGAATAAGAACTAAATGGGCCTGTTTCCATCATCAAACCATCTATTTTTTTGTATCATTAAAGGCAACCAGTCATGTACATCTCAACTATGTAAAACAAAATCCAAAAAATTGCAAGAAAATTCCATAACCCCAATGAAACATCCCAGAATGCTAATTCATTGTTATCAAATACGTATCAAATGTGCTCATCTGATTAATCAAGAGGTTCACAGAAATTAGGATGTCCCTTCAGCAGCTTTAATTTTACGGCCTACATTTAAAGCCTTAAATAGCATTAAATATTCCTTGAAAAATTTGGTTGATGACCTCAATAGAACGGATTGCCCTGTGAGTGAAAAGGAAATGTTCAGTTTGTTAGGAAATCTAAAATTGGCTTGATCTCAGTGTCTTGATCTTGTGATATTGTAGAATTAAATTTTTGTAATTTTTTTCCTCGGTAATCTGCTGCTCTGCTGAACATACAGTCATGGCCAATAGCATTGACACCGCTGAAAGTATTTCTTCCGGAAAAGTATTGCAATTACACATGTTGTGCTATACACATGTTTATTTCCAAAAAAATGAGGAAAAAAGCAAATTTAAATAACATAATGTCTCATGAAACTCCAAAAATCGGCCAGACAAAATTATTGGCACGCTTTCAAAATTGTGGATAAATAAATTTGTTTAAGCGTGCTCTTTTAAACCCACCTGGGGCAAATAACAAGTGTGGGCAATGTAAAAATCACACTTGAAAGTAGATAAAAAGGAGATAAGTTGACTCAGTCTCCATATTGTGTGTCTGTGTGTGCCACACTAAGCATGGAGAACTATCTGAGGACTTCATCTCCAGAGATCACTTGGACGGAAGAGAAAAATTGATGAAAGGTTTGCAATGGAGGATAGTCTGGTTGGTGGATAAGTTAAGTCCATTTGAATGAAATGAACCGTTACGACAGGAGACCCAGGTGGACCCCATTACTTAACACCGAGATATAAAAAAAGCAAGCCTGAAGTTTGCCAAAATGTATGAGAGTTAGCCAAAATCTTTCCGGTAAAATGTCTTGTGGACAGATGAGCCCAAGATAGAGCTTTTTCGTAAAGCACATCATTCTACTGCTTACTGAAAACTGAATGAAGCTTACAAAGAAAATAATACAGTACCTACAGTCAAATGTAGTGGAGATTCAAAGATGTTTTCGGGTTGTTTTGCTGCCTCTGGCACTGGGTGCCTTGACTGTGTGCAAGATGTCATGAAATCTGAGGATTACCAAAGAATTTTGGATCACAATGTAGGGCCAAGTGTAAGAAAGCTGTGTTTTCGTCCCAGATCATGGGTCTTCCAGCAGAACAAGGTTTCCAAACATACCTGTGTGCAACCAAATATTAAATTAAGGGTACCATTAATTTTAACTGGCCCATTTTTAGAGTTTTTGTGTGAAATTATTGACACAAATTTACAAAAGAAAATGTATTATTCCAATGCACATAAAGGGTGTTAACGTGTATGTTAACATGTATAACAAAACAATAGCAATACTTTTCTGAGAGAAATTATGCCATTTTCTGGAAAAAATCCAGGGGTGCCAACACTTTCGACCATGACTGTAGCTTGTCCATTAACAGTGTTTACTGCTGGGACTTACAAAGTCTCTTTTGTTAGGTTATTACTTGGCCGCCTTGTAGTCCTGTAAGGGTTAAGCTATAATGTTGGCTCTGAGGCCCTGTTGCGAGTAGCTCGAAAGTCACATGACCAGAGGCGTTGCGTACAAGTTGTGTGTCTTTGTCTTTTGCGTTCATACATTCCTCTGTGTAACCACATTGGACAGGTTGTGATCACATTGAGAAGCTGTCTCAAAAATAGCATACAATCTTTGGAAGTTTCTGCATAAACAGGACCTGGAGCTTTTTTGTTAATATGTAATTACTCTGTTGCTTTTCACCTCCGCTTACTTATTAGGATCACCTTGATATTTAATAGCCCATACAAATGTCTTTTATATCTGTCCGTGTGTGATCATGCTTAGTCTGCTGCTTCTTACAACTTATTTATTGTCCCAAAGGGAAATAGATTTGCAGTGAGGGTCTTAGTGGGAGTTAGTTCCTGTTCCTGGTTTTCCTACCTTGTGTGGCAGAGGTTACCATCATCAGCTGCTCATCACGCCACAGCTGCCCTCTAACGCAGAGAGTTCTTACCTCCTGCTTCACCGTTAGACTACAGGTTAGACTACACGTTTCTCAAAAACGTAGTGTACATGGTTACATTTAAACAACATATTCTGCTACAGTGGCTTTTTTGAGCTTTTAACCACAACGTTTACCAGACTGTAAACAAGGGCCAAAATTTTGACCTTTGATTTGACCTGATAACACCTATATTTTGTTTAATGAGTGTTTAAACCTTCAGAAAAATGGGTCTGTTACATTTAAATTGTGTCTGCATACATTGCATATTGATGACACAAATGGAGTGATTCCATTTTAGAACTTTATATTTCATAATTTCTTCACAAACTGCAACCAAATAATGTAATGTTATGATAAATATTAACCATAGGTGCCATCCCATCAATCTAAGTTATGCTTTAAAAAAAACAGGAGAACTTGTCATATCGACTTTAAATGGAGCCTGCAGGGACTTAAGCACAAGCTCATAAGCAGCGTTTATCCCCACACCTTCTGTATTGTTTTACAGCCTGGTTTACCCTCAATGAAGACTCTTAAGTAAGGTCTCAAGAAAATCAATATTTGAATACGCAATATTAAAGTTAATAAATTGAGCAGGTATCAATACTTTGGTCTTGGCTCTTTTTCAGAAGTAGTTTGACAACATAGTTAAATAAGTTGTATTATTATTCAGTGTTAAAAATTACATTATGCATAAAATGATGATCATAATATGGAGATAGGAGTTATGTGTAAGGGACTACTACATCAATATCTTCATTAAAAAGGCTGTTTATTTTTCATTGTAGAAAAGATATCCTGTTAAGAGTCTGTTGAGAGAGAATATTTCATGTCAGGAGTATTAACATATGACAGCAGGCTGACATTAACTGCAACTGCAAATATTATTAGTGCATGTTATTTTATTTCCAGAGCACATTCTGCTACTTTGAATAGTTGCATCTTTTGCGATTTGGTAATTGCAAGCATACAAGTTGTATTTTTTCGACACAGACTATGGACTTATAAATCAATATATGAAAGGTGAATATTATTTTTGACTGGGTAATCTCTAACAATAGCTGTCTAATTAACCTGACATTTTATAGAGGGGCAGAGTACAGTATCAGTGCCATAAAGGGGTTAGCAATATGGCAGTATTTTCTGCGCCGTATATCACACGTTATCATGACAGGCTTAGTGTGTGTTTGTGAAACCACCTGATTTCTGGATGACTGGTTTTAGATTGGTATAACCTGATTAACATTCCCATTCAGAGTATAAAAAGAATAAAGAGAAATATTTCCTCTGTTGAATATCCCTGAGCACGCCTAGTCAAACTGTTATGTAACATTTGTTTTTAGCCTGGCATTTCCTCCTTCGTCTGACTAGCCTGGACACAGGCACAGAATCCTGTTTATAGGCCACATGTAATTACTATGTATCTGTAGGTTTGACTATTAAGTAAACCTGTTCCTGTTTTTCATTCAGAAACAACAGTACAACACGGCAAACACTTGTGGGAAATGTCGTCCCAGTAACGCATTATACTGTACCAATGCCAAAGTATAAACCAGATTTGTCACCAGAGAATAAAATGTATGGGAATATAGAGCTGACTTGTGAAGTATGTGAAAATCAGATGAATTCTTTAGTCAACAGAAGGTGAACTGAAGTTTGTAGGATGTTCTGAAACTATGCTAAACTATGACAGTCAAAGTAACAATTCTGATTATTGTGCTGAGCCAGTGCAAGTTAGATACGAGATGTGTCTTTGCATCAAAATAATTTTAGTTCAGGAGGTGGCTCTGGCTTTGCTTTGGTTATAGTCACCTCTTTTCTTGCTCTGTCCTCTATTTTTGCCTCCTCTGTCAGAGGCCAGAGCCCTGCCTGTCAGCAGTGGCTTTCACCGGCTGTAAATCACTTCTGCTAGAGTGTGAGTGAGACGTGCGTGTCGGTCAGTGCTCTGTATTATTCATGCATGTGCGTTGTGCATGTGGGTGTGACATGAGCGCTGTAGCAGGCGGAATACAGCACTGAGCTGCACCGACTCCCCTGACCTACTTTCTCTCTCCGCCTCTCTCTGCAGCTGGCGCCGAGCAAACGCACCAAATCAAATGCCTGCCATTCCAGGCACTTCCACAAGATTATAGCATTTCAGTCGAGCTACACTTTTGTGCCAAACATATTATTTTATTTAAATTTTGCTGCAACTTCTTAAAAATGTGCACATTGGAGTTAGGACGATATCGCCATGGCTGCATTTTTTTTTTGTCGTTATTCATCTAAGTTTAGTGTACAGCTGTCGAGTCAGCACAGTGGACTTCGGGAGCTGGTTCCTCCCACATTCCATAGGTATCCAGCTGCACACAGAAGCAGCCGCATCATTCACAGCCTGGAGCCACACCAACTCCTGCTCAGTCACTGCTCATTGTCGAACCAAAACTCAGCCAGCCTATGTGAAACTTGAGGCTTCTAGGCCTCAAAGGACACCTATTCTTTATCATTTGTATTTTTATTGACCTTTAAACATGCTCTTGACCCCTGACCTGCTTATGTAGGCACGCAGTTTTAATGAATGCAATTTAATGGCAGAAATACTTGAAATAAGGTTAAAAGCTCAAAAAAGTACATTTTGTAACAAATACATCTTTGATGAGGAAAATACAACTTCAATATCACTTCTGTAAATTAAAGGGACAGCTCAACAAAAGCAGTGTAACTGTACACGCTTTGCAATTGCAAATATACACAAACTGTCACCTTCAGCAGAATTTTCAATATAATTACAACAGAAAAATGCCCATCACAAGCTGTGGAGCTTTTTGTCAAGCAATGTCACACTCGTTTTCCTTGAGTTTAGGATGAGCGACTACTTTGGCCACAACACGTAGTATTCTTCATTGTCCTCATATCTCCGCCCGTTTGCGCTTCCGTCCCTTCTAAAAAGTGGAGTAGAGCTTTTTTTCGATCCCGCTAACTACACCATACTTATTCTTCTTGTGGGTGGCATATTTTAATTTCTGTTTTGTGTAAAAATAAAGAATGTTTTGAAGACACAGTTGGAAATCCTAATTGGATAACCACTACAACCGCTACAATCGGCATCAATGACATTAGTACTCACAATAACACAATAAAGAGCACTACCTAAGAACCTGGAACGCATTATACATGCTAAACTTGTTCTATTTGTCTCTAATCTGTTAAGGAAAGCTTCAATTTGTAAGTTTATTTGATTTATTTGCATCAGTAGATGGCAGACGTGAAACCTGTTCCTCACCTGTCCTCAGTTCAGGCTCACCTGAAAACCACCAGTGTCTAAATTCAGGCTCCTGGTGATGCATAGGAAAATGCACTACCTTGTAAGCAACCCATTTTCTGACATTTAAAATTAATCACTGGCGAAATATCCATGATCCTACTCACATTTGCAAAACTATGATATGATACATTCCATATAAGTTAGCACTATTTTTTGCTTTTAGAACTTCAAAGTTTTAATGGCCAACTTTCAAGCCATAGCAAAGTACAGTCAGTAGTTATAGTTAACAGATATAAAATTCACTCATGAGTCATGACATATGTCAAAAAATTGTAGATACAGTGACATTTCAAGAGAATTTCAACTCCAGCTACACCTGCAACTCAGATGCTTTTCCAGCTCAGCCTTTTCTGGACTGGTGGGAATTACATGCTGTGGTCGTCAGTCAGGCCAAAGCTGGCGCTCTGCCAGACCACAGAAATGTAGGCTGAATCTAGCAATACAAAGTCAGAATACAGCAGTGTATGGTCAGGCAATGAACTGCGACCTTAATACCACTCAAATTTCAAACTCTAGATCAGGGGTGTCCAAACTATGTCCCTGCTAAATTCGGCCCTCAGACCAATTTTTGTTTGTAAGTCCTGTATTGGCCCAAATGACCAAATTAGTACTTTTTACACAGGCAGTTTACATAGGATATAAAACATTTTATGTGTACACAAAAGGCCTCCTCCTTTGGAACACACTGATGCAGAGCATGTCAAACATGCTTAATGGATGACATGTCCGGTCAGTACGTTGGCCATGCAAGAACTGGGATGTTTTCATTTTCCAGGAATTGTGTGCAGATCCTTGCAACATGGGGCTGTGCATTATCACGCTGCAACATGAGGTGTTGGTTGTGGATGAATGGCACAACAATGGACCTCATGATATCGTCATGGTATCTCATTCAAAATGCCATCATTGTTGTCCCTAACTTCACACCGTGAAGATGTGCCACCGAATGTAAGCATTTGTCCATTTAAGCCGGTTACGATGACAAAATACACTTAGGTAGAGACTCCGATGAGGACGATGAGTGATGAAATTCTTTGGTTATGCAAATCGATTGTTGCAGCAGCTGTCCGGGGGCCTGTCTCAGACAATCTTTGAGATGAACGTGCTGGATGTAGAGATCATAGCCTCAAGTGGTCTGTGGTTGTGAGATGTACTACCAAATTCTCTGAAACGCCTTTGGAAACTGTTTATGGTAGAGAAATTAACATTCAACGCAAAAGCAACAGCTCTGGTGGTAAAACTGAACATTTCAGAGTGTCCTTTTATTATGGCCAGCTTAACATTTTTGCAATATTCATGCTGTCTAATCAGCATCTTGATATGCCACACCTGTGAGGTGGAATAGAATATTATTGTTATTATTACTAATATTATCTCGGCAAAACAGGAGTGCTCAATTACACATATTTAGACAGATTTGTGAACAATATTTGAGATATTATCATATAACAAAAAACAAATACTAAGACACAGACAAAGGTCCCACACAAGATACCAAGACAGAATCCCCATCTAACAGACAACAGAAAGATAATTAAAAGCAAAAAAAAACAACATTAAGACAAATTACAATAACAATTAATAACAAATAATTACAAAAAGCAATACTAGTCTTCCCAACATATGGCCTGGCTATATTACTAAATCATACTTAGTAGTAAATAAACATCGTGACCTATTTATTAATGAATTAATCTGCCTGTCATTTAACAGGCAGATTTAATTTACATTTAATAGTTCGTTCATCCTTTTATTTATTTATTTTTAATGATTATTACGCTTCTTTTAATTACTTTTCTTAATATTTTTTTCTATCTATTTTCTATATAATCTTATTCTCAGGAAATGTAATATATTTAAATTTATATATATGTGTGTGTGTGTATGTATGTGTGTATATATATATACACACATATATATACACATACATACATTTGTTCACTACCATTTTTTGAATATAGTATAAGTCTAGATTCGTTTAGTTCGAATCATATACCTTTTCCTGAAATGGTCTTCTGTTACCATCCTAGATTGTTAATTACAAGAATAATTAATTTAAATCGAAAGTGCACGCATGTGTTCTTCTACATCCAAAATTAAACTTGTGCAGAATTATTCTTGCCCTAAGTGTTTGAAAACTTCCCATCTTTTTTTATGTTTTTTAACTTCACTGTCCGTTTCAACCAAAATACCCTTCCAGAGTTAAATATCTATAAATATATTTTTTGAAATAAATAAATGAAAAATAAATATTTAGTAAGAATCTATTCTTTAGATTTTGTTTATTTAAAAAATGTTTATTTCTTTGAGCTCAGCTTATGAAGAATGGGAGCAAAAACTCAGGTGCTTATATTTTAGTTAAGTGTATGTGACCCCTCTCCCACCACCACAGTACTGATAATTATTCAAATTCACATACATTTTCGATACAAATTTTAGTATATAATTAATTTAGGCAATTTCGCATGTAGATTCATTTTGGCATATTGTTGTTGATTTTTTTTTTTATAATAAACTGGCAGAGTGTGGCTGTTTCAGTCAAGATGTTGAGGTGAACAGACAGATTTCCAGTGCAGCCGATACACTCGTGACATGGGCGGTTAAGCCCAAGAGATTATGGATAGTTAAGCAGGACACTGGGCCACTGGCATTATGTTAAGTGCATTAGATGACCTGCCTCATTGAAACCAGGCAAATCAATCATTCCTTCAGATGTTGACAATAAACTTTTTGCTCCCTGTTATCTGTGAAGTTTTAGGCCGACATGAGGGAATCAGACTTTACTTCTGACCGACAATAAACTCTCTGAGAATGCACGCACTTCCTGAAGATGTCACATTAACAGATGCTTTCAAAAAGAGGAAATATGGCCTCCCTGTATTGTTATTTGCTTATTACTGGCTTAAGACAAGCTATAAAAGCTGAGTTTCTGCTGATGTCTAATGCAGACCTTGAACCATCTTCTCTGGGAGTGTTGGCCACCAACTTGTCTCCATGGAATGGTTATTGCTTTATTGCTTTGCACCTAACGATTATTTAAGTCAATGGGCAAAATATTTAAATTGAGATAATATTGTGAATGTTGTTTTGAAAATTTGCAAAATTTTAATATTAAGTATATAGTTTATAGTAAAAAAAAATAATATTTCTGCACTTTTGTGACATTTGTGTGACATTTCACATTTGTCTGATATTTAAAATGAATACATTTAAAGACATGTTTTAACACGTTATTGTTGAATTTACATAATGTTGTCTGAAGTGGGACACTCAAAAAATAAATAGAGAAATAAATTTTTTGTCAATATTGTCCACCCCTATAGTTGCTTGTCAAATTATTTTTTTCTATTGTATATTTTGATAATATAGTGTATGTATATTTTTAATCAACTAAATAAATGTTGAATTATGGTGAGTGAAGGCTCCTAGATGGAGAACATTTACGATTAAACTGTACAATTGACGAAAGTTGTTAATTCTTTTTTTAAGATTTTTATATGAAAATCACACTGCGTTGTGTTTTAAAAGCTCTTTTTCATAGGTATTTTTGAGTTTGTAATGTAAAGATAACAATTATGATGATCATAATACGACTAGAATTATTTTTCTTATTGTCGATCAGTCACTATTAGTCGTTAACTTGTTGCAGCCCTAGTCAAGATACTGGTCCATTCACAATAACAATACATGTTTTCAAGGTGTTTTTTAAATTGACAAAACATGTGGAATGCCATACTGTGGTTTATTCCAGCAAAAGCAATAACCCCTCCATGGAGGCAGGTGGATCCTCCTGTAAAGTTATTGTACTCCTTTACAGTTTGACATTGTAGTGGACTTACTCTGTTGTTGCACGCACAGACCTCTGTAATTGGATTTGAACCAAATGGTGTAAAGCTGTCTTGCTGACCCTTTAACTGGAGGGCAGTGAAGCACACCCCACCCCCCTCGGACCCCGCCACTGCACCAGAGACGTATGTAAAGGGAAATCGGTCTTCCGAGACGTGGTATGGAGCTACATCATAAACGGCAATACAGCTCTTTTATATGAAATGTATGAGCCTCCTCTGAGCTGTGTGTTTACATCAGAGAGCCAGGAATCTAAACTGCTTAGTGCCACTGTCAGGAGAGAATAACTACAGCTGCGCAGAAACAGCTGATGTGGGTGAGGTCAAATGTGGGAGTGTAATTACATTTTTGAATACTGCAATATAAAAAGTCTCTTATATGAAGTGATTTGCTGCAGCAGGAAAGAAGTACAGGAGACCCACACTGACCCTTTACTCGATTTCAGTTCAACCTACATGAAGCAATTACTGGCATTAAAATCATTAAAATTAAATTCAGCAGAATTAGGGATATCAAATTTTAGTGTAATGATTGTTCTGAAGTGAAATATCATGATCTAACGATTTATCCCTGACACAGCAGTGAAATATTTATTTTTGAAGCATTTTACTTGGCTTGTCACAATAATTACTAGGCTATATAAATTTATCGTTCAATAAAATATAGCTAGAACAATATTTTTGAAGCTCAGCATTTATTATGTGCATTTTTGGGAAGTGGGGAATGTTTTGCTTTATTATATTGTAGTACAGCAGGATTTAAGCTTTAGAGGTTTGATTAAGTAACTTCTATGCTATATGTATATATGTATCTTTATATATAGCATCTTTACTCATAGAAGTTATATATATATATATATATATATATAAGGTTTGCCAGAACTATCCTGCTTTTTGGTTCTTGTGTCAGTGGCATAAAGTAGTGTCAATATTATAAGTTAGTATAATAGTTTTCTTTGGGAATATATCTCACTTCGAAATGTGTTATTATGTCAGGCCTATGTGTGACCAGCTTTATGAAATCAAACTTTCCATAGTATAAGGGGCCCATTTAGATTTACTTTTTTAGATGTACAGATTGAAATTACATAATTTTGCTTGTAAAATTGTGACAGATAGGATATGACAGTACCACAGTACCAGAGTTGGTTTCAACTCTGAATATTGTTTGCTGTGTCTGTGAGATAATTATGACATCCTTATCAACTAAATGTTCTAAAGACATCAATGACCGTGGTTCAGATGAGTCTTAGGTTCATGCAGCTACATGTCCATAAAGTTAAATATATTTCCCCTTCATGGGTCACTGCTTTTGTTCTGAACCATGAGTGATGTGTGGCATAACAAGCAGAGCGATGACTCCGGTAACCTGTCGGCACCAAAGTGGAGAATGGAGAGTTATTGACCACAGTGAGCGCTGAAAGCTCTCAGCTCCTCTGCTGCGGTGAGACGGCCTCCTTAGTCTCTGTCTGCTCTGCGTTTTAGCCTAAATGCTGCTGCACCCCAGGCCTTGATGTAGGTTTGCTCATCCTGCTACGTCCAGTGATCAAATCTGCATGTTGTGTTGTTGTTAATAAAAATTTCAGTTGAATACTTGGCTCCAGGATTAGCCAGTTGCATAGCCCTTGCTTCATTTCCTCTGAGGGTGTTGTTGTTGATGTGGCCTCTGTTTAAGAAGGGGGTGTGTACAGCTGTCGCATGGATGCAGCAAAGCCCAGTGACCCCTTGTGGTGGTTTTTAAGAAGCACACCACATGTTGGACCAGCAGCTGACTCTAAGACCATTTTCAACTTCATTATGCCTATCACAATAACAAAATTTAACATACAATATAGTGCCACATCAAAACCTTACAATATACGTCAATATTGAAACTACACTATGCTACTGACACAATAACCGTAAAGCCGCAGAATCTCAGTTAACCCTTTTCTAAATGTCCGATATCTTTGTAACAAACAAAACCAAATGAAATCCTATAGTCATTAGTTAGTCTGTAATTTGTTACTTTATTTGACTCTCTAAAGCCCAGATCTTATTGTATTACATAAAAATAACAAGTTGATATAGTGAGACACAATAACCCTAAAGTCACAGGATTAACCTCTTTCTAAACAATACAATGTACAATATCTTTGAGAAACACGAGTTGCAACAAATACAAAGCCGAATGAAACATTTGAATTGTAATTGGTAAATATCTATACTGTAATAGATACAGATAGATAGAGGTATGTTATTTATTCAACTCTAAAGCTCAGATCTTTTTCTACACAAAAATAACAAATTTCCCACTATTACAAAGAAAATATACACCACATAAATATAACGCTCATGATAGGCCTAGTTTTCATCAAAGTAAAGTGTTATTTCCCGACACATCTTGCTTTAGGATATGACCTTTGGCTCAGAAAGTATTTATTTAAAGGGTGACTGAGAACAATGGAGCACAGTCTTCTTTTTTCCCCTTCTAACCCGAGGTGGGGGGAAAAGAAAGGGCGTATTGAGATAAGTTTATAGAGTTTGTGTACCGTGAAAAATGTGGGATGATAAAAGGATGACTAGAAATCCAGATCCTCAGGATGTTTGATATATTTTTGACAATCACCTTCTAGAAATGGATTGGATTGTTAGTGTGTTTATTTAACTCTGACTTGAAATTATCAATACATATTACAGCACCCATTATAACATAAATTATACGTTACAATTTTACATCAATCAATTTAAATAGACAAATTAGCGTATCCTAAATAATTTAAGCATTTTTTTCCCATTCTCTTTTTTGCAACATTGCAAATGGAACTAATGATTCCAAATATATCATTTTATGTAATATACTAAACAAAGGTGGTGGTGTTCATTCAGTAACACTTTTTCCTCTTCTGTTGTCTCTAGTTCTTCCACTCGCAAGGAGAGCAGCAGCACTCCGGCCCCTGCTCAAGGGAAAAGCGGTGCCCATAAAGTTTGCCTGGTTTGTTCTGATGAAGCGTCGGGCTGTCACTATGGCGTCCTCACCTGTGGCAGCTGTAAAGTCTTTTTTAAGAGGGCGGTTGAAGGTAAATAATTCTGCCTCATGGAAAAACCCAGACGGGTTAAACCATGCCTCTGATTTAACTGAGTTAAAATATAGTCAGTTTATGTACGTACGATGTGTCTGTTAGAAAAATCTTCATTCTATATTCATATACTTTATGATAAACATAATCTTAAAAAGATGATGTGGATAATCTCCAGAAAAACTTGTCCTGACCAGAAGACATTCAATCATGTCTACTCTCCCTTTGTAGATAAAAGGCATTGTCCCATTTTTGACCACTTTGGCATCTTGGACTGTAAACATTGCGATTTGTGATATGGTGCTGCGATATCAATATTATTGCAATATTGTAATAAATTATGTAATATGAATTCATTTTGACCCAACAATTTCAGTTATATTAAACAAAAACCTTGACTAAATCAAGGCTCATTTAGACTCAGTAAGGACAATCCCTAATTTTCTTACTTTAGTTATTTAGGGACACATATTAATGAACATTATGCATGCAAATATGTAAAAATTCTTCTATCAGTGGCCATTAACATTTCTGTGTGCTACAGGGCAACACAATTACCTATGTGCTGGCAGAAATGACTGCATCATAGACAAAATCAGGAGGAAGAACTGTCCTGCTTGCCGTTTTCGCAAGTGTCTAATGGCTGGCATGAACCTTGAAGGTCGGTAGCAACGAGTGACACACAATGTCCGTCCTCTCCCAATCATTAACTAATAATCATATGTGCCAATTTTGTAGCTCGTAAAATAAAAAAGAACCGTCTAAAAGGTGAGCAGCAGCGCAACGTGCCCGAAGTGCCTCCGCAGCCTTCTCCACCTGTCGAGGCCCGCTCCCTCGTGCCCAAATGTATGCCCCAGCTTGTGCCCACCATGCTGTCCCTGTTGAAAGCCATCGAACCAGAGACCATCTACGCAGGCTACGACAGCACACTGCCCGACACGTCCACTCGCCTCATGACCACGCTGAACCGACTCGGCGGCAGACAGGTCATCTCTGCCGTCAAGTGGGCCAAGTCTCTGCCAGGTTTGTGCTCAAGATTAGACTACTAAACTACTAAACTAATATTATTTTTCTTATAGATTTGTCTGTCTGTTTATTAGGCATCTTATCTCAGTGTTACTAATTTTGAACCACAAAAGTAAGGCTCTCAGTAGCAATTATTTTAGTAGTCAACTAATTGGCGATCATTTTTTTGATCAGTCCAACGACTGTTTCAGTTGTACACTTTTAAATACATTTCTAACCAAATAAAGGTGAAATATGTTGACTGAAGACTTCTAGAAAGAAAATGTTTACAAAAAAGTGTATTATTAATTAAAATCTGATGAATGTCATTCCCCAATCTCATCCCCGTTAAAAATAATAATAATAATTAAAATAAATCCAAAATAGTTTATTATTTTTTATATTTTGATTTAATACTGCCTTCATCTTTGTCATAAAAATGTATGTGTTTTAAATTACATGTATAGATAACAATTGCATATTTAAAAATATTTTTAATTAAAAAAAAAAAAAAAAAAGTTAAGTAGTCAAGATTAGTTGATTAATCATTGCAGCCGTAAACTAAAGCTAAAACTATGACGAAGGATTTTCGAATATTGGGCGCGACTCACAAAGAATATCATGGAAAATTTTATTGTAACTACTTTCAGAATGTCAAACTGGTGTATGATATACATACAGAGTGAAATATTTCAAGCCTTTATTCCTTGAACTTTTTAAGGATAATTATGGGTTACAGATAAAATTCAGTGTCTCAAAAAAATTTGAATATCACACAAGATCCATAAAAAAGGATATTTTAAACCAGCCCAACCTTTTTTGTCTCACGTACCCCCTAAACTTTGTGTTACGCTCAGAGTACTCCTTAACTTGAGTTTCGGACAAATATATGGGTTTACTAGTCGGTTATAGTAAATTATTACTATTATATATATTTTTTGAATTATATGTCTGATCCACGATACTCCAAACAATGCTAAATTTACAACTAATAACACTTTTTTATTCAGATAAAAGTACATTTCATCTTCATTTAAAACCTGAAACCATTCCAAGTACCCACTGGTAATTGCGCACGTACCCCTTGGGGTCCCGTACCCCTGGTTGGGAAACACCGTTCTAAACAGAAATGTCTCTGCACTCAACACTTGGCTGGGTCTGCTTTTGCTTGAATTCCTTCATCAATGAGACGTGGCATGGAGGCGCTCCACCTGTGGCACTGCTCAGGTGCAGTGGAAGGTTGCTTTAATAGCTGCCTTCAGGTCATCTGCAGTGTTGGTGTCGCATCTTCCTCTTGACAATAAAACCGTAGATCCTCTGTGGGGTTCAAGTCAGACCAGTTTGCAGTCTAATCAAGCGCAGTAACACCATGGTCATTGAATTTTGGTACCTTTGGCCGTGTAGGCTGTGTTCCAGCCTTAGATATGGAGATTGGAGATGTTCTCATTCCAGCTGCTTTTGGTCTTTCTTTCTTTTAGTGGGGTATGTAGACTGCGCTCTTGCTGGTTCAGAAAAGGAACTACAATCACAAATGAATCTTGGTTGCCTGTTCGTTGACCTACATAAATAATTTCTCATTCCTCATTTGAAAGCTCAGAATCACTGACAGTCACTGAGTTTTAACTCTCGTGACTGCACTAGCATTCATGAATGATTGGCTGCAGGTGTTGGGGTCTTGTGAATATTCTGATCTGAGTACTTTAGTTTATTTCCAACTGGTTTTAGATGTAGGATTTGCCAACCGAAAGTAAGAAGCACATTTTCCTTTCCATTTGGATCATCAGCTTGAAAAAAAAATATATATAAACACCTTTACCAACATGTCCAAAGATTTTGCAGTAAAGTATATCAACTTTACAGCGGTTGTCAGTTGAATCAATATTTGATTCCAACATGTTTAGTTCATATCTGAAAGTAATGTTTGTGAAACATGAATACAAATCGTACACCCTTCCCTTTAAACAGGTTTTTTGCACAAAGAAAAGGACATTATCTCCTGCACTTCAGTGTTTGTTGTGTGCGCCGTAATCTAAAAAATCATGTTTTATTTCTCCAGGATTCAGGAACTTGCACCTTGATGATCAAATGACCCTTCTGCAGTGCTCCTGGCTCTTCCTCATGTCGTTTGGCTTGGGATGGAGGTCTTATCAGCAGTGCAACGGCGACATGCTCTGCTTTGCTCCAGACCTGGTCATTAATGAGTAAGTATTGTTGGCTAGCTTGGTATTACAGACTTCTGTATTTTTATGATCAGATTGTGCTTTAAAAAGTATCACAACTTGCAGCATCTGTCCTCATCTCCTCAGTGTTTGTTCATAAACACACTGCTGCTAATATGTGGAGCATGTCTGTCAAACGTTGCACCTGTCTGATAGTTGTCACCACAAATCTGCATCTGCCTCTGCCATACATTGTTATTTTGCATGTAAACTACGCTCTCCTGACTTGCAAAGCTGCTATTGTGCTCAGTGCGTCATAAAAATATAAATAAATGTTAAATAATAGGTTAATTTAGTTAGTACGATTGGATACATTTCAGTGCCGCAACAGCACATTACAAGAACCAGTGTAGGAGAAATATTAAAATATAATATAATATAAATATACGATAAATAAGGATTACCAGAATATTAAAAATGCATATGATTAAGAGTAGAATAATGATCATAAGAATAAAAAAAAACTGTCTTAAGTACAGACAAAAATAAAACTAGTATGCCACAAATCTACAACAAGTGACTACATGAGTATGGTTATGTACAGTTTATACAAAACATTAAACGCGGCTAATTAAGTTAAATTAAAAGATGTGTTTCTTTCAGATCTTTGATGTTTCAAGTACTCTTGTTTTTGTTTCAGGGACAGAATGAAACTTCCCTTCATGACTAACCAGTTCGAGCAGATGCTGAAGATCTCCAGCGAGTTTGTTCGTCTGCAAGTTTCTCATGATGAATACTTGTGCATGAAGGTCCTGCTGCTGCTCAGCACAGGTAAACGACACTGTAAAGGCTGTTCAGTTACACGTCAAATGGGCTTTACGAATTTGAACCTGTATAGAGGCTATGCAGGTGACATTACAGTATTTTGAATTTTAGCTTGAGGGGCAAAAGAGTTAATGGTGAGTACTGAAATGTTATCCTGTTGAAGCTCAAGACACAAGAGCTGCTAAAGTCTGTTAACAAATATGAAAGTCTGCAACTCCACAAAATATTGAGTTTGAACGTTAAGTGAACATTTATGTCTGATACAGACTTTGGGTTCACACACAGTTGAACTTATTACCTTTTTGAAGTGTCCTAAATCTCCAACTGCTATTAGCAAACAAGCTAGCGAAGCCCTGGACAGTTGCAGTAACAACGAAGAATTTACTCAGTTTCCATTGTGCCATGAAAAGTTAATTTGATAAAAACAAAAGCTCACGGACAAAAATTAGGCCAAAAATGCAAAGAAACACATTTTCTGTGTTTGTGCTGCCTATAATTCTGCCACTCAGACAGAATGTTGAGGAGCATTTCGGACAAAAGAATGTCGATGCATAACCTCTATTGATTCTGACTAAAATACTAATAAGACATAGTCATTTTCCTGAATAGGTTTAAAATTATCCAGTAATCCAATATATTTATATAGCACATTTCATTTCAACCGCACTGACAAATGTGTATTTACTTGTGATTTTGCAAACCGATGTGAATGTCTGTCTGTCTGTTTGATTATGTGTTTGTCATGTTATTGTTATTATCTTATTGATGTCAAACCTGTAAAAATTGCTGCACAACAAATCTACCAATGGGTACAATTAAGCCAGCTGAACTGAACTGAACTGAACTGAACTGAAACATAATAAACAACAAAATAAGGAGTAAATGCTAAGTTAATTTTTATGAAACAATAAAACAATATATATTTTATGGTTATATAAAACCAGTTTTGATAAGTAGATCGAGTAGTACCATGTCAGACCACATGATATGTATGTATATATAGATGGATACATATATATATATACATACATATATATATTTGTTTATTTATTATTATTTTCTTCACATATGACGTCGATGTAATCCCTCATTCGTCCAGGTGTGGTCCATCGTAGAAAGGGTTTCAGGTGTTGTCATCCGGACGCTGTTTGAAGATCGAGACGTTTCGACTTTTATCCAAAAGCCCCCGGGGGGCAGGACTCTCACTACTTAGAGTAGCATATAAGCTTGAGTTCCCATACCAGCTCTCTGATTGACAATGACTTTTGGATAAAAGTTGAAACGTCTCGATCTTCAAACAGCGTCCGGATGACAACCCCTGAAACCCTTTCTACGATTCACATATGACATAATGATTCGTTATATCCATCACCCTATTACTATTAAGTTTGATTGCATCTGTTTTTGCAGTGCCAAAGGACGGTCTAAAGAGCCAGGCTGTGTTTGATGAACTTCGGATGTCGTACATAAAGGAGCTGGGCAAAGCAATAGTAAAACGAGAGGAAAACTCCAGTCAGAACTGGCAACGTTTCTATCAGCTTACTAAGCTTCTGGATTCCATGCACGAGGTATAAAAAAGATTCAGATTCAGATTAGGCAATTCATTAGTAGAATTTTATTTGAGCAGCAATAGCAATTACACAACAAATATGGTGCAGCCCATTCATAAATACATGGTCAAAAAAAAAAAACTTGCACAGTATTGGTGTTTTTGGTCAGTTGTGGCATAAATTAAGGCATTTTATTTAATGGAATATTTGGCAGAGTTGATAATCCACAATCGCAATCAAACCAACATTAATTAAAACATGTATGTGTTTCTTCAGATGGTCGGTGGGCTCCTCAATTTCTGCTTCTACACTTTCATGAACAAGTCCCTGAGCGTGGAGTTCCCAGAGATGTTGGCAGAGATCATCAGCAACCAGTTACCAAAATTCAAAGCTGGGAGCGTGAAAGCGCTCCTGTTCCACCAGAGATGACTGTCTCCTGCCCAAACACAATGCCTTAAACATCCCTCATCGCCCGCCCCACCCCATGAGCAGCACGAGCACTAAAGACCCCCATGAGTCAATTTGGTTACCCTTGGCATTGGCACACTGGTCTGGAGGGGAACAGAGAAGGTACAAAAGTTTGTGGAGAGCCACTGAGAGCACACAGCTTTTGTTTTTGGTCTGGCATACGCTTTGTACCACATAGGAATCATTTTGTATAATCAGAGAAATAGGCAAACATCCATGTCGTCTCAGGTTTCTTACCTTCAAATTCAGAACAATATCTTAAATAGATAAATACTATCTATATAGAGGTTCTGATAGTGTTTTCTACATTTTCATATAATATCAATTTATAAGATTTCTTTCAGGTCATCGTTACCTCAAACGGTAGCAGAGTTTAATTGAAAACGTGCTCGCTTAGACCTTTGGACTGTTTGTTTCTCATTAGTTTTTTTTAGAGGTTTAAATTTTGTTTTAGTCGTAACAAAATGTCTTTTTTCCAGTCTATTGAATCATGAACATTTCTTTGATACATGTGACCCGCTGATTTTAAGGATGATTTCTCACATAAGCAAAACTCTTCCAAGTTTACACATTGTAAAAAAGGGAAAATAATGTGCCTTTTTTCTTGAAATATCATCCTATCCATTTCTTCCTGCTTGTCCAAGGCATGCTTCTCCACACTCGTCATGATCTACCCTCAGCCTACAGTGATTGTACTTTCATATTAACATGCAGTCACAATGTTTCTTTTTAAGTAGCTGTGTTTGTCGTAGAAGTGGCAGCTCAGTCCTCCTCTGGAGAGATGATCTGTGTTATTGAGAGTGTCTAATGAAAGACAATTTTCCTCAAATGCAATCTCCCGCACAATAAAGTGCGGTGTGAGCACTTTGTATCCTCCAAAAGGCTTTAAAAGACTGCCTCCTTGCATCAGTCTTTTTTCTTACTTTTTAAATTAGGAAATTGCCCATTATTTTTAGCCCCTCCGCTGCCCTGATAGTTTAGTGGAATGTGACAGAATACTTGCGTCAACCAATCAGAAAATGGAGGGAATTTTGTGTGGTTTGCATTAATGATTTTAGCATTATTGTTAAATTGGTTATTTTTAACATTGTTCCTACAATACAAAGCACTGTCTCTGCTTTGTTGATGTTGTAAACCTAAAGTTGTTGTCATTCTGTCATGTCACAGAAAAGATTTTGTTGTAGTACATTTGATATTGATGAGTTGTGCATCAAACACTTATAGATTCATCGCAGAGAAGTCGTGACCCCTTTTTAACACATACAGCACTCTGTAGCCACCTCGATCCGTCTGTCACATGTCCTCTGTGTGGAGTATATATTTGCACACATCCTTATGTTAAGCACTCAGCATTCAGCCCCACCACCAGTGAACGTCATCCAGTGCCAAAATCCTAGTTTCATCTTCTCAGTGAAGCTGGAGGTTTGTCAGTATTCGTGAGTAAAACCTGATTGTGAAGTGGTAACAATGGTCCGCTTTACCCACTCCTTAAATTTAACTATGGAAACGCTCGGATGTGTTGTGACCACAAAGAAGTATGTAGGTCTATTATTTTCTTTGTGTCGTCAATGAGGATTTTAAATGTGTTGCAATATTTTCTCCCCGTTAAAACCAGCACTTAAATGATTGGCCTTTCAAAAGAAATGACATGTTTGTGTTGAAGCACAAAAAGACAAATGAACTGTGAATTTATAAACTGCAGATCAAATGTGGCACTTTGTTCAAATTACAAAATGACTACAAAGTTCAAACTGGTGCTTATAACTAAAAAAAAATTGAGAGCTGAAAATGTAGCTTTGGGAAATGTTTTGCTAACACTCTGTAATCATGCAATTTTATTTCATTCATGCTAAAGGTTTTAAATGCATTTTATACAACTCTGTATATGCGTCACTCGATACAAACCAAGACATTGAGTTTGGATTCCTCAGTGTCCGTCTCCAGTCTGTGTTTTTATTGTCTTTAATGGACTGTTAATGGATCTGATTGTGTGTAACACTTTTGTAACACCCAGCCCAATGTCTGTGGTGCACGTCTTTATTTCTGGTACAAATCCATGATCTTTGTCGACTGCCTACGCGTCACACGTGGGTTACTTTCACATTCAGTGTATCCAAAATCTGCTGCTTCTTTTCTTTTTACAGGTAAATATTTGAACTCACACACTTGCCTCTTTACATGAAAACATTACCCTCAATCTGTATTGAGGACTACTATATATGCAATACAAAACCACCTTTACATAACAAACTGTGGCTGCTTCCTGTTTCAGTTTCACAATATATAAGCTATTTGAGATTCACCATAAACCCTTATCTCTGCAGGTCAGATTTTCAGGAAACATACTCAGAAACCACCCAGACTGCACAAAAAACAATTTGTTTATGTTCGACAGGTGACCAAAGCAAAGACAAGACAACTAACCCACTATATGTCCGTGTAAGCTATTCTAAACTCGTACACAACTGTACAGATCATATGTGTTAGTACTTTTTTATTCTTAAGTGACAGCTTTGGTCAATTTCTGTAATACTGTGAATAGGGTAGGAGTCAGTCTTTTTCACTCTAAAAACTGTTTGTGAAAGTAATCAACCAGCTTGAATCTAAAAGATTGCACTACCCAAATATTGTTTGAAGATCTATTTTGTATAAAACATATGCAGACATTACCTTTTGGAAAAATTATCAAGGGCCGATCATGTTTCACTGGTATATGCTTTCTCTAAAGCTTTGTTTAGCTTAAAAATTTGAAAATGTACATATAATCCATTGTAAAGAATATGTGGCGTACTTGTCTCCTGATTATAGTTTTTCTATACCCTATGTACTATTTCTCCTATAGTGTGAGCCCTGTCCCTCTTTCCCCCATTGATTAAAGGTCAAACTGTTGCTTTTGGCTCGGGGTTTTCTTGTTAACAAATGTTTTGCCATTAACTTTTTGTTTTTAACATTTTATAGCCGATTAGCCATCTGGCATTTGGTTTAGAGGTTTGTATTTGTTTCACTTTGTTTCTGAGTGTAATCCTGAAGCTGGTGGGGAAATGGGAATCTAGCAGGCTGTAACTCTTGAGTGAGTGATGAGAATCTTTACACATGAAGTAAGCACAAGATCAGTTGTCCTTAAAATTTTGAGCCGTATGTGGCCGTAGATTTAGTCTTAACGTACTTTATGTTTTAAGACCTAACCAGGGCTTTTTTGTAGATTGCGGGGAGTCGCATCGAAAGTCGGGAGCGCGCATTCTTTGCCCGTGTGGTCCTTGCGCGCGTCCTCGAGGTAACACCTGACCACCGCAGACACTGAGACGCACATTCATTACTTTTGCGCCGTCAATCGGGCCTCTGTTGGGGCAGAAGCAGCTCCATCAGTGTCTCCTGCTGTGCATGATGGACAGAGACGTGGCGGAGCAGCAAACTGAGCAAAGGGCGGACTTTGGTGCCTTTTTGCCCGACCACAAGCGACTCACTCGGCTTTACTGCATGAATGGCGGACACCACCTCCAGCTCCTCCCCGATGGGACAGTGCGGGGCCAGAGGGACGATGCAGACGCACACAGTAAGCTCTGTTTCTGTGGATGCACTGCAGAGAGCTGTGCTTAAAGACTCACTGCGGTGTTTAAACCATGAATGTGTATTATCAAAACAAAACTAACCAAACTATTCCTTCCCAAGCATTTTTGAAGCTCAAAGCTGTGGACATTGGTGTTGTGGTCATCTTTGGGGAGGAATCTGGGATGTACCTTGCCATGAACAGCGAGGGTCGTTTGTACAGCTCTGTAAGTCGCCTTAAAATGTGACACCTATTTTAAAATATTTATCTACATGTGTAACGTTTGTTTTCTCTCTTTCAGCCGGCAGTAAATGATGAATGTTATTTCCTGGAGAAGCTTGAAGAAAACCACTACAACACATATCAATCCAAAAAGTACAGAGATATGAATTGGTATGTAGGTCTGAAAAAGAACGGAAAACCCAAACTGGGACCAAGAACCCACATTGGACAGAAAGCCATCTTCTTTCTCCCCAGACAAGTCCACGATTCAGAGAAATAACCTTCAACAGTCAAAAATGAATGTCATATATTAACACCAATGGCAGTGTGAAGACCTAATACCTAAAGCTGTCTGTTGACTAACTCACTAACCAAAAGTAGTCTACTAAACTTAACCCTTGTTAATGTCAGTAGCTTTGAACTAACCCTGAGCTCAGCACATTTGGGCTTATGTGCTATAGTACTATGGTTCTTAAATTTATCACACCAACAGGACTAAAATGTCCAAATTGTGAAACAAATAAATGTTCTTAAACTAGAGCTAAATCCGGTCTATAATGACTATATTGGTCCGAACAATGGCTAATTCAAAGGAGAACAAAAATGTGAATTGGCTCTAAACACTAGAACTGGACTGTCTACCAGAAAGGGCTTGTGTATCACCAGTTTAAGAACCACTGATATAGTATGTTTTGGCCTACAGTAGCATCACAAATGACTGACCCATGAAATGATATGACAAGATTCAACAGAGGTGCACATTAAAGGTCTCTATGGGACACTTTAGAACCAAGATCTCCAGCATAGCAATTAAATTAATACGCAGTAATTGTTACTGACAATAGAGCTCAAAGGCAAGCATCTTGAGATTTGTGGCAGAGCAGAGACACATTTGGAGAGTCAGATTTTTAAGTACTGGAGAGCCCCGCTTTAGAGTAAAGATATCTGAATAAATGAGGGTTCACATCAACACACACTGCAAGATAATTAATTGACAAGTTGGTCAAGAATTGTAATGTAAAACTATCAGTCTAAATGGTATAAATGGCCTCAGACAAACAATTGAAATGTGACATTTATTTAACACTTTACTTTCTGTACAGTTTCATAACAGCAAAACCTTAATGGATGCAGCTCATCATCATAGAAATAAGCTTTATGTCAAAGCGGGTGGTTTACCATGTAAATAGAGTCTGAGGCAAATGTTTGTTTGCTCAGTTAGATTAGGCCAGCTACTATATCCACATTCACAGATAGGATTACTACAGTTTGACATGCCTGTGCAGAACATCATGATTACTTATCTTCCGTTCAAAATGTAAGTTTCTAAAAGTGCATTTGCATTTAACATTCTTTAATATAGTATATATTATAATCTTATACTGCATCCTTATAACAAAAAACAATATCCACTCCTTTTAAAACTGAAGAAATTAGGTAAAAAATATCCACCTGAAGCATGGTATTTGTGCTCAATTTAATGCTAGAGCATTGTATCTATATAAATGGGAACCAGAAAATTGGGCTGGACCGTGATAGGCTTTTAGTCAACCAAAACCCTCGGGACTTTGATGGATTTTAGACCCATCTGGTTTTCTTTCTTAAACCTAAAGATTAAAACTCATTTAGCTGCAATTCCGTATTTGGGAGTCAAATCCTTATTTCTGAATGGAGATTTTTACCCTAACATCTAACACATGGTTTCCTGAAGCATGGCATTTAATGAAACATTTAATTTACAAGCATGTATTTTTCCTTACGGAGACTGAACGTCTTTTTAACGACTAAATGAGGCAGACTACACCGCCCTCTACTGGTTGCAAAACGGGCAACACTACTTAAAGCCAACAGGTGAGTTTTCGTTTACTGAGTAGTTCATAACTGCAGTAAATATAACAGTAAATAACAGTAAATATGGTGTCTATTTCACAATAAACTGTGTGGGGGTGATACAGGCTGAAAGTATTCTGCATGCAAAAACTGTCTAAAAAGTGTCTTTTGGTCAAAAGTTGCCAAAATTGTCCTTCAGGACAGATGCATGTTTGTAGGCTACCATCAAATGATTTAAGGCATTACTTAGACATTACAAAGATGTAATTAGCACTTAACATTCGCCACTAATGATTACACAGAGGAACTATTACATATCACTACTTTCCATTAATAATGTAAACAAATAAAATCAATTTATTCCTGAATATTGTGTTAACAGATATCTTCACCTACAACTTTTTACTTTGTTGCTTGTCTTGGTCATTTTCAGTTCATCCACACTTCAAAGCTGAAAAGGGAAGACAGCTTCTTAATGAACTGTAGAGAGTATGATTAAAAACAGTACTATAGAATGTGTTACCTCTAATAAATGAAGAGTACTCTTGTTCGAGGAAGAGAGGCATATGTGGGATCTGCCAGTTTACGCACTCTCGAATAGTTAATAAATCCCCTGATGAAGAGCATAAAGCCTGAGGAGAAAGAAAAAATACATGCATCTAACATACGGGCCATAAGTTTAAGACTTTACATGGAAACATGCAGATCTTCATTCCTACCTAGGGTCAGGAAAACCCACCACAACCAGTACTGTCCATCAAAGTAACCAGGGAAGTAGGTAGAAAACTGAAAATTCATAAATGGCGACAATAATTATTTATAGTCCATATATGTTTTATTTTTATAATCTGAGTAACTGTTCTTACCCGAACAATAAGAACCCATTTGATGAGAGACAAGCCAAAGCCAGAGATGGCTCCGTATCGGCCGGCAGCAGATGTGGTCAAGCAGAAAGACAAGAAGAAACCAATCCAATTGAAGAGGAATGCCACTGTAGAAACAAATTGTGGCTTGTTTAACAAACGACTGTAATAGGTTAGAAATCGATTTCTATCTATTCTATTTCTAATATATCCTATCTTACTGAAGAAAGTGAGCATAAATATGCCATCATTTCCTATTCGAAGTTGATCGGCATCTTCAAAGTCATCTCGGGCAACCAAGTCTTCTTCCTGTGGAAAATAAAACAGGAAATACAAAAATGTGATCACGCAGCCTAATCAATGTATATTGCCTTGTTATATAGTACATACTGTGACTCTTCCAGTGACCAGAGGGACAGTGGCCTCAGTTTTGCTTCTCTCAGCTTCATCATAGGATGGTAAAGAAGTGGCAACACTGTAGGAAGGAGGCTTCGGAAAGCTTCCAGCATCTTCCTTGTACTCAAAAAAAGCTAAGAAAAAAATAACAATTTCACATAATTAACATAATTGACGCAAATACAGGTGTATCAATACACCTCCATTTGGCACATTTTAACTTTAATATAGTATTTATAATAATCTGGCGATGACGAGAGGGAGTAGAGGACTGTGCCACCTTAAGGTAAATGTGACGAAGAACTGATGGGGGACCTGAGCTGCTGTGACCCCCACCTCCACCCAGGGGGTCAGTGTGTACGTGGTGGAGCGGTACAAGTACTTGGGGGTGTATATGGACAATAAACCGGACTGGGACAAGAACATGGACACTGTCTAGAAGAGCAAGAGCTGTTTCTACTTTTTGAGGCGGTTGAGATTCTTTGACATCTGCAGGACGCTCTATGAGTCTATGGTGCCCAGAGTCATTATGTATACTGTGGTCTGCGGGACACTAATAGAAGGCTGGACATGTGGGGGAGCTGCACTATGTGTGTCGGAGATGAGGATGTTGTCCAAAGTTGTCAGAATTATTCTTGACTTTCCCTCCCAACTGCTTCTCAAAGTGCTGGTCAGCTACAAGCGCTCGTTCAACAACAGACTTACTGCTGTCTGTTGCTGCTCCACTGAGAGACAAAGGAAGTCATTCCTGCCTGTCGCCATTAAACTGCTGAGCTATGTGCTGTAAAATCCTCTCATAGAGTTACTATACAATATTCAGTTCACTTGTATTATGCAATATCAAGTACACAATCATGAAAATATTTCACTAGATAAAGATAATGAGGGATATTTTTATAAGTTAGGTTATATGTAAATGTTTTTTTCATACCGGTAGTTTAGTTGATAAAAACTGATGTATTGTATTCTTGTTCTGACCCCCCATCTAAGGGGAACAAAGTTGGCTTTTAGTGGATGTCCTGTGTCACTGCTGTCATTAGGGAGACACTGCACTGTGCTTTACAACATACAAAGCGCTCAAGGCAGTCGCCATCTTACACGCTGACCTTTGCCCTTGTAGGAAAGTTAGTCATTGGTGTGCTGTGGCTAATAATGTTACAAGTGCAGTCCAAGTGTAGTCTTAACATAGACTTATTATGCTCTTTTCAGGTACTTAGTATAAGACTACATCAACAGTAGAAAAATGTTGCTGAAATATTGATATAAAACAGCTGGCAATGTTTTAGAAAAGTGCCCTTACTCCAGGTTTTGAGTGGCAAAAGGAGTGCACTTGTGATTCTGCAATTATTTGTATTTTCGATAACAACTTATGCAAATGTTTTGAAAGGACATTCATTGAAATAATGATTATATATATATGATTAATTGCATAGCCCCAAAGGGATGTGGAGGTGATAGGGGGTAGGTGAAAATAAGAAATTTCTGAGGATGAGCACTCGAGCCTGAGTTGCGGGACAATACAGGATTAACGTTACTGTAGCCTCGGTCATGCACCCATGAATCCATCACAAATACAACTTTGCGTAAACTAATGATGAGGAAACACCGTTGAAACAAGGGTAAAAGTCGTCGATGTAAACCCTCATTCGTCCAGGTGTGGTCCATCGTAGAAAGGGGTTCAGAGGTTGTCATCCGGACGCCGTTTAAAGATCGAGGCGTTTCGACTTTTATCCAAAAGTCATTGTCAATCAGAGAGCTGGTATGGGAACCTGGGCCTTATATGCTACTCTAAGTTGTGGGAGTCCAGCCCCCAGGGAGGAGTCACTGCACTCCTGTCTTTGTTATAAGATTGTTTGTTTGTCACCTGGGATTTAATTAATTGGTCTATCTTGTTGATTAATGGTTGGCCTCACCTAGTTTCACCTGTGTCTAAAGGTCTATTGTTATCTTGATAGCTGGCTGTTGCTCCCTCCTCACTACTGATTGCCTCATTAGCATTTGACTGGTCTATTGATCTGGACCAAGGTGTTAGAATGCTGTCATAAATTTTGGCTAAATTAAATCTTAAGCCCCCATTCCTGTTCAGGGAAGGATTTTCTCTTTTTACAAAAATGGCCTCCTTTACTCCTCTTTCAAACCAGTTCTTCTCTCTGCTCAAAATCTTCACCTCACTGTCCTCAAACGAGTGATTTGTAGCTTTTAGGTGCAGATGGACTGCACTCTGCGGTCCGGTGGAGGAACATTAAGCAGTGATTGTGTAGCTGTAACAATGACAGTGAAGCATTTAAGATCGTAATCTGTGCTCTTTATGGTGTAATCTGAATTTTGTCTAGGGTTACTAATAAAAGGCCTAGGATTGTCAAAGATTATCCATAAGCATAATATTGATGACAGTTCGATGACAATCTGGAGGCCAAAACCCACAGCAGTGCAGGAAAAAAACATGAATACATGTGAATAAAAATGCGATTTGACCAAATGTGCATTACTTTATTGGGCTTCAAATCGCTTAGTTCTTTTGGTTGTTTTTTAATGGCACTAGTTAATGTTGATTTACCTTTGCACGGCGCTGTTGCTAATGTTAGTGCAGTGACTCCTCCCTGGGGGCTGGACTCCCACAACTTAGAGTAGCATATAAGGCCCAGGTTCCCATACCAGCTCTCTGATTGACAATGACTTTTGGATAAAAGTCGAAACGTCTCGATCTTTAAACGGCGTCCGGATGACAACCTCTGAACCCCTTTCTACGAAGGGTAAAAGTCGTTAAAGATAAGCCACTCAGTTGTGGCTCAGACAGTGACTGACCTGCATTAGCAGCACCCACGCTGCTGTAGGGCGGGGGCGCGTCCTGGGTGGTGGTCTGCTGAGAAGACTGGGACAGCTCCTCTTCATTCACCAGCTTCATTAACAAACATATCCGTGTCACTTAATGTTTTTGCAGGGTTTATACATGTATGGACAATCTGCATTAAATTGAAGTAACTTTAGGTTTACCATACATTAAGCAGTGATTGTGTAGCTGTAACAATGACAGTGAAGCATTTAAGATCGTAATCTGTGCTCTTTATGGTGTAATCTGAATTTTGTCTAGGGTTACTAATAAAAGGCCTAGGATTGTCAAAGATTATCCATAAGCATAATATTGATGACAGTTCGATGACAATCTGGAGGCCAAAACCCACAGCAGTGCAGGAAAAAAACATGAATACATGTGAATAAAAATGCGATTTGACCAAATGTGCATTACTTTATTGGGCTTCAAATCGCTTAGTTCTTTTGGTTGTTTTTTAATGGCACTAGTTAATGTTGATTTACCTTTGCACGGCGCTGTTGCTAATGTTAGCTACCAACAACTGCATTTGAGTTTTGGCATTCATAATCAAAACTACGACGCTTACCTCGTGATATCGCACGTTGCTGTTTTGTTCTGCCATCGTGGAAGAGGAATGTTTGATTGCCTCTTGCCACTTTGGTGATAAACTGCGATAGATCGAGCAGAGATAAGCTGGCTGTGTGTGAGACAGCTCCTAGGCCATCCCCCAACAACAAAGTGCGACCGTCTGAGACGGGTTCAGGGGCGTAGGAAATTGTGGCTTTACTGCTTGGAAATTTAATTACACTTTGAATAATCACGATCTGTCAAGCCCTTTTAATTCTGATGAACTTTATCGTACTTTAATAACCGAAAATACAATAAAACATTTCCACTACCGCACCCAGAAATGAGTTTAATCAAAATGCAATGCAAATATTACAAAAATACATAAACGTAAACTGAGTGTTTCAAGGACAATATCCCAAAATTGAATATATTACAAGACATCCTTAAACTTTTATTGTACAGTACAGTGGATGCATTACAATTTTCTGAGCAGTGACATCACACAGCTGGGTGTGCCTCTACCAGCTTGTTGTGCACATGCATCATCCCTGAAATAAAAGAAAAGGGTTAATAACAAAGGTTTACTAACCAGGATCTGTGATTGCACAACATTATTTATCACCTTTAAAGTATTTTACGGTCTTGACTCGCAGCTCTAAAGTAGCATCCTCGTCACATACAAAAAGAGTCTGTGGGTGTTGCTGGAAAGCAGACACTGTCCACATGTGATTGACACCTTCCTCTATGGCTTTGTACAAAGCAAATGCTTTGTGTGCTCCAGTGATGAGAATCATTACCTGTGATAAGAGACAATCATAAAATATAAAATATACTGTACAGTAAAAGAATGTCCCCTTGGGGATGAAAAAAGTAATTCTGATTCTTGAATATAATGAAAAAGAACGAAAATTATATATATATATATATATATATATACACATATATATATATTCTATGACCATTCCAGGGGATGATCAGTAAAGAGCCAAGGACAACGTGTATTCACATCACCCATCATGGAATGGTTCAAAGGTTTTGTACTGTTTTAACCATTAATTCAAAGTGCACCTTCACTCCTCATGCTTACAGTTCTTACATTTAAATTAAATTTGATAAGGCCTTTCTAAATTAATATCTAGCTAAAGTTTTTTACAGATCATGTTAATTGTGCTCCCACCTCTTTAGCGTCCATAACTGTGCCCACTCCGACAGTCAGAGCCATGGTGGGCACTTTAGACAGATCACCATCAAAGAACCGCGCATTTGCTATGATTGTGTCTTGTGCCAAAGTCTTGACCCTTGTACGAGAGACCAGGCTAGAACCAGGCTCATTAAAAGCAATGTGGCCATCAGGTCCAATTCCTAAAAAGAGTTTAAATTAAATGTTACATAACATTTATTACTTTGTTTATTAAAGCCAACTGTAGGGAATGATTTACAAGCACAATGAACAACTGACCTCCAACAAAGAGCTCAATCCCTCCAGCTGCTTTTATCTTGTCTTCAAACGCATCACACTCAACTTGTAGATCAGCAGCATTGCCATCGAGAATATGGGTGTTTTCAGCTCTTATGTCTATGTGCTTGAAAAAGTTATTCCACATAAAGGAATGATAGCTCTCTGGGTGGTCTCTGGGAAGTCCTAAACAGGTTTGATAAGTTAATAATAACAGTCTTTTGAATTCTAGACTTTTCATTGTCTTACCAACATATTCGTCCATGTTAAAAGTCTTAACATACTGGAATGAGATCTCTCCTTTCTTGTAGTACTCAATCAGTTTCTTATAACAACCTAAAGGCGTGCTTCCTTGAAGAGAACACATAAAAATAGTGCAGGTAAAGGTGAATTTACGTTTACACAAAGTAATGAATAACACATGACAACCAACTTTCATCAGTAGACCTATTAAAAAGCATATATAGTAAAGCATAAGTGTGTATGTTTGCAAAAGTATTTTTTTTTTTTTTTTAATCTATTGAACTCCGTTTGCATGACAGTTAATAACTAGTGTAAGTTACAAAATACAGGAAGAGAAACAATGCGGAGAGAATGGCGACAGAAAAAGCAGTAAAAAGGCATGCAACTTACCAGTTGGAAGCCCAAGAGTAAAATACTTGTTTGGGCCAGGTTTGAACTGTGAGAGTTTGCTTCTAATGTATTTTGCAGCCCATTCGCTCGCCTGGTCATAGTCATTGAGGATGATCAACTTCATATTGTTTTGTACAGGTCAAAAATTGAAGTGCAAAAATCTTCTGTCAGCAAAATCCTTGGAGTAATTCCGCTAAAAACACACCTGAACAGGACTTTAGACTCATTAAACTACAATTACGTCCTTTTACAAGTATCCAGCCTTACCAATGGGAGAGCAAGAACCTACGGTAAACTTTTAAGGCACAGTTTGGATTATATAAAAAGTGTGGTTAAACCTTCGGCTTTGGAGGTTTATTTGGAAGGAACTGCGTAGAAAAAAAAAATCACGTGATTTTGTCGCCAAGGAGATGACGTAAAGTTTTTCGTATGAAAGTTAGCACTGAATGATGCGATATAAACCAAGATCATTCAACTCAGTAATCCGATTAAGTCAAATCTTATTACAAGGAAACTACACTTTAGTTTACAGTTTTGGCAATGTCGTTCCTTTTTAATCTTCAAATGGCGAGTTAGCCCCTTAAGTGGAAGTTCGGGGAGCAAATTGCCTTCATGTTCATAAATGAATGTGATAGTTTTTTTTATATTGCATGCTATAACACATACTGATACACCATACACATGGACCTATGCTAAACCTTTAATAGTGTTGCTTGTTAAAACCAAAATTTAAGAACATTTTGAATGGTTTTACAGCTCAAATTAAATTACATTTCCACCAATGGCTGTACATTTTTTCCTTAGCAGCAGGTAACACAAGAACATACCATTGTATTATGCTTATTGTAATTAGTGGCTGTTCAGTACTTTTATTAAAACCATATTGTGACACAGACCGGAACACACAGACTACAGGAACAGAAATAAATACCATTGTGTACAGCGCTCATTGTCAAACAGGCTTATTGCAGCTGTTTTTTTTTTATTTTCTTGTAATCCAGAGAGAGGGACATGCTATGTCAGAGACACCAGTGGGAATTGCTCAGTGTACTATTTATTCTGCCTGCAATTTGACTGGAGTGAAGGTCCAAAACCCTGTTCTCTCCATTACACTGTGGCCATAAAACTAGCACCTATAGTGCACAGTTTTTTTTAGTCAAGGTCCATTTCAGGTTTGCTTTCTGTAGTTTCTGATGTGTTGCTGCCAGCAGCATCGGCTGCTCCCTTGTTGGCACCGTCTTCTTGGGATTTCTCCTGCCCATTGACAGGCCCGTTCTGTTCTGCAGGGGGTTCTTCCTTAGGCAACTCTACCTTGGGCTTGGGTTTGGTCACAATGGGATTACAAGATGAGAAAAGCTCCTGAAATCAAAATAAAAAGCTTAATGATTTGAAATGCTTCAACTTTAGAAACTTGCTTGAACTGAGGCACTCAATACAGAGTTTACACATTTCTAACTCAAGCATAGTCACTAGACTAATATTAATTACTGAAAACAGAGGCGAGGCAAGTGTAAGATTTGATGAAATTAAGGGTATTTCAATTTTAAATGCCAATTGGTCAAAGAGAGAGTAGTAGTATTTCTACAACAACAAAAACAACTGTTCAGCCCTGTACCATAATCCTCTACAGACATTTCTTTGCTATTATAAATATTTTTTCCATTTGTATTGAAGTATAATTATAGAAAACAACTGCTAATTTTAGAAGGAAAAAAAAATACATACCCTTGTTTTTGCTGCAATGTCCTTGACTTTCACCGGAGGATCTGCTGTTAGACTCTGTTTGCTTTGTTGGTTCATGGCACTGTTCATCCAGATCATTGCATCATTGGTCAACTTATCTACTTTAGTGACATCAGTCTCTTCCAGATGATCATATTGCTCCTCCTTAAAAGTATATACATTTCTATTAGCAAGGCAAACAAAACAAATTGACTGAGTCCATAGCTTTAGCATTTACCTTCATCTTGTATGCCTCAACAAATTTCATATATAGCTGAATTTGTTTTCCCAGCTCTTCAAATGCTTTAGGTCTCTCCTCAGCCTCTACATACCTTTCTTGAATAGGTAGACCAAGTTTCTGTAAAAGAAAAAAACAAATGAGTGCTTATTAACAAACAGTGTTGAATTTTCATTCCCCAATGACGTTACCTTTAGCTCAGCCAGTTTGTCAATGTACACTTGTTTGGGTTGGTCCTCGCCTTCCTCATACAACCAGTTCTCGGTATCCTCCAGTTTTAGAGACAACGCATCACGGTCCTAAACACAAAGTAAAATGTAAGTCAATGTTAACAACATATTTTGTAAAAGCGTTACATGCTTTTTGTTAGTCGACTTCTTGACTCACAGACTCGCTGACAAACTTCTCATACATCCCATGCAGTTTGTCCCTCATGTCATAAACATACTCTTCCACATTATTCTTTGCGTCATTCCGCTCTTTCTCCAGCTTGTCCTGCATGATCATCTTACCCTGTGAAGGAATGAAAACAGCAACTGTAGCCACCATATCCAATCCATTATCTAATAACAGTAAAGGGAAGCTATGCATGTTGAATGAATGGGCAATTACCTCATTTTCTACAAAAAGATTCAGCATGTCAACTGCTAGCTGCCATTGTGGGCTGTTTTCAATTGGAAGCTCCAACACTTTTGTTTTTACTTTGGGCTTTTTAGCTTGAGGAGGATGATCAGACTTCTTTTCACCTTTGTTCTCTTGTGTGGTGGTCTAGAAAAAAAATACATGTTTAAATTTGTTATTGGTGCTCTGATTATCACTAGAGACCAGCAGACAGATTCTTGCCTCCATTTCTTCAGTTTCCTGAGATGTTTTGTCTTCTGCCTCTTTTGGACTTTCTCCTTGACCTTGATGCTCTTCTTGGTCAGTTTGCATTTTATTCTGCAGACAAATATATTTAAACATTCAAGAAATAAACAAAAAAACATGATTTTTCAGGCATGTTTATTGTATTACCTCTGCATCCTTGTCTTGGGTCTGGTCTGTTTCCATTGGCTCCTCTGTCTCATCAGACTTCTGTACTTCGACCAAAGAGGCACTGGAGACACTGAATATACCATGAATATTCACCCGCACTTTAACTTTAACCTTTGAGCTCTCCCCAGATGCCTGTGGGACAACTTTCTGGATCATAAATTGACCTAGACCAAATACATTAAAATGTTATAAAAACTTTAAAAGGAGACATAGAGCACAGCATTATATTTTAGCACCAATAAGCCTTACCAATAGTGGGATCAGGATAGGGCAACTCATTATGGCAATTATAATAGGCCTCCAAAGAGAACGGCTCTCTCCGGTAGAAGGTCAAAACCTTTGAGAAGGGGGCTGCATGGTTTTTGGGGAATACTTCACAATCACTATAACAAAATTAAATACATTATTTAACATAAAGTCATATCAGAAAATAAAATTAGTTAATGGTTATTTACCTGACTCCCTCCTCTGCAGCTGAATGCCACTTTAGAGAGATTGGGTAGGGAACCACATCTGTGATTGAGAATTCACGAACTTTGAATGCTGGAGATAGAATTGCGCACTGCAGGAAAAGGGAAATATACTTGAACATTTCATAAACTAGATTTAAATTTGTATACAATCTAGTCTTGAAATAAAGAAGTTTAAAATTTAGACAAAATACAAAATGTGACACCTGCAGGGCACATCCTCTTGCCACAGCTTCGTCAGCATTTAGTGTCGTGCTCAGTTCCTTTCCAAAGAATTTGCTGATTCTTTCCTTGACCGCTGGGATTCTTGAAGCACCGCCCACTATCTCTACTGCATAGATGTCATCCCTCTTTAGCTCTTGGCGAAAAAAAGAACAATTTGTAACTTTTTCAGAAAAAGCACTCAAAGATTAACATTAAATTAAGCGACATAGCTAAAAAATAACTCACTCGCTTGTTCCAACAAACTCTGCAGTGGAGGCTCTACTCTAGCAAGGATGTCAGCACACATCTCCTCAAAATGTCCTCTTTACCAAAGGAAAAATATCACAGTTTAGGCAGATGGTGTTAATAATACAAATACATATTTTGAAAGACTGTTTACCTGTTCATTTTCCCAGTTACATCAATATCATTCATAAAGCATTCAATGTTGAGGGGCAAATCAGAAGCATTAGCGCTCATCAACTTCTTGAGTTTTTCACATTCCTGGTAGAGCCTAACCAAAGCTCTAGGTTTGGACTTGACGTCAATCTTGTACTTCTTGCCAAATTCCTCACAGAAGTGTTGGACCAGAACCTCATCAAAGTCTTTACCTCCCAGTTCTGGGTCACATGCTGTGGCAAGAACCTAAAAAGGATCCCAACAAAAAATATGAATATATAAATAAAAATGAACAGCGATATGACATACTTTTTAGTATTGATTTATTTGAACTATCAACCTTCAGTCTGCCCTTATTAAAAGAGCATATGGATGTTTGGTATCCGGCATGGCCCAAGTCTACAAACACCACATTCCTGGGTTTCTCTTCTGGAGCAGGGAGATCCTGCTTATAGATGCCATACGCCAAAGCAACTGGAACAAATTTGACATTTTTATTTTTAAAGCCAACAAAAGCTTAAGAGGAATATAAAAATAAGAACAAATTTGATTAAGACCTGCTGATGTCTCATTCATAAGTCGCAGGCAGTTGAGTCCAGCAATCTGAGCTGCATCTACAACTGATCTCCTCTCAGCATCAGTGTAATAGCAGGGAACCTAGTTAAAAAATAGGAAATATTAAAATGCTTAAGTTTAAACACACAAACATAAAATACTTCACAATGATGAATATGAGATAAAATGTAACAATTGAACAATAGCTGGACTATGAAGTTATGCTCAGAATATTGATGGGTGGTTGGGTTATGCTTACAGAAACAACACAGTCTGCCACAGGTTTTTTCAGAGCACTTTCTGCTGTCTCTTTCAGCTTGGTCAACAGCATGGCCGTAACCTGTTCAATGCTGAAAATCTTCTCTTCCTCCATGTATGTCACCTTCGGAGAACAACAGTGATTACAAACGGCATCATTCAAATAAACTAATAGATAGATAAAAATACAATACTGGACTGGATCTGGAATGGTACACATTACATAAGCCGTTTTATTTTACCTTGATACCAGTTGTTCCAGTGGGCATCTGTGTGATGTCATAAACAAGGCTGGATTTGACGCGCTGCACAAATGGATCTGAAAATGCTCTACCATGAAACCTCTTAAATCCCTGGACAGTGTTTTTGCAGTTTGTGACAACCTGATAAAACGGAAGAGTGTGTTAGAGTTAATGGCTTATTTGTCATCAACAAACAACATCATCAACAAATAGTAGTATGAAATAGAAGTTATTAGGAGGAATTTTATTTATTATTAGGAATTCACACCTGACTTTTTGCAGCCGCACCGATTGACCGGTTCCGTGGTCCAAAAGACACACATGCTCTGCAAGCAGAATGAAACATTATGTAGTTTATAATGTCATTTTAGAAATATGGTATTCGTTCATATTCATTCAATGGGTCAAGTGTAATTAATTCACCATTTCAGAGTGCAGGTATATTAACGTTTACATTTCTTGTAAAACATTATAGGAAGCGACCAGAGTGAGATTCTGACGTTTAACGCGACAACACTGTGCAAACAATTACCGCGGTGTAAATAGTGTTTATATGTTCGGAGCCAAATATAAGCGGGTCTGGCTGTGTCAATCTTGGTTAACAAATCGTTTTAGTAATACTAAGACACGTGGACTATAGTAGTTTATCATCTGATGCGACCACAGTAAAAAAAAAAAAAAAAAATGAATGAAGCCACAGAGAGCAGCTCGGCCTCCTCTTGTCATGAACTCATTTGACAAACACTTAACGGTTAAATACATAATTAAATTACAACTTCGATAAAGCAAACATTACATCCAGCAAAATTAATCGCCTAACTGGATTCGAAACGATTTTGAAACGATATAATTTGTTCACTCTATCTTAGCTTGTAGCACTCGCATCACATGCCGCTTCCTGATGCTATTCCATTAGCATGCTAACTAGCAAGATAGCATAGCTCCCAGGACTTCACGAATTGTAAACAAATAGTGTGAAAGCTGTTACTGGGAGCAATAAAATACAATAATCTAAGTTAGAGTTGGCATAAAATGTTGTACTTGTTTACTTACGGTGTACACCTGTCGCTGTATTCGTTGGCAACAGTCTCAATCCCTCCAGCTCTTGCTACCGCTACATAGCAGTTCATAAACCCTACGTCAAAGCCCACCACGGACATGATGACAAACTTAACAGTGCTGTGAATACAAGGAAGATCGGGACAAAAATCTAAGTGCTAAATATTGCAGCAGTTAGGGTGGTTTCAATCTGTTTCTGACGGTCGTTGTTCCATGAAGCTGAGCCGCGGTAACATGCGGTGCTCCGTCACTCCGGGGCCGGTTCAGGAACCTTCTGCGCACTCTGCCAACGGCGCCCCGGCTGCGTGCGCCACCTACAGGGCGGGAATCTGCCACTGCATCGGACTGTGGTCGCTGGGAACGTTTACGTGCCCATTCGAAATAGAAATAATAATAACCCAATACAACCATCTGATTTTTATAGGGTGTTTGCATGCACAAAATAAATCTGATCTTAAAAAACACCAGGTGACATGTGTCAGTTAAGTGGATTTTTAGAATGCTGTACTTGGAAGACAAAGGACACTGATTTTACTTAACATTTTTATTTTTGTCAAGAGGGTCGAGGGTCGCGGGTCCTCTGGGCACTCCAATTTCCCCCATCAATCCATAACATGCGCCATAGATCTAAATCCTCCAGCTACTGTAATCCTGACCAATTTTAGCTCAAGATTTGGAGATGGTACCTTGTCCTGTGCTGTAGCACCCACTGTACCTGTCCCAGGTACACTACAATTCACTACATATGGTCACGGTTATGAATTTCATGTTTGGCCGTATTTTTTTTATTTTTTTTTTTTACAAATAAGAAGTGTATTAGCCTATTTTTATATGTAAATGCATACATCAGTTAATTGAAAAACAGGAGCCAACACATAAATAATCATCTTTATTACTGACACGTATAGAACTGGATTAAACAGGGGGAAGGTGGGGTTGATTTATTCATCATTCTCAAAGTCTGCGGGATTCTTCCTCTTGCCTTGCTGGTGCACGTTGTTGCCCCATGTGTAACATGTATACATCAAGATCATTGCTGTAAAATAACATAGAAGCACATATTTACACAGTTGATCTTTATCCATAATGAAAACAGCTAATAATGAGCTTCATTTATAAACTTACGGGGGGCAACTTTGAAAAAGGAAGCAGTGACTCGTCTCCAGACATTGGGAATTCCTTTAGAAAAGTAGTTAGGGAACGCTTTCTGCTCAAAAGGGGAAATGGTGTATGTGATCACATGCCTGATCTTTGCCAAATCTCCAAAGTGGCGTCCCATATTTGCCAAACAAAGAGGAATCTGAAATCAAATCAACCATTCAGTTATCATCATCAACAAACAGTGCACATTTGTACTTGAAAGCATTTCTCGTAACAGTTCAACAGTAATCATTAAGTAACATAACGTGGACCCAGTTTCTTAATATTTGTTAGCACCCATGTACTGAAAACTGCATTCTTGTTTTAGGGGGTCTTAAGGGTCATGTGTACAGAAAAACAACATGAAGGTTCGGGATATGCTAATGGCTCACCATTAGTTAGCTGCTGACGAACAACCAAACAGACCATCAAAACTGCCCTTATTTTAGCATGAATGGCCTTTTTAGGGTGACACGGCATGGACACCGTATATACAACATTATATTTGTATTCCACGTTGAACCAAGAAGACAAAATACATTTAAAAAGTACCAATTAAAAGTGTGACATTGAGCCTTACCGTGCCGCTGCTGCTAGCGAGTTTATGTTGGCTGCTCCTGTGTCCTTGCGTTTCACTAAGATTTGGGGAAAGCACTGCCCTCTCCCGGTGTGGAGGGGTCTGACTGTCTGACTTTTGTTTGCATTTTGGTGACAATGATATAATTTATTTATAGTACAGTAATGCCTTAAGTCCTCAATAAAAGGTACACTGTTTGCTTGCTTTTTTTATTTTACAACCTGTAGGCAATGCCTACATTTGTCTTTAGACTGTTCCTAGGCACAGACAGTGAATTCATTAATTTTGCATAAACAGACAAGGCAGAATTTAGTCACATTCAACTATTACAACAGGTTTGAGTCATGAATTCATATGTACAAGATCACGCAGTGACCAGAATAAATACACACAAAAACCTTGACAACTTTCATCCAGGACATTATAAAAACAGCTAAGTAACCTATAGCAACATAACATCCATGAACAAAATGGTATGTAAAAGGTTTAAGATGAGTTTGTGACTTTTTCATGTTTCCAGAACAGGGCAACTTAAAAATTGAATTTTGTGTTAAATTAGAGGGAAATGACCACCTGCCCAAAATAAGTTAACAAAAAACAACTTAATCAAATCATATCTCACATTTCCACATATTTTCCAAGTTTTGCAGACTTTCCTGCACAGACAGATGCAATTGCAATCTGCTTTCTCATAATTCAAAACAAAAGCAAAATGTTTTTCAGTCGGATAAAATACTCTTCATATAAGTTAGCACAACTGTTCCAGATCCAACTTTTTATCCTGAATGATTTGTCACAATCATGAACTCACTGAACTTTGTCAGATGATGATGTGTGGCAATAGCTGGTTTGAAATTTTGTTTCAAACCAGCTACATGTTACATGTTGTTGTAAAAAATAATGGCGCATTACAATGGCCCATTACAATAGGTCAGTCAGCGACATGTGCAGCGTGTTGCAACCATATCCTCAAACTCTTTGTTGACGTAAGAGCCATCCTCCTCAAAGATCATCACACCGAGAGGGCTGTAGTGGGATGGCACACATGAGGGCCGGGGCACAGAGGAGTCCAGCTTCTCATAGATTATGTTTTGTACCATGGTATGAACTGGCGACCCATAGAAAAACCCAACAGTCCTAGGGCAGATGCCTCTGCAGTACCTGGGGTTATACTTTGGTGGAAAAATAATCCAGTGGTCAAGTTTAAGTTGGCTAAATCGCACCCAGAAATCATATAGAGCACAATCACTGGTTGGAAATTCAGAGCTTGGAAGTAGCTCTGGTAACTGAGTTTTTAGACTCTTGTCGCGTTTGTTTTTTGAAGAACTCCTCTTGCATCTCCTTCTATGCAATATTCTCTGTTTGGTTTTGAAGATTTCTTCATGGAGTTTGTTTTCCATGGCAGATGTCTTTTGCTCCGCTTTATTGGTGCCAAACCTTTGGGGATCTCGTTTACTGGTGTCATTCAGGTAAAGCAGCAGGGGAGGCGACCGGAGTGCTGTCTCCAACAGGTGGCTCTGGCTGTCACCATTCGTCCCCTCTTCACAGGTAACATTGATGAGCAGGTGTAAACTATTCTTCTGAAATTTCAGCAAGGGCAGAAGAAATGCAGTGACATTGATCTCAACCCAGTTTACGCCATTGCCTCTTGTGAAGTTCACTGAGTGAATGGCGCTGCGTGCTGTACAGAGCCGACAGTGGGTAAAAGGGTCCTGCTCTTTGATATGAAGATGGCACACAGAGCTAATAAGAGAAGAGTGTCCAGGATGAAAACTGTACAGCAGGGTGGATTTTAGGAGTTGTTCTTTTTTCCTCACTTGATCAAGACGATAAGAAAGATCTTGCATAAAGCCTTTGGAAAGTGAATACAGAAATGTGTTAAAAGGTAACATGTGCCAACCACCAATTCAAAAAATGGCACAAAATTCATGCCAACAAAACAGATTCAATAGTAAATCTATATGCACAACAATCTTTAAAAGTCAAAGTGCTAAAAGATACTGGTATCTGTACTTAAGGAAATTTTACAGAGGATACATGTTACTTTTTACTTCACTATTGGAGAGTATGCATCTGTACTTTCTACTCCACATGTTTTATTAGAACAGATAAGTAAAAAGTACTTTTTATATGGTTTGACACTTGCAAAAAATGTCCAGAACATTAATCTGTGTCAAATACTTTCACATTTTTACTCTAAAAGTGCATTTTTAAATGGTTGATCTAACTTTTCCATTGTAATGTGATTTTCAACTTCCACTTGTATCTATTATTTAAGTAACTGCAATTTTTCTTCCACCACTGGCAATGGAAGAGTCCTTTTCTCCCTCACCTTCACAATTTTGAGCAAGGCACTCCTCCTGTGGCTTGATCAGCCGCACTGTGTTGTAAACACCATCTCCCTCCACACTTCTGTGCACTCTGGAGGACCTTTTGAACACTTCAGTCAAATATTTTATGTATTTGTGCTCGGGCTTGATCCTCTTCCTCAAATCCGGGCTCCACCTCGAGCCTCCGTGCTGGGAGAGAGCCTTGATCAGAGGGGTAAAGATATTTCCGTACGGATGCCTAGTCAGGTCGCTTGGATTGTAGAAGACAGCATTGGAGCCTGTGTGAGGTCTCACCAGGGGCCTAGTGTAGGTGATCAGCAGTAGAAAGAAAACCACGCCAAAGTAATGGGGCGCTGACATGCACAAGCGTCTTTCCATCCTAAATAGTCAGAGCTCTGCAACAGTGCGCCGAAGTCAACACATCCCAGCACGTGCTTCAGCCGCACAGGTGTCGTCAATCACGGCGATGACGCGTCACTGCAGGTCACCAGAGGACGTGATCGAGAGCAGGGGCCGGATGGCTTCTGTTAAAACGTCCATAACACAAAGACTGTGTCAACTTTGTAGCCTCAGCACAGTTAATGCTAGATTAAAAACAGTATGCAAACATGGTGAGCTTCACGAACCTCCTTCAGGGATTCAATGCAATCAAACGGCAATCAAAATTGCTACATTGCAGAACATTACGATTTAAATAATTAAATCTGTACAAAATGTTTAATCTGATCCATACATGCACCAAATCACCAGTGTGACTTGCTAATATTATATTCTTTCAGACCTTCACTACACTGACTTTTTGCATCACATCATTTTCTCTCGGGGAAATAATTGGATGGAGACCTGTACAACAAGTAGAATATAGACCTATCTCTGCTGCAAACAATCATCTGTCATCCGAGATAGGCCTACAAAATAGAAAGAGTCGTGACAGTAAAGATGGTGGGTTTCTGGATTAATTTAATATTTTATTAATCATCATTATTTTGTATCATAACAAAATGTTTTAACCCCCAAAAAACAAAAAACAAATGTCATGTCTTTATAGCCCATCGGTGTTTGTGTGTGTGTGTATGCGGGGGAACCTGAGCAAATTAAAAATTGCTAATGGAATTGATAAAAACTACAAGTTTAATTACTAGACAACTACTCTATTGTAGATTATATTATTTTAAAATACAATAAATTAAATAAGTGATTTCACTCTACATAGTATAGTCAGTAAATATTGTAGCCTAAAGCCTAATATACCATACGACGATTACTGTTAGATTAAAACATGTGGCAAGTACTTTATGTTCATGAGGTTTTTGCCTAAAGTATTATACTGTTCTGTACTAAACTAGTATAGGCTACAAACTGACAGATGACTACATTTGTTTTCACCAGTCTAAGGCTATACTTTTATGCTACTCTCGGTTTTTTCCCTTTGTGTGAATGGAAGCGTTTACTAATAGTGCTCTTGTTTCTAAACTGTGATTTGTATTGTTGTTCATCTTTCTTGTCTCCATATTTGTTCAGCTGTGCTCCCAGAAGAACCTTGACCTCTGCCAACACATTATTGCCAAGATAGTGATATGCCTTCTTTCCATCATTATCTCTTACATTTACATTGGCCCTGTATCCATGCACAAGCAGAAACAGGACTTTTGTGTGTCCATGGATGGCTGCAATATGCAGAGGTGTGTAACCTCCATGTGCTTTGGCATCTACATTTACAAAAGCAGCTCGTTTTCTGGCAACATCCATTATTTTCCTCATTATGTCACAGTTGCCTTCCTTGGCAGCCCAGTGCAGCACAGTGAAGCCTGACATAAAGTCTTTTCGCTGTATCAAGTGAATGTCCTGGAGTAACAAAGCATAGACTTGCCCCCACAGTCCAGCAGCACACTTGACCAGCCACTCATGAGTTACAGGGTCTAAAGGCACAGATTCTGAGTACTTTGCCTCTTCTCCTTGTTTTGAATTCTTGCTTGGAGGGGGCCTCACTCGAAGGACTGCTGTGGGTTGCACTACATCAGCACTACAGCCCCAGCCGTCCAAATCCTCATCACTTTTATGGGCTGGAAGATGTGTAGAAGGGGGCACTTTTGTTGGAGAAACCTTGGTTACCAACATGGACTCCTCTGTTGTTTTCTGTTGCAGCTCATCCTTGAATGCCACAGTGGTCCTCGGTGGAGATTTTACAGCGATCACAGCAAACACAGACCCCACTTTCCCTACCCTTGTCGTTTGATGTCCCGAGATATTTAGGACTCGAACCGTAGTTGCGTCCACACAGTTCGAGGATATCGCTGATTCACTTTGCACACCCTCTTCTGGAACAGTAACATAATTGCCATTCAAGTTCAAGATACACGTAGGCCTATTATTATTTTCAATGTCCGAGAACATGGCTTTGACAGACTGGGGACGATGCGGAGACGCATAAGAGAAGCTGTTATTTTGACTCGTGAAACTATCGTCCATCAGCGCTTTCGGCGACGCACAGCGAGGCGCGTCTTTTATAAAGTCAAGGTACCGTTTCTTCACGATCACAAACTTGGTCTCGTCCATTGTTTTGACCACCGCGACGCTGTTTACCAACTTTTTGAATAGGTCCCTATTGTGCTGCTTTTCCGCGGGATCATTGCTGTTGATCCGGCTCCTGAAATGGTTCAAGAAGTCCGAGTTCTTCACTTTACCTCCGTGTTCGAGTAAAAAAGATAAGATAGACTCTTGGGTCAGAGCCATGGTGTTTTTTGAGCCAATATGAAGACAAGGAAAAAGGATGCAAGAAGAATCGTCTCGATTCCCTATCCCTCTTTTCAGCTGCGCCTGTCCTCTGCGCCCAACCTGTCGCTTCCGGTGTACCGTCGAGTTCTGCATCCCGTATTAATAACTGTTCAATAAAACGACTTTGGAAACAAAACAATAGTAAAAACATGTTCTTGAGTTAACAGCCAATGGAAAGGCAGAAAACAGACCCTTCTGTTAAAGGTGCACTATGTAAGTCCGTGTAGTAAGTGTCCGTCACTTGATTGTCTCATAAAATACATTGCGCTTTGCCTGAAAGGTTCCACAGTGTTCATAAACTCATCTGTGATTCTATTACGCAGTCAAAGAAGTTTTTATTTTCAAAAAGTACTTGATTTGCTGCTTGTCTGCATGGAGATAAAATAAAAGCAAGCAATCTTCATGGAGACTAGCAGCAAACCATGTACTTAGAATGTAATAGAATGTTTCCTATCCTTCACTTGCAATTTACATAGTGCCCCTTTAATAGTAAGGTAACGCATGATTTATTATAGGCACACCGTGTACACAATTAAATGTAAAACATTGGGATATTTTTCAACCACAACCATTTTATACTTGTAGTCAATTAGGAACATTATTGTTCGTGTACATATTTTTTAAATATATAATACTTACTAAAAAACCAACATATTTTCTAAATATATGCCTATTATATCACATATTTTGTCCCATTACAATGGTTCAGTATATGCAGTGCCGGCCTCCTGCAACGAGGGGGTGTTGCCTCCAAGTGGCCATATTGAAAACAGTAGCGCTAAGCCTGTGTGTGATGTGGAGCAGGTCTGGAAGAAGACGCATGAAACGCAGCCACTTTGAGGATGGCGGCCAGTGAAATAGACCTATTCACAGTAAGTCTGAATAGTCACAGTCGGTGGACAGTGTCTGGCACCTTGCACATTTTTTTCTAGATTTGCGTGGTATTCAGGCATAAATGCATTTTTGTGTTGCAAATGCGCCATTGTCGCAGCAGCATTAACCATTTGCCACACTGAACGGGATTATGACATAGCCTTTTGGTCATGAGGTAAATTCCTATTTTTTGCGTGCAAGATTTTCAAAACATCTAAAGCGTCTTCGTCATGATCGTGCCGCCGCACCAAAACTTGCAGGTTTGTACGGTGCGTAATTGGCGCTTGGCATCAGTTCCCATAATGCAAAACAAACTGGGCCAACCGCGGCCAGAGGATAAGAGGATCAGCGTGAGTAGCAACCGCTTGATACAGAGATGCAACTCAGCAAATAGTTATTAAAGCCTCCGAAGAACAAAGAAATTTAAAGCTCCTATTTGGATCATAAATGTGTAGAAGACAAAGCTCAAGACCCAAGTGGCATGTTGTCATCGCAAATTTTAAGTAGACTTATTGTAGTTTAATACGAATTTAGCATGTGAATTAGAATAGTCAGGATCAGATACAATTCAATACTAAAACTAGTATCAAAACTATAGTATTGATAGTATGGTATTGATACTGAAAAAAATATGAATGAATGAATGAATTTTTTTTTGTTCCGTCTGATATTGAAATCACTATTGATTCGATCCTGTTCCTTAACATCAAAATGGTGTTTGATATTTTAGTATCATGACTAGATTAATGTGAACAGAAGGTCAAAAGGATTTAACTAAATCATAGAGATTGGAGTATGCATTCTTTGGTCAATTAAGGGTGTCTGAGCATCTGAAGGGGGTAGTGTGGGTACCAGGGCAGCGGGCTTGGACATCCTCCACCCTGTGAACTAACACTGAGATAAAGAGCTCTTTGTATGTGTGTGTGAAAAGGCGCAGACAGAAACGGATGATTGTTGTATTGAACACATCCTTCTTCTCATGTTGAGCTTTTGCGACATGCCAAGGCTCCTGGAGAGAATAAGACACTGTTCTGTATTCGTATCATCAGTTTATAAATTTCATACAGCAATTTTTTTTTCTTCTTTTTAAACATTTAAATACCATTGTCCATGTTGTATCTCACCACTGCTCAGCTCACTGGAATACTGCTACACTTGCAAGCTCCAATTTTAATTTTTTTTTTTTTACTATCATTGACTTTTCATTTAGCCTTGCCTTTAGCCTTCACATTCCATACACCTACAATTTTGTTTTTGCTTCAAACAGAATGAAGAAAAACGAATCCTGGAGCTTGGAGGCCATGTGGGGTTCGACAGTCTTCCTGATCAGCTGGTCAGCAAATCAGTCGCACAAGGCTTTTGTTTCAACATCCTCTGTGTAGGTACGTCTGAACAAAGCGGCTTTCATAGTTCATGAAATGTTTCTAAATACGGATCAGGGCATTACTTATTAATACATACTTCTTTCAAATCCTTATACCATCCTAAGGTGAAACTGGAATTGGGAAATCAACTCTGATAAATACGTTGTTCAATACAACATTTGAAACAGAAGAAGCCAGCCATTATGAGAATGAAGTTCAGCTACGTCCCCAAACATTTGAGTTGCGGGAGAGCAACGTCAATCTGAAGCTCACTATTGTGCATACTGTAGGATTTGGCGATCAGATAAACAAAGAAGAAAGGTAAGAGTTTCAGAGATCTTGTATGGACACAATGTGAAAAACAGACCAGTTGATCTGAAATGAGCAGCCTACATCAGAGAAACAAGACAGATTAGACTTTTTAGAGTCAGGCAGACTGTATGATATTTATCAAATACAAATACAGGGAAAGAGAAAATATTTTAAAGGCTGCGGGGGTTTTGGATGTGGTGTTAATTGGTAGAATGCAAATGTACACAAGACTTACTATGGACAGATGATTTCCTCTAGCACAAGACAGCAAAAACTATGTTAGGAAATAATTAGACATACAACAATGCATGGTTGAATCTGACAAGTTTGGCATTAAAAATTATAAAATGATAATATTTTCATTACAGCTACAAACCCATCATTGAATACATTGATGCTCAGTTTGAAAAGTATCTTGAAGAGGAGCTGAAAATTAAAAGGTCCTTGTTCAACTACCATGACACAAGAATCCACATCTGCTTATATTTCATCGCACCAACTGGGCACTCTCTGAAATCGCTGGATCTTGTGACAATGAAGAAACTGGACAGCAAGGTCAGCAACACAACTTGTGAATATCTCATGTGAAAATGTCGCCAAAATGTAAACTTCTTTTAATTTGTTTATTTTAAACCTTTGTCTCTAGGTGAACGTCATCCCCGTAATTGCAAAAGCTGACACAGTTTCAAGAAGTGAATTGGACAAATTAAAAATCAAGATTATGAGTGAGCTGGTCAGTAATGGCGTGCAGATTTATAACTTCCCTACTGAAGACGAGGCAGTGGCCGAGATTAATGCCTCAATGAATGTGAGTTCCTAAAGCTAACTATTTCTTTTTTTGTGACGCAAAAAATAAATTGTTAGGTTGTTATAACTCTGTTTTGTAACTTTTGTAACTCACTGTATAACTGTGTTTTACACTTCAGACATATTTACCTTTTGCCGTCATTGGAAGTACAGAAGATGTTAAAGTGGGGAACAAGATGGTGAAAGCGAGACTGTACCCCTGGGGATCTGTACAAGGTTGGTCTGTTGAATTGGGCTTAAGAGAACGTTAAGATTTGGTTTCAGTAATTAATGTCAAATGAAATGTAAAATGTATTCAACTTTCTTTCAGTGGAAAATGAAAACCACTGTGATTTTGTAAAGCTGAGGGAGATGTTATTGCGTGTGAATATGGAGGACCTCCGAGAGCAAACGCACGCCCGACACTATGAACTCTACCGACGATGTAAACTGGAAGAGATGGGCTTCAAAGATGCAGATCCAAACAGCAAGTCTTTCAGGTATGATATTTATATTTAACATGGATACAACAGATGTAGTTGGTATAAAGAAGGAGGTTACAGTTTTTCTTTTCTTTGTCATGATTGATTAGTTGTTAATCAAGCAGGAGAATATTAGCATCTGGTGTGAGTCAAAAGTTTATTGTGAAGATTCACCGCATGTTAACAACAACTGTACAATACAGCGGATCATCTCTTGTCATTATATATACAGTCCCCATCAAAGTTTAGTTGTTGTTTTCAGTTGTTGTTTTTATTTTATTAATTTTTTTGTCTCACTCCCATTTCTATTGCGTATTGAAGCTCTACTTGGTTCAAAGTCGGCCATTTATTCAACTGGTCTTAAACATTTGATCAGGGCTGTATATTACACACACACACACACACACACACTCACGCACACACACACACACACACACGCACGCACTCGCACACACACGCACGCACGCACGCACACACACACACACACCCGCACGCACTCACACACACACACACACGCACACACACACACACCCGCACGTAGGCACGCACGCACGCACACACACACACACGCACACACACACACACACACGCGCACGCACTACGCACGCACACACACACACACACACACACACACACACACACACACACACACACACACACACACACACACACACACACACACACACACACACACACACACACACGTTGTGAGTTGTAGTAAATAAAGTGCTTTCATCTACCTTTAGTCTCCAGGAGACCTATGAAGCCAAGAGGAAAGAGTTTCTTTTGGAGCTGCAGCGGAAAGAAGAGGAGATGAGGCAGATGTTTGTAAACAAAGTCAAAGAAACAGAGGCTGAGCTGAAAGAAAAAGAAAAAGAGGTATTGTTTTAACACAAAGTAATTATTCAACAAGTTTATCTAACGTTGTTTTTTCTTTTCATGATATTCAGCTTCATGACAGGTTTGAGCAGCTAAAGCGAATGCACCAAGAGGAGAAGAAAAACCTGGAGGAAAAACGGCGGGAGCTGGAGGAGGAGATGAACGCCTTCAACAGGAGAAAAGTTGCAGCGGAGACTCTAATGGGCCAAGGGATTCAAGGCGGGTCCCACCCCTTTAAAAAGGACAAAGACAAGAAGAAGTAAGTCTCACAAAAAGTATTCTTACCAAAGTAAAGCATACAAACATTTACTCTCACCATGCACACGCAAAAATACAGAGCCAACATGTATTTGAACTCTCATCATTATCATTTAAAGCTCTTGGCCTTGAGTGGACATGTTAATGAAATCTCTGCAAAGGTATTTTGGCTTAAAAATCACCACAAGGACAAATTCAGACTGTACTTAGGACCAAAGCACGGGTAATATTCTGTGCAGATATAAAACAATATGAAATATATGATATATTTTATGTAATATATGATATATTGTTTGTACTTCCTTTGAAGGAGTAAAGCAGATATTTTGCTAGTGGTAAAACACATTTGGAGTGATTAGGAATGAATTGTGTAGTTGGTCTGGGTTATTACCAAGGTTGTTTTAGTCACAGCACATGGCTTCATTTACATTTACTTCATAACATGCCATTTTTTTCACTCAAAATACATCTGTCTTTTTATTAAAATTTTGTTTTTGCCAAATTGTTTTATGTCTTTTCAGTTGATTTTTGGATGAAACATTGAAGGAAACCAGGACTGTGTGTGTCTTCAGCACATTGTACTTGTGGCCTCAGTGACTCAATGACTATGCACTTCTGCCTGAATAATGTGATAAGCCACTGTGTGTCTATGGATCCAAACACAACATTATTCTGCATATGTAATATCAGTCTTAACGGTTGATTCTGCTAGAAAGTAAAATAACAAATCCTTCTTAATAACATGCTCGTGTCATTTTATGAATGTGTTAATCAGCTGCTAAATAAAACACCAGCGCAACTCACAATAATAACTGACTATGCCAAATTGTTAGGCTACGTATTAATATTGAACGTCTTTTAATATGCAATATTATTTATATAACTTTTTAGATGTACCAATTTATTTGTATTCTGACATTTTATTTGAAGTTTGATATTTATTTAATTCTCTCCTCTCTTTTGGTATATGTTCTCCACCCTCATTCCATAACATTTATCATGCCATCCCATCAAAGCTTTTATGATAACCAACCACATTTATTAATAAACTGTGCATTTTTCCCCCTTTTCTTTAGCTTTTTTAGTCTACCTTCTGCGTGCTCCTTAACCTCAGGAAGGAATCTGAATTAGAAGACTTTCCGCTTCTACATGAAAATGGTTTAACAATCAGATTAAAATGCGTAACTTTTATAATATCCTCTTGACTCCTGTCCACATCAATGGGACCTCTATCGTCATTTGAATCTAGTCAATTACATGTCTGAGCAGTGCTCTGTAGCATGGTTTGTGCATGTCTTTTATCATCCCTAATTGCCAAAATGTCATCTACAATGTGCTGTATTGTTTTTGACTAACACTGTGAAACTCACAAAGACATGTTGCTTCAGATGGATTGTATTGTATTATTTGTAGTATGCACTTTAAACATGACCTGTTATTAACATTTAGCTCTTATATTTCAAATCTATTTAATGTATTTAATAAATAAACATACCTATTTAATAATTTTATTTTAAACTATGGTTAGAAAATATTCTAGATTAAACATTGTTATATTGTTACATCAGTAATTCTACATGGAGTTGTGTCATTTATAGATTTGAAAAAATCTATTGGAGACAAATAAAATTCCATGTCATTGGATGTTTTTCTGCATTTATTTTTCTTAAAAGGTTAAGCTTCTTCTAAAAAGTTTTCATAGAAAGCAGAAGGGGCAATATAGATGAATAAGATGAACGATTTTGTTAATTTGAACAATACCAGTTATCTGAACTGGACAAAATTACAGTGAATTTGAATGTATTCCTTTTGTAACTGATGGAATAAGATGATAAAAGATTTACTTGCGAAAACAACAAAAATCGTGTCCCGCCTCTTCCACATTGATTGGTTGTCCTACTTTTTAAAGGCGGGGCGTAAACATGATTGACTTTTAGATATCCAATTAGAAAGCAGAGAAGTGGTCAGTGGCCAATGGGAGCGCTTCGTGTTTAGGTATGGGCTTGGTTTTAAGGCTGCATTAAAACTACTCTGTCCTTTTCCCCATCGCCTTTCGCCAAGGGTAGGGGGGTGTGCATAGGCAGAAATTAACCATTGCTTAAAACTTTCTTAAGTGAAAGTTCATACTTGCACTGATTTTCATTCGTTTGATTTAAGCGTGTGAAGTTTTTGTGTTGCTTTTAGTAATCCAAACCAACGTGGTTAACTAGCCAAGGTATGTATCTTTTCCTTCCAACGTTATGTCCTTATTTGAAGAGGACAATTACATTTATAGGCATGTTATAGAAATGTTGTCTCTAGTATTGTCCATGATGTGGGTAAATACTTTAAATGTACGCGATTCCTCTGCTTTTAAAGTTACGTTAGCTTGAAGCTATCTGTTAACGTTCAGTATCTTTCGATCAAAACCCTAGTCTTATATCGTTTAACGTTACATCCAGATTTTGACCCCATCAACGAAATGTCCTTTTCTAGTAATTGTCAAGATGTAATAAGTGTGGGTTAATCGTACGATGTTGTCGTTAGTATCTGATGCTAGTTTCCCGTTTGTTTGTATGGCAGGGACATGTCCGGACATGACGCGGGTTCAAGGCCTTTAACTCATGTTTAGCTTCAAAAAGCCACTCATTACCATTTAAACCGCGTATTTACATTTGATTATAATTAATTGAGTTGACATATTTGAATTGACTTAATTTTCCACATTGACTTTGACTGTTGTCAGTCCAGTTCAGTCCAGTTTGGTGACAGCTGCTGAAGGACCTTATTTGGAAGTGTCCTCTCCACCACTTCTCACGCACTCACTTTGTAGCACAAAGTTACTTACCATGTTGTACACAAAATCAGCGCCCTGACATTACTATTAAGTTAACACTTTCTAGCACAGCCTTGTTCTTACAGGCTTCATAGATGATTTGTTTTTCATTTACATATTTCTGTATTCTTTTCAGATGATTGATACAGCAGCAGCTGCCCCAGGAGCACTGCCCTTTGCAGTGCAGCTCAAGGCTTTGATGGACCAGGAGGGACGATACCAGCCAAAACTTGGGGGTCTGAGACATTTGGAGAGTGCGCCAGACAATGGCCTCCGGATGACCACTAAACTGCGGGAGCTGGAGGTAAAGGACCTGCTGTCTCTGACCAGGTTCTTTGGATTCAGCTCCGAGACCTTCTCTCTGGCCATTAGCCTCCTGGATCGATTTTTGTCCGTCATGAAGGTATGTACGCAAAAGCAAGTGGAATATATAATTGTGTTAAGGACCTCGAGAATATTATTTTTGTTTCTGAATAGATTCAGCCTAAACATCTGTCCTGCGTGGGCTTGTGCTGCTTCTACATTGCTGTGAAGTCTTCTGAAGAGGAGAAGAACGTGCCTCTTGCCAATGACTTGATCCGCATCACTCAGAACCGCTTCACGGTGTCCGACATGATGAGGATGGAGAAGATCATCATGGAGAAGCTCTACTGGAAAGTGAAAGCCCCCACGGCGCTGCGCTTTCTCCGCCTATTCCACCGCCACGTCCAGGGGCAGCTCGACGACGAGAGGTGAGGATGGTCACATGACTGGATTCACACTAAAATGTGTCTTTGGAGGCAATGCAAGACAAAAATATAATTTAGATACGTTGGCCTTCATTATGTGACCACATTTCTCTGTGTGAAATGGCCAAACATTATTACAAGACTCACTTTATTTAACAGCAAGAAGATCCTGAGCATCGAAAGAATGGAGGCTCAGCTGAAGGCTTGTCACTGCTCATTTGCTTTCACGAAAATGAAGGTGAGCCACATAGAGTTCATGCTACATGTTTGCTAGTTGTTTACATGAAAGTTGAAGTTGCCACTCGTTTACATGAAATGCCAGTGGTGCCTTGATTGGTTGTTTAGTTAGTCTGAATTGTAATCTGTTGTTTGTTGCAGCCATCTCTGCTGGCTCTTGCTCTACTGAGCTTTGAACTTTATGAGCAACATGATCCTGTGCACAGTGACAAAATAGCCGAGATCATCGCAGCTATTCAGATGCAACTTTATGTAAGTAATCAATAAATGTGGTGAATAGAGTGAAATCTGGGCAGTTACTTTTTGAGGTTAAAAATGTCTTTGTGGTTGGTTTTGTAGATCAAGGATGGTGATCTGATTTGTGTGCGAGAGCTGGTTGGGAAGTGCCTGGCTGAATATGCCAACGCCAAGTGCTCCAAGCCAAACAGCCAAAGACTTCGCTGGACCATTTCAGGAAGAACTGCACGCCAGCTTAAGCACAGCTACTACAAAATCACTCATCTACCCACCATCCCAGAATCGGCCAATTGAGATGTTCAGATCTCAGGCTGTAATTGGGTGATCTTGTTTAAATTTATTTTAAAATATTTTAATACACAAGTGTCGTCAAAGTAAAAATCGGGTTAAAATCAAGGTCACCCAACTAATTCGACCTAATTTTGTTTACAGAAGGCCATTATAGATGATGGTCTTCTTTAAAGAAAAGCCCAAATTATCTGTTCTACACCAAGCACTGTTCCAACTGCCCCATCAACGAGGAGTAATGCTTTGTCTGTTTACCATCTGGCTTAGTTTTACTGTCGTGGTTGAGTTGCTTGCACAAGTGTACAGTATGTTCTTGTTGAATCCGTACCATGATGTTTGGTATTTGGGTTGCTGGTTTTAAGCATATAAGTATAGAACCACCTAGGTCCTCAGTCCACTGTGTGGAAGAGGAGGGAGAAGGATTTTGTGAACATCAAAAAATGGAACCAAGAAATCGGGCCCAAAGTCCTTAACTCTCACCCTAGGTTGCTAAACTGTCGTGAATGCACACTCCTACCCAAGGTGATAATTTTAGTTTTTGGTTATGGCGAGGGAGCTCTGGATTTCTCCAGTGAATAAGGCTAGTTATGACTTGTCATTTCTAGCTAATCATATTTGAAGCTGAATGTCAGCTTTGCTAAGCGGTTACCGATGAGTTGTTTTCAGTTTTTTGATTTGTAGACACTTAGACACAAAGTATTGTCTTTGCTGAATAATTTGTTTTCAATTAGGCGAAGAACACAAAGTGGTAATTACAGTAGAATAATTGTTTGAATATTTGAACAGTTCCCTGTGTTTTAATTAAAGAGATGTGTTCTCAATTTAAAAAATATAATTCAGTACACCATCTGGTAAACCTTTATGCTTGTACCTTTCAATAAAAGCTATTGAAAAGCCAAAGGTTGTTGTTAATCTGTTTTTCTTTTTTAATAGACTTAACAAAGTTCATGTTTTTGACGGTGCACCATGTGTTAACATAACATGGTTTGGACACACAATATATACAAAAAGGGTGTGAATGACATGTTCATCAAGTTCATAATTTCTGTCAAATGTCCACCTTAGAAGAAGTTACTTCTGTAAACTGGAAAAGTCAGGGCCGCCTCCTGCAAAATTACCAGAGATTTCTGCACCGCTGAAGTCAAAACCAGGATTCTGAGCAAAAAAACAAAAGTTGCATTTATGATTCTGCACTCGACCTGTGAAGACTTGCTTCAAAGATGGTAACATGAAAGCTTCCATTCTGTTCACACCCAATTTGCTTTGGTAATATAGTCTTAAGATTTTGGATTTTTTGTTGTGCTTATTTCTTGAAGGTGTATTATATAACTTTTCTGGTGCTGTTTGTGTCTGAATGTTTATTGCTTAAGCCTGGAATATGAAAGCAATAATATCCCCATGGAGACAAAGAGGCAGCGGACCCTGCACCAGGAAAGTTATATTGTGCACCTTTGTGTAACCTTTAACTTAAAAGGGAAAAGTCAAGCACAATGACAATACCATCAAACTATTCCATTATGTATTTTTAGCAATCAAGTCCCTCAAATGGATGTTAATAACATTTATATGAAAATGTTGTCTTTAAATCCATCCTAATTCTCTAACTGTTCAGAGAATGTCTGTGCCTCAAGACTTACTTCCCGCTGGAATCGCTCAAGTGTGAGTTTCCTCTGCATCTGATCCTGGACCCAAGCGTTGGCACAATACTCTCCTTCCAACAGAGACGACCAACAGTTTCCTGCTTCTCTGTTGGTCTTCATTAAGACGATATGAATGAGACATTTATCCTCTAGATCAATCAGAGAGGAAATATACCATAATCAAATCACATACATCTTTAATTAACATGAACATAAAAGATAATTTACCTAAAGTCCACGTAGCTTCATCAGAAACAGTTGTACCAAACAGTTTTCCCTGATGAATGCATAAAAGACAAAATATGATCTCATTTACAAAGTTCATACTAAAATACTCTCTTCAATAATGGACAGAGTGAAAGAGATGACAAGTGTCAGTGATAAAAGAGAACCCAAGTTAAGGGGATCCTCGGAAGTGTGAGACAAATCTTTGAGCAGACCTGGGCATAACCCTAACAAGTTTTTGATAATTGTCACTCTTTGTATTTCAATTTTTTTCTTAGCTGTCTTAGCTATGGAACATGGGCCTGATTTTTTTATTTGATTATATTTATTTGGAACATATAAATGTTTAAAATGCGTATTTAAACACAATACAACAAAGACAACAACCAAGGAACCCAATACATTTCAGTATGTTTGAAAGGAAGTAGGAAGTCGAAACCTTTAAATCCTACTACTCAAGTTCTTATTCATGTCATATTTCTATATCACATATTTCTTCAGACACATCAAATCAAGTCTTGACATTTTACATAAGATTAAATTACTGAAAATATTAAATGCCTAACAAGCCAGTGGTATATCACATATCAATAGTGTTAAATTTGTCCTAAAATAACAACTATAACAAAATATGTAAATACATTGCATTGATGTTTTTCCCCCTTTTGTTTGTTAAGTCATAGAGAACTGTATAACATACGATAATAATACAGAGCTTAGTGAATTCTTAAGACCCTTTGGCTCTTTTATTCCTCCTCTACATCTTGCAAAAAGCATTTGCTGGTGTTTTTAAATTGGCCGATGTCCTGACATTGTCTTAGCTCTGCATCTAATTTATTCCATAATTTCACTCCATAAACTGTAGTACAATTTTTTTTACTTTGAATAAAAATAGCTATAAAATTCCAAAATTTTGGATTTTAGAAAAAGTGGATAGGTGTGTTCAGTATAAGACACGGCATGCATTACTCAAATAGCTCTTTTTTTGCCCCACACCATAGAGCAGTCATTTAAATAGGGCAAAACTAGGGAACATTACAGAATATGGAGTGATTTACTATCCAGAAAGTCCCTTGCTTTTCCCATGTTTTAACAATTTCTTGATATTTTAAATGAAATGAATATTATTATTATTAAATTTAATATGAGGAAATCACTCAGAGGAATTTAATTTCACGAACTCTCTCAATGTTAACACCCTCTATCTGAACAGCGTCTGGTGTGCTTGTCTTATAATTTCCTAATATCATAATCTTACTTTTGTTTATATTTAAAGATAGTTTGTTCTGTCTGAACCATTTATTAATGTTGTCAAATTCTGATTCAACTGTTTGCAATAATTGGTGTAGATATCACCTGAGCCAATTATGTTGGCTCAGGTGATCATCATTTTACATTTTGTTCATTGTAAACCACAATATTGACCTAAAACAGCTAAGTGACAGACAAGAAGCAGATTGTAATTTACATGTTTTTGTTATTGAAATGTGACTATGTGACATTTTAGAAATCCACAAATATCACTCAGTCTTTTTTTTAAAATCATCATTCTTTTCAATTCATTCATAACAAAGTACAGGGATGTGGGAGGACCCTGGGGTAACTTAGATGAAAACAGCAATTTTTTGAGCACTCAGTTGCAGGACAATACAGGATTACTCAAACCTGCACGAATCAATCCAAATATAACTCTGAATAAACTAAGAATGAGTGAACACTACTAAGGATAACAAGCTAATTAAAATTGATCTGGCATACTATGTTCCCTTTAATCTATCATAAGTGTTCAATGATCAGCACTGTTTATATAACTGGCATTAAACTGTAAATATTGTTTCAAATACATTGATTAAAATGTGGATCATTTGTGTCACCATAGTCGCAGTATAAAGCCGAAGGAAACATTTAACTTTATGATTAGTTAATGCAGTAGTAATAATAGTACCTTGAATATTTCCTTTCCTTTGACGTGGAGCTCAATGTCCTTAGAGCCCAGGCGACACTTGACCTCTTTGGCGGACGTCCCGTGAGGCACATTGACCTCGATGAACACCTCCTCCATGGTCTGGTACCAGGACCCCCAGGCAGTCTTACATGGGACCACCCCGCTCCTCTCCTCAAAGTGCACAGACATCCTGATCCTGCAGCCTCACGCGCGGCTAAAAGCAGACAAACTACGGACTGAAGCTAACAAATATGCCTATAATCAACAAAAACAAAAACGATGCCGCCGGTTCAGAACGACATTGTAATCAAAAAGAATAACAGAATTGCTAACAAGTACCATTTCTGTTTGATTTCTAACTCACCACAACCATCACCGCCACTGTGTTTTTGGTTTTACTTCCGGTTCTTTCAATTACTACAGCGCCATCGTGTGTACAATAGGTAATAGGTACTTCTCACTACAAACACTAGTCTGATAACGCTTCTTCTTGTTGGCTAATTGAACCATGTACATAAAAATAAGGCTACTATTGTAAAATAAAATAGTAATAAAAAAATACAAAGTGTTTTTCAAAAATCTACATTTGTCTCCGTCTAAAAAAAGGACTCCCTCCATGCAGTTAATCTGTTAATGAGATTACTGTCTTGGTGACTTCTGTTTCCCTATTCTTGCTTACCAGACATATGGCAGACTTCAAAGACCGTAGCATGTAAAATATTATACTTTTATTTAAAAACAAAGTAAATTTATGTGGGAATGTCCTAAAGGCTTATTTGGAAGACAGTCTACAGAATCTGATGTAAAGAATGGCCACTGGGTCAATAACTGTAGTGACACTTATCTCAGTTATTAGGTAAGTTCACTTTGCTTCAATATATTTTCAAATGTCACAGTCTAACTTCCCTGTCCTTATAGTCTCGTAGTGAATGGAAATGAGAGGATTCACTCTGATAACATTACTCGTATCTTGGACCGATTGTTGGATGGCTACGACAATAGACTTCGTCCTGGATCTGGAGGTGGGTGATACATCACATCTGTTATAATATACTGCTGATCCTATATAGTTTAATGGGCTTTTCTCTGTCTGTATTGATTTGTAATGTTTTATTTCAGGTGGTGTCACAGAAGTAAAGACGGACATATTTGTCACCAGTTTTGGACCTGTTTCAGATGTTGAGATGGTGAGATATGGCTTGTCTGAGGAGATGTATATAGTAATGTGTTGAGATAACAGAGCTGCAGTGGCCACTAAATGTCTGCCTTATGGGCAATCTGCCACAAGACCAATTAATGAGCTTTAATCTGTTTCACTAGCACCATGGCTCCATTACTGACGGCCTTTAAATCAATATGACAGCCTGTCAGACAGAAAGAATGCTTGAGTAGACTGATTAATGATTATCTGGGATGAGTGGCATTCATCACTGCCCCTCATTTTACTCCAGTTGAGGCAGAAAGTTGAATGTATGTACATTTAAAGGGCTGAACTTTTACTGTGATTTTCTCTTTTTTGTTAATGCCCCAGGAGTATACCATGGACATGTTCTTCCGTCAGATGTGGGTAGATGAAAGACTCAAATTTGAAGGTCCCACGGAAATCCTGAGACTAAATAACCTCATGGTAGACAAAATATGGACACCAGACACTTTCTTCCGCAACTCTAAGAAGTCTATTTCTCACAACATGACCACACCCAATAAGCTTTTTCGAATCATGCAGAATGGGACAGTACTTTACACTATGAGGTAAACAGAATACTTTGGTTTTGCATCAAAAATCTAAAACATGTAAACTCATGTTGTTTTGTTTTTCAGACTTACAATCAGTGCAGAATGTCCAATGCAACTTGAAGATTTCCCCATGGATGGTCACGCATGCCCTCTTCGGTTCGGAAGCTGTAAGAATAATACATTTGTTACTGTGGTACTGTGTACAGACAAATCTAAATTTTAAACACACTACTTAATGCAAAGTTTAGGGTAAACAATTCACTTTCTGCCTCACATTATTGCAGTAACTTTCTGAAAAACAGAATCGATTATTTATTTGCTTATAATACAACAAATTCAAAGCTGTTGTACCAACTGATCAGACTGCTCCTTTTTTGAGATAATTAGAAATGGAGAACAGCAATCTTCTAACTTAATGGTAAACAGAAACATTGACGCTGCACAATTTTGGAAAAAAAAGTATTGCAATTGTAATTACATTTACAATATATCTTTAAAAAGTAGAATTCTTCTTTCATATCGTAAACAACTCCAGGATCATGCATTTCAGAACATGTAGTTCACCACACGTACAACTAGATTTATCTATGAAAAAGACAGGATATTTTGTTCTTTGCTGAGAACATTTTATCATTTAAAAATTGCAGCCTTTGAGATTTGATAATAGCACCAACTCAAAATTTGTTTTAGATTCAATTGCCATATATTGTGCAGCCCTAAAGCCCTGTACATACAAACAAAGAAGTAAAATAAAATAATGACTTGTAAAGTGCCCGGAAGTATAAAGTTGCTCCTGTCTTCTCTAGATGCCTACACCAGCAGTGAGATTCTCTTTACTTGGAGGAAGGGGCTGAGTGCGTCTGTGGATTGCCCCAAAGAGTCCATGAGTCTTCTGCAGTATGATCTGGTGGGACAGACTTTGTCCAGTGAGATCTTTAAATCAAACACAGGTATCTATCAACTTATAAACATTGATTGAAATTATGCTGTAATTCACTATGGTAACTTAATATACACTTAAAAGGTGGTCACATTATTTTCTTTATGTATCATATCCATTACTTGATTTTAGCAGTGGTTTAAGTGGTCAGAGCTGCATAGTGTGAGGAACTAAAGAGTTTAACGTGAATGCACTAAATTATCCTCACGTCTTTCACTTTTACAGGTCCCTTTATGACCATATAGTCTCTAATTTCCCTTCTCACATTTAATATTATTCTACTAATACATGCATGTGCACAACCCCTCTCAGCAGCAACACATGTGATGGTTTTCATCAGCCACAGTTGTGTTTGAAGGGCAGGCAAGGGCATGTGCTCGGCGCTAACCTGCTCTGTCCCCTGCAGCAGGATTTCTTCACACCTTCTGTTTATGTTGCAGGTCACTACTCGGTGCAGGTGGTCCATTTTCATCTCCAAAGGAAGTTGGGCTATTACCTCATACAGACCTATATACCTCTTATAATGGTGGTGGTGCTGTCCCAAGTCTCCTTTTGGATCAATAAAGAGTCCGTTCCTGCTCGGACAGTGGCAGGTAACTAATCGGGTTCAGTTTATTTTCTAGAAATACTAAAGTGACAAAAAAGGACACCCTAAGAAGCCGAACAAGCTTTTACAATATGGTCCATCACACATCACCATTGTGCACAGACGCAGTGTACGGTAAACAACAAGTGCTGCCCGGCGACCGATTGGTCTAAGCAGCAGCACATAGGCCAGGCTCTGTGCGGGCCCCAGAGCTGTGAGATCAACTTTGGTTCTGCCAATAATTGCTGATTTTTTTTCTCTGCTCTTCTCCCCATTTCATGCCGTACTGTCCTATCCAATAAAGTGAATAAACGAGCCATAAAATAACCAATATACAATTAATATTATAATTTTTTTTCACCACAAATCAATAAGAATAAAAACACCAAACTACAGTATACTATATACGTATAAGAAACTGTATGTCATTTAATTTATGAACAACATTGTGGGTCTGGAAGATAATGATTATACAGGTACCAAAAAGTACTGTTCAAGTATCCGTATTGGACAAATTATCCCGATTTCGCATCTGCAAAAGATAATACTTCCTTCTCTGCCACTTGCACAATTATTTTACTTCTGGTAACACTAACATCGTCCTACTGCTTCAGTAACTACTCATAACTACAAACATTTCTCCATTTAGTTTAACTTGTTACCCTCAACCTGGTATTTATTAATGTTTATAGTTTACATCAATTTAATTTTCATATAATTCTCCGCAGGCATCACTACAGTGCTGACCATGACTACCTTGAGCATCAGTGCGCGCCAGTCTCTTCCCAAAGTGTCTTATGCCACCGCCATGGACTGGTTCATAGCAGTGTGTTTTGGCTTCGTGGCATTTGCTCTGGTGGAGTTTGCAGCAGTGAACTACTTTGCCACTCTTCAGGCCCATCGTCTAAAGGAAAAAAACTCCAAACAGGACAAGCTGGAGGTGCTGGCAGAGGAAGATGAGGACGATGATGACAATGCTTCGGTAACCAACAGAAAAATAGAAAAATATAAATAAGATATGTAATTGAAAACACATAAATAACAAGGATAATTTCCAGAGATTTGATCAATAATTATATGCAGGACTTTCTCACAGTAAGTGCTTTTTAGTAAGGTGAGACGCTGTGTATAGGAAAAAAATCTTAAATTGACATTATCAAATTGAAACTTCTATTAAAGTTTATTTACATCCATCAAAATCTGTGAAGACTGTAAAGTTTGGTCTGGTACACGCTGACATGGGAGAAAATCCATTTTAAGAAAACAGCCTTTACTTACAAGTTACAAATAAACCTCTGGATGCAAATTGATTAAACGAAATAATAAAATAGTGTCTCCTTTACAGAGATAGTAGATAATAGTAGATACAGCCAAAATAACTACACTTAGCCGTGGCTTAGTTCAACAGTGTTTTAATTATTGCTTGCTGTTGTTGTTGTTGTTGTTGTTGCTGTTGTTGTTGTTGTTTTATTTTGTTGTAAATAAGATAAGAACTCTACGTTCTTTTAATTCTTTGTTTATTCTACTGTCAATTACTGTATACATAGCCAGCATTTTCATTGTAGGGTCTGTATCGGATCAATCTGACGACTGATTAACAGAAGCACACGGAGACTTGGTAGAAGGAAATCACGAAGGCAAATTTGGAGAACAGATTTACACAATTACACTATTTACACTATACGCACTATGGATTCTTTTTCCGTGGTTTTTAGAGTAGCCATCCTCTTTCATCCTTTTTGTTCAAGCTGACACAACACACATTAAATAGTAATATGTACTGTCGTAGTGCTCTCCTCTTCTGCTATATGCTTTATGCTAATACAGTAAGCCATCCAGTGTCCTCCTGGGATCTGCCTCACGTGTTGGGCTCATGGTTAGATGCTTTAAAAATAGCCTCAGTGTGAGAACAGAGTGGAGATCCATGCATTGCTATGTAGTCCCTAATCCTTCCAGCCTTTGGGTATCGAGCAAACTACCTGCTGCACCCCTCAGGGGCACTGCTCTCTCATTCAAAGACAGCCTCCCGTGGATATTAAAATCACTTGTAATCTTGTTTACATGTTCAAATAACCATATAGCAGAAAATTAACAACACGCCTCTCTCTGCTCTTTCTATTCCCCCCTCACCAGTCAGACAGTAACCCCCGGGAAGGCCTCAAACGGAGAAACCACTCCATGTGTCGCAGTGAGAGAAGTGACGAGACTTTACCGGTGCCAGTGCCCATATTTCTACAGCAGGGATCGGCCTTTCCTCAGATCCCACAGTTAGCAGGCACCAGCCCCATAGACAAGTACGCTCGACTGCTCTTCCCCTTGGCTTTTGGTCTCTTCAACCTGGTCTACTGGTACCTCTACCTGGCCAAAGACACAATGGAGAAGCCCAGGTACATTCACTTCACACTACCATTTGTTTGTATTTTTTCAGTATATTGTAGGCTACTACTGGTGTGCAGTGCAATTAATCAATATTCAATTATGATTAAAATGGTTGCACTAACCATTTACAAATATGGTTAATTCAATTCATACAGGCTCTCATTCTGCCCCTGAAAAATTGAAGAAAAGTCACTTATCCAAATTACTGTGGCTTTGAAAACATACTACTATTAATAAATAATAATACATTTATCCATGCTCTACAGGTTTGACCATTTGAACAATTGTTTCACTTTCATTCTGAAAATGAAATAAAATTATGCCCCAAATAACTGTGATAATGATCTTTTTCCATCACCAAGCAGCCCTATTAAATACAGAAGTAGAACATATTCAACGATATGAACACGCGCTTCCAATGCTTTATGACTGGGCTACTAAACAAATATTGGCTCTGTAAAAAAACAGGTTTAAAACATGTCTCAACGGAGGACTAAACTTAAATAAAGTAAATAAAAATCATTTAGATGTGAGTTCAGTATTTGAAGCGTAGAGAGTCTTTTTACAATGTAAATGTTTCTTGTTACAATGTTAAATCTTACTGTGAATATTGTTGTTAGATAATGATTACACCAATCAATGTAATTTCTTGGGTAAAAAAAACTATGAGGTAGTACTTGGTTTGAGAAGTGCTGACACTGAGTATCGAGTTATTATTGGTATGAAAAACAGATACAGTATTTGACTTCTTTCACACAGTCTTGTTGCTGAATGCCAAACAATCCACGCTGTTAAAGAGCCAAAGACGTCAACATTTTACAAGTTATCCCAGGGGTAAGACCAAAAATTAAAAATGTCATTGTGCGTCAATACTTTGACACCAACACTGTGGCTTTTATTGTCATCAAAACAAAACGGCCTTGGTTAATTTCACAATAAAGCATCACAATCAAGCCTTTCCTCTCATTGCATGTTACCTGAAAGCTGCTAACACCATCCCTCCCGAGGGACCATGACTGCCCCATGAGAACAGATGTGCGCAATTAGCAAAATGTAAAAGCAGGCTCATTCACACCATTGAGCACTATGTCAGCTACACACAGCTCTATGTCTAAGAAGGAAGTAAAGAGATTCAGTGGAAAAAACAGAAATGGAGTAGGACGGGGAGCGATCTGTTATATAACACTGGGGGGTGCAAATCTGCTCATCATGCTCCTCGTGTTTCAGTCTGAGAATTTTCATGGCTCCTGTTTTTTTGCTTTGTTTAGAGGGTTCTACACAATTGTGAGACAGAAAAGATGGAGATGACAGGTGTGTCGTCTCTATTCCTCTCACTGAGACTCAAGACGAGTGTGGAGTGGTCTGGAGGCAGGCACAGAGAGGACGCCGAGATTGTGTTAAAGCTACTCGACATTCTCTGCTTCTTCTTTAATTTGGTTTGTGTTGTGCTGTTTTTTTTTCATCCAGGCAATATGATCAGCAGATCTGAGCCGGGGACACAGGACTGGAGAGAGAGCATCATATCCAACCAGCCTTGTCTCTACGTGAACAAGCTCTCAGCATTTGCACTCCTCTCATCTAACAAAGGGAAATGAATCAGAAACCCATTTATCCTCCTGCTGCACATTCAGATTCATTTCACAGGCTGTGGCCACTGCTCACTTGTGTTGAGATCAGTAGACGGGCCGCTTTAAACCCCAAGCACACACCACTCCTGGGCCAGTCTGGATAGCCCACACACACAGACCTGTGCATTATGCTCACTCGGACACACAAACCAAGAAACACATCAAAAAGAAGCAGATGATATAATCTATGATGACTGTAACAGGAGGTGATGCAACTGTGAATCAATGCTCAGAAGTCTGCCCTCTACAGAAGCACAGCTCCCACTACAACCACATCAAAGGCAGTTTAGAGCAAGCTCCTACTCCTTGTAGCTTCAAATATCATTTCAAATCTGACAAACTACACTTTGGTTGTGTTTTCCATTGGTTATTTTGGATTTGTAACAGTGTCCTCAACTGCCAACAGAGTATTATATTCATTTGTTATGTTTAAGATGGATCGAATTAAGTTGAAGATTGAAAATGTAGGTATTGTCCTGATAGGTACCATCTAATAAAAAGTTTACCACCCTATTGGACCAAGCCTGTAACTACACCATTTGAAGACAACACTTGTTTGACCTTGTAAATATCTTCACACTCCTATAATGTTGACACACAGTAAATAAACGCCTAAATTCCACAGTTGTCTCTCACAGAGGCCTTGTTTCTTCATTACGCACAACCACTTGTCCCTTTAATATTTTTCACTGCAATGGAAACTGCTCATCCACCATCATCAGTCTCTACTCTTTGATCTTGGGCTCTCTGCACGCATGCGCCCCTCATTGGCTCCTCTGCGCTGTCTGGAGTAAGTTGGATGTGCGCTCTCCTCACTCGCATCCCGACACCATCTCAGAAACTGTTGCGATGGGGAGGATCAGGAAAAACCACTTTGGGATTTTGACTTTTTCGTTATTAGTGACATTCGTCTGGGCGCAAAGGTAAGGTGTTTTTTCCCCTCTCTCTCGCCCGCGTCTCTTCCTTTGGATGTCATGAAGCCTCTGTTAAAAGCGTGCCTGGCATATGATATTAATAGGACCTTTTGCATTACACCACTTCTTTCCTCCGCAGCGCCAAAGACCTCAAAGATCCAAGCAATATGCCCCTGGTAAAAGAAACAGTGGACAGACTGATGAAGGGATACGACATTCGGTTGAGACCAGATTTTGGAGGTAAAAATGCAAACGAGTGTCGTGTTTTCACGCCGCTGTGACGTGCAATACATGTTTAATGAATCGCAAAATCTGTTTTAATTTGCATAATCATCCCTACACAGGCAAATAGGCCTCCCCAATTAGTCCACGAGATGAACGATGAATGCATATTTCATTTGATGGGGAGATAAGACAGGCTTTTAACTTGATCGATCCAGCTCATCACTGTTTCATTATTTCTCTCAAAAGTCAACATTAGCGGCATAAAAGCTCTTGTGCGTGTTAAAACCCCAGCTTGAGCGGGCTGTAGCGGTCCCCCATTACGCTTGTAGGCGGAAGGTTGAGAATTGTGTAAAATTTGTATGACGAGAAATATTTACGTGTTATTTATCTTTCATTAACGCATCCTTTTCCTCACAGGTGCCCCGGTGGCAGTGGGAATGAATATTGACATCTCCAGCATAGACATGGTTTCTGAAGTCAACATGGTAGGTCTTTTTCCTTCTTTTTTTCCCCATTTCATTGGTGTTGACTGACTTTTTGTCCAAGGTTGTGTTGGGAGGATAGCCTACCGTCAGTTGCTGCATGTTTTGAATATTTTACTGGGCTAAAAATGTTGGAAGCTTGGTAATCCATCCAGCTCTTGCGCCTGCTTTCTCTTTCTCTCTCTCATTTCTCCAAACACATCAGCGCCATCCACGTCTCCTCGCTTCTCCCTCTTCTTCTCCCTCTCACAGCCCCGCATTTGCAGGTCTGGTGTGATGTGTTGCCACAGCATTTGAATTCAAAACACACAGTCACTGGCGCACTCTCTCGGACGCACAGCGCTGGCTCTGTGCGTGCGCTGTGCGCTCTTGGCTGTTTCGCGCTGTCAAGTCGTGGTCGGCGCGGTGCTGGTGGTGGTGGTGGTGTCATGATGCATGGTTTTCACATATCAGGACAAAGAGAGAGAGACTAAAAAGCCCATAATGTATTCCCGAAGTTGTTAGCTGCGTCTAGTCACCTGCACACACTCGTTGTGACGCAGACAGTTGAGGAGACACAATTAAGGTTCAGCGTGGTTTTCAGAGTCATTAACAGTTTTTCATTTTCAAAATAAAGTGTTTTGTCTTTTAAATGGTCAAAAGTTCTCAAAATGTTGCCAACAAACAGGAAGATGAAAACCAATTATAAAGAAGCCTTATTGAATCGAACATTGTAGGCTGCTGCACGACAACAAACGTGTTGGTAGTGGAAAAAGTCCAGATACTAATACGAGACATGGCGTACTATTGGTCTGGCAAATTGGAGCACGTTTTTTATTCTATTTATTATTTTTAGCTACTGCGAATTGTTTTAGAGTATGTAGCCTACTTATTGTTTTGGGGTTTGAATGTTATTTTTAAGAGCACTGGTTTATTTGTTTGTTTTAATGGTTTTCTGTGTAGCACTTTGGAAATGTTTCAGTTTGTAAAATGTGCTAGATATATAAAGTGGATTGGATTGGATACAGTGAGCTATAGACTGTTTGGTTTAAATGGTAATTAGGCTATGCAAGTTTTCTGAATAACTCATAGTACAAAGTGTATATTTATAATGATAGAGTAGCAGCATGGTCACAGCCGCTTAGACTGTTATTTTTGCAATTATAGCTAAACACAATATTTCAACAAATTCTGTATAAAGGGCTTTAATAATAATAAAAAGTAAATACTGTATATGGATTGCGCCTCACTGACCTTAGCCCTAAAAACTTTTTGGAACAACTGCAGCTTAATAGATGCAGGTAAACACATTTAACAGTCATTTTTCTATTGGATATGAAGAATAGCTTGTTCTGAGAGAGAAGAGATCATCCACAAAGCAGCCTCTCCATAAAACAACAAATACAGATGTTAAATAATAGTGTGAAAAACTGTTTTTGAATGGATGATTGGAGATGTCTTTTCTGTTAAGGCGACCTGTTTGTATGATGATACATCCAAGAACAAAATGGATTTCAGTTTGATTTTGAGCCAGCTGGGCCTGTTTAGTCCTCAGCTGGTCCTTTTCGCAGTTGCAGACTTTCAAGCAGCCCCGAAATGCATCTGTCTGTGTGAGTTTGCTTTGGATGCTGTGATGGCAGGAGCTTATCCTTTGATGGAAATTATTTATTTTGGTATTGAGGATGCGACCAGAACGGAAGCGCCTCAGGGGTCCACAGAGATTTGAAATAGAAACCCCTCACTCCATTTCACATCTCTCTCCTCCTTTCTCCTCTGCTCCATCCCTTCCACCACTTTGACCGATGCCTGGTTCAGGCTCTGGACTCCATGTAATACACCTCTGCCTTGCTCCGGTCTTACTAAGGAAGAACTAGGCATCTCGACAGTCATTCATCTGGAAAAAAACACTGCTTCATGCATTTGTGTGTGTGTGTCACAAAACCGCAAACAGTGAATGGCGTTTGACGTCATGTCATTCCCTACGGCTATGGGAGCAGTCTTCTCGCTTATTTCTCAGAAAACCTTCTCCTTTAAGATCTATGTCTCTCAAATCCGTTTGGATCAAAGATGTAAAATCCCTGCTCCTCAGAAGGCTTTTCTTCCTTGTTGCTTTATGACTAAAATAACAAGTCGGAAACTCCTCTTCCCCTTGGTTGACGTCAATTTTTTGATATAAAAATAAGACAAAATTGATTTTAAAAAATCAATAATATGGTTGAGCTTGAGTGATCAGGAGGACAGAGTCTGTGACCTGTGCTTGGAGCTGGGCAGCTTTGATGTATCTCATCAAGAGCAGTGCGCTTTTAAGATTAAAGGCCTGAGAAAGAAAACAACACTGTGGCAAAGAGGAAACTGATGAAGAAAAGACTGAGGAAGGTGAAGGTCACTGAGATCAATATCACCATAGTGAACCATAAGTACATTCAACACAGCATCAAGTTATGGTATTTAAGCCCAAAAGCAAAATGTCCATACTTTCCTTATCCATGCCATCTCTTTTGCTGGCATTCTCCCACAGTCGACTTGTTTTTATCCTCAATAGTTTAGTGTAGTTCTGCCTGCCCCAGTTGAAAGTGAAAATGCTGAATCACTTTTGGTTCTTCTTGTGTGATCCACTGTGATGGCCTGTTGAGGCTCAAAGGTCAGCCATGTAGTCAGGCAATAAACTGTGCAGGTCAGTCATCCTCGGCGGCATGACATTACAAATATGCTATTTTCAGAGGGAAGTGCCCTCTGAGTGCAAGGTGTGAGCACACATCCGGCTGGGTGGGCCGCTCTGACCCTCGTCTGCTAATAAGTCTGCTTTTGCTCCATCACTGTTGCTCGCATTTTCAACAGTTGAAATAGTATTTGCATAATGTTGTTTGTTTTTGCTGAAATCACAGCTCCAGGAGCTGAACCCCAGTTATGGAGCATTAAAAGTGTTGTGCATACAACCGGTGCAGCTGATTAAATACAAGTCGAGTCTGTTGTCTCAGCGATGCATCAGCGCTGCATAACATTATCTGCAGTGTGCACCTTCCATATGTGATTTTTAGCTACAAAATGTTCTCTCAAATATAGAGGCAAGTGAATTAGTATTTCCCTTCCTCGTCGCTCCTTCTCTTGTGCTCCTTAATTACATGTAAAGTACCTGGGGTTGGTAGTTGTGAGGAGGCACTGCTCGAGATATAATACTGCTCTCTGAATGTTAATTAGCTGACTATGAATTAAAAGATTTAAACAAACCAGCTGTGGTGGCTTCTGGGACGGAGGGATTAGTGGGGCGTGAGCATTGCCTTTATTATGATCATTATCCTGACATGCTGTGAGTAAGGGGACCTGGCCCTTTCACACCAAGGGACTAAAGCTGTGAGGACAACTTGTCTTTGGCTGAAAATTAGCGCCCATTTTGATATTGTGTGTCCAAACTGATGCTGTTCCACTTTATTTTCAGCTTGTGGAAAATAAGCTTGTGTTATTTTTACTCAGTGTTACCATGACAACAGAGCCTTTTTCACGATCTGGGGAAGTCAAGGAAAGCAAATACAGCCTCCTTTTCCTAGGACTTACAAAACTGTGCTCACCACTATTAACCTCAAGTCAATATGATTGTCACATAACTAATTGTACTTATTTAGGCGACAACAAAAATTATTTGTACTTAGTAACTGTCATTGGATGTTTTTACACTCAGTTGGCTCCAGAGCAGAACTATAGTTCACACTATTTCTAACCTGTTTCTTATCAAGAGTAAAGTTATTACAATTAGATAATTAGATATATAATTAGAGCAGATAAAACAATAGATCTAACATGCAATAAAAAGTAATGTCTGTTTGCATCAGAAATTTCAGGAAGGAGACCAACATAATCTTAATGTTTCTATAATCATTGTTATAATTTAGCTAAATAGTGTATATTATTAAAAAACAAATAACTTTTTAATAGTTCAATAATTATTTTAGGCCTTTTTTCATTATGTATCTGATAGTTTTGTTTACAGGATATTCAGGTGGTCTTTAGGGCAAAAAGCAGAGTATCGATTATAATATTATAACTAAACATTTTAATGGGGCATACAATTACACACTACATGGAGATTGTTTTTCATTAAAGGTGCACTCCAGGTACATGCTCTGGTGCACTGACAAGACCCACAGTGCGTCTCCATGCTCCAGGCTGACGTCCCCCAAAAATTGAAAATGTTTTCTTAATAAATAAAATCTAAAAACACAGGAATTATACTTTTTATTCATAAAGGCAATCTCAGCAGTTCACAAAAAGACGTTTAGTAATACCCCGTTTGTGGTGCTGTGAGACGTGGCTAAAGCTATGTAAACAAGAAACTACTTCTGGTTTATCATCAGCATTTTCTGCATTTATTTCACTTAGCTGCGCCTCTATGCTGCATAACAGCGTCTCCTTTTGTAATGCAGTGATAGATTTAAACATTATGCACTGGAAATATAATATTTTGGATCTTGACACACTGCTGTTGCTCACGTTTTGCTAAGCATGTCGTCTCAATAAAGTTACCATCAAAATGCAGCAGTTAATCACAAGCTCAAGTCAGTATTTGGTGACAAATTATTATTATTTTCTGTTAATATCTGCTTTTTGCTGTCTTGTTTTTGCCTGAATCAGTTTTTTCTTTTATCCATTTATCTTTCTGCATTTCTCATCCTTAGCTAAACCAGACCCAGAGCCGAAGAGGGCTAGTAGTTACCGCACGTTGTCCGCTTTGACCCCTCACAAGGCCTGGTACAGTTCACTTAGGACAGTCATATGACTGGTTGAGGGTTAGTTGTGTGCTTGTCTTCATGTAGTTGTTGTTGCTCTACCTGGAATGTTCCATACTATGGCATTAAATGCAATTACACAAAAAAATCCCATAAAACATGCATTCCTTCTGTGGGCGCAGTCGCCTCTCCACAGATCTGACCTGCAAGTTTGCCTTTGTGTTCCAACCTGCTTGTCTCCATGGAGATATATACGTTTAATGTCACATTATGGAACATTCCAGGCGAGGAAGTAATATCTCCATGAAGACAAGCAGGTGGAAGACACTCCACCAGAAAAGTTAAATAGTGCTCCTTTAAAGGTTTGTTTTTTTAATTATTGTGCAAATAAAAAAATATTAGAAGATGTGAATGATAACACTTACAATTGTGACTTTTTAAAACAAGATAAATCTGCAATGTAGAATGCATTTACCCATTCAGACTTAATTTATGATCTATTTTAGCTGATATGTCAGTTGCTGTAATTATTAACACTTACCCTTGCAACTGTCCCTCAAGGCAACACATTAGTGGCAGGCAATGCATCACTTCTTCCTAATTGTTGTTTTTGTCTGGAAAACAAAGAAAAGGCATGTTACATTGCAATATGTTATCTAACTACAGGCATTTTAATGTGTTAAAGACTGCCCTAATCATTCTGTCAGACTCTTTCCTCACTCGAGCTAAGTAGCAGAAAAAAATCTAATGAGCCATTGAAAAAATGTCCATAAAGCATCCATGTTGTCATATTACATCCCTCAGTGCACCACTTTTCTTCAGATCAGTAAAATTTAATGTGCAGTCAGAATTAAACTCTTGTTTCACTTGTCAGCGTGCTGTGTAGCTATGCCTGAACTGAGGAAACCATCTGCTAATCAGGCTTCCTTACCTTTGCTTCTATGTATATGTGTGTGTGTGTGTGTGTGTGTGTGTGTGTGTGTGTGTGTGTGTGTGTGTGTGTGTGTGTGTGTGTGTGTGTGTGTGTGTGTGTGTGTGTGTGTGTGTGTGTGTGTGTGTGTGTGTGTGTGTGTGTGTGCGTGCGTGCGTGCATGCGTGTGTGTATGTATGTATGTATGTATATAGTGGGTAAACTCAACTGTTTTCATACAATGTCTATGGCATGAACAGTGTGGCATCTGGCAGTCATTGGACTATAGTATATCTGTGGCTGCACAATGCACAGGTGTAAAGCATTGGACAGGAGCAGGAGCTGGGGTGGGAAATTACCATCAAGAATATTACAATCACATTGGGCTTTGAACTAGGTGTAGTGAAAAAAAAATAATAATAATAAATAAAAAACGCATCAACGCATTTGACAAAAGTATTGGATAAATGTATTGTAGGCTATATATTCAGAGGAGTCAAATAACTTTATTTCTCCCCGAGGGGCAGAAATGTACTGAGAACATAATAAATAATAAGATAAGTTACCAATGTAAAGCATTGACGGGCCTGATAGCAGCCTCCTGCTGTGTCTGCGCTGTTGGTTGATGTCGTTGTAATGGAGGTCATGTAACTTCTGTAGCCTGTCACATTCTTCAGAAGAAACACAAACATTCAGCCTGTCACTGTCAGCCCTAAATGGGGCTTTGTTTGATTTACACCATGTCCAGATTTTCAACCTGCAAGTGCATGCAAGGATCAGGAGAGAGAGTTTTCTTTCAGTGGCACTCATCAAATCATCTTTTTCAATCATTTTAATACTGATTTGGCACATGAATACCCTTCCTCACACAGCAAACAAGCAGACTTTGGGGACATACTTGTTGTGACCCCATATGGCTTAAATAGTCTGTTGTATTTGCTGTTGCTTTTGCCTTTTTTCCTTTTCTTTTCTTTTTTTTTAATAAGATGGAAATTATCTTTTTTAATATTACTTCTAAGGTAATAACAACAACTGTTATTTGTAATTTAAATATGGGGCAGTCTGTCCTGTCGAGTAACGTGCAACTTATTTTAGATTTTTTATTTTTATTTCAGTTAATAAAAAACAATAAAATAACAATAGCAAATGGAGGCAGCAGTACTTAGTGTCCGTGTGTAATGTCCAAACGTGGAAGAGCAGGGCCATCTGTGCGGCTGTAATTACACTTCCACAGTTAGCCAGGAGGCAAAGTGCAGACCCAGGTGTCGTATGCAGTGGAGGTGTACTTCTGAAAACGCATGCACACATTTTAAATTAAAGCATGCACGATTAATGTGGGCTCAGTGAATTGAACACTTCAAAATGTGGAAATTATCTCAACAATTCTTGTGCAGACCCAATTAGATGCTTCATATACTGTATGTTTCGAACGGTTGAAGAGAAGTAAGCAATTCTAATCCAATTTACTTTTTTAATTTACTTCCTTTTGATGCAGGAGCTGTTCCCTGAGCCGTAGCCAATCAGCAATAGGGCAGATGAGTAAACGAGTGGTGCATTTGAATTGGGAGAGAAGGCCTACAAAGTTTCAATACTTGTCTTGAGTCTTTCTGTCTCTCTTTATATTTACAGAGAAAGGTGCTGCACAATATATTGTAAAAATATTATTTGCAGTGTTAGTTGAGGCAATATTCATATTGCAATACACAATTTTAAATTTGTATATATATATATATATATATATATATATATATATATATATATATAATTTATATTTTTTCTCATTGTACAACCCTTGTTTCTTGTTACTTTCTATGACATTTGCTCATCAAAAAAGAAGGATGCATTTGTGAATGTCTAAGCACAGCACAATACAGACTGAGAGAAAGCTGAGCAGTGGAGAAGAACCTCTTTTAGGAAGTGGCCGTCCCGACTTGACATTTCTCCACAGAAAATAATCAACATGGCGGGAGCTCATGTATTTTTAGCTGCCCTTTTTATGCAATGTTTCTGTTGGACACACTGCATGCAACAATGATGGTTAAGAAATTATATCAACTAACAAACTGCATTCATATTATTTTTTTTTTAAAACATTTTTACATTAGAAGAAACTCTGCTCCATTATAATTATTTTTGCACCTTATTGATTTTTACAGTGGATCCTCATGCAGTTCTGTGTTTTTTCTGTGTTTTAATGTGAGAAAAAATTGAATAAATAAATAAATAAATACATAAATAAATAAATGAATAAATAAATAAATAAAAAAGAGAACAATAGGTTCTCAGTATAAAGTACATAGCATATCAGCAGAATGTAGAAAAGCAGAGATCTCAACAATAACAGGTAATTGTTATCCTAGTCACCTGTAATAATTATTAATTTAATATAATTTAATAATTTTAATTTAAGATTATGTCTCATTGTGGCTCATGACACATGGGTTTGCAAACATTTGTGGATGGTAAGAAGCATTGAACTAATGTGCTCTTTTTTTTTTTTTTTTTTTTTATAGGACTACACACTGACAATGTACTTCCAACAAGCTTGGCGGGATAAGCGTCTGTCCTACTCTGAAATTGCCTACAACTTGACTCTGGATAACCGAGTGGCAGACCAGCTCTGGGTACCAGACACCTACTTCCTCAATGACAAAAAGTCCTTTGTCCACGGCGTGACGGTCAAAAACAGGATGATCAGACTGCACCCTGACGGCACAGTGCTGTATGGACTCAGGTGAGCTCTTCATCACTTCAGCTCATGCAGTGTTCAAGAGGTATTAATACTAAGCCTCCAGAGTGGCTTTAACTGTTCTGTCTCAGGAAAGACACAAACATTTCACATTATACAACCTGTGTTTACACTGTATTATGTATACACCACACTCTGTTTATGAGCTACTATAACGTGTAAAGCAATCTCTAGATCTCAGAAATACTGTATATTTTAAGGTGAAATGTATTGGGAATTGATACAACAAATATTAAGTGGCAGATAAAGCAAATGAAACATGGTTTATTGGCTGCAAAATGTATGTGATCACATTGCTACGCTTCCAAATCCCTTGATTATCATGAATCTGAATAATTGATGGGTTGATCAATAATAAAGTAGGCTGGTACAAAAGCAAAGTGACTCATATTGTGTGCGATGGTTGGACTCAAGAAGACATGCTTTGTGATGTTGGACTGTGATGCCTCTGAGGAGGCTGTATTCATAATTGATAAACACTAATCAATAATGTAGTGGTTCAATACAAACACTGAATCAGTTTTTGTACTGATGTGGCAGATTTGGCTGCACAGGTTAGCACTGCCTGTTCATCAGCGCTGCTGCTGTTGCTGGATATGTCACACATACCCTGACTGTGTGCATATAGAAATGTTGTTGTTACCGATTTAAAATGTTTCTGCCTTCAGTCAGTCTCTCAGACACACTGTTTAAAGAATATGAGCATCTGCAATGCACCGTGGTTATTCATGTTACATTTAGCTGAAAAGTGTTGATTAATCTCCACACTTGATGTAGAATCTGCTAAAGAAAGCTGAATGTGAAAGAGTACAGATGTGTTACCTCCTGTCTGTTGGTCTTGTCACAGGTGCCTCCTTTTTTGGTTCAACTCTTGTGGTTATTAGCAGCACACCAATTTACCACGCCAGCTTTTTGCTTTTGCTTGTTCTTTCACCACAAAGCCTCATAATGATGTTGTGTTGTTTGGTAGCTGTAGCAGGAGGCACCCTAAGCTCTAGTATGAGTGGGCTTCTTGCCTGTGCGTGGTTTTGTGTTCGTGGGCGGGTGTTATTTTTGGGGAACATGCAGAGGAGGGATAGCCAGGTTGTTGTTTGCTCAATACTCTCTGGATGTAGTGCTTCCCTATCCAACCTAACTCCAGTCTTCAATTAACAGGAGAATTAGATTACAAAAATTACAATAGTGCTCCCGAGTGTCACTTTGGGGCTGGATTTATCTGTAGGAGAGATGTGGTCTGATCTAATTATACTCTGAAAATGTTCTGGCAATAACACGCAGCTAAAACAAGGCTTAGAGTGAAGGTTTTGTATCTGTGCATGTTGCTTCACTCATAAAGATGGAGGCCGAAAAGAAAGAGACATCAAGGTCAGACTTCATTCAAAATGGAGAAATGATTAGGATTCTCCCTCCTCCCAACGTCGTTTTAGCTCCTACACTCTTATCCCGTGAATATTGTAAGTCATTTTGTGGCTGACATATCCTTGTGCAATGGAGGCTGACGTCCTTTTTAGTCAAGTAGAGGAACACTCTTTTCTGCGGCTCGATACAGAGAGAGGAAGCTGCCGAGTATGAAGTGGGGATTTTTAAGAAGCCTGTTGGTCAATAATATCAATATATGTTTAGCATTACCTGCAAGCATGCTGATTGGTATGTTAAAGTTGTTGTCTTTGTTGTAGAAAAACGTATGCCCAGATACTAAAATTCATTCAGTTTCAACCGCTTGTTCCCGTTAGGGGTCGTGGATAACTGGAGCCTATCTCAGTGACTGGGCCTTAGGCAGCGTACACCCTGGACAGGGGCCAACTCGTCGCAGGGCTAACACCAGATACTAAAACGGACAGAGAACATTTGATCTTTCTTACATGGTTTTAGATTAGTCTTGGACAATAAATTGACTAATCGCACTTAGTTGAATCATATTTTTATAAACATAAACATTGTCCGGAACATACAGACTGTAAAACACACACCAAGAGAACAAAGGTAGCAGCATTATTAAATCAGAATGTCAAAACAACTTTTGGTTTTCATCAATAATACTCTATAATACTTTATAATAATAATAATTTGTTAATATTCTTTATCTAGAAGCCTTCAGTCATATTTCAACATATATTTGGTTAAAATGTATTTTTAAAAAATCACTACAATAGAAACAATTTTTAGACTAGTTGATTAATCAATAAAAGACTCTGCGACTAGTCAATTATTAACATAATTGTTAGTTGCAGCCCTAGTCTTGAGCTTTGACGGAGTAGGTCAAATATGGCACATATTATAAATAATAAGCATAATAAGAGTAGCATAGTGCTACTATTATGATGTTTGAAAATAAATATATTTTTTCTCACCATACTATGGTATCAAAAAACATACTGGAAATCAAACATTTTCCCCAGTATTATTTCCCCAGTTTGTCTGTTTAGTGTGTTGACTTTATTGCATTAGATGTAATTTAAGTAGACATTTTATTGGCACGTAAACCAGCCACAAATGTGTTTTTGCTTAACCCAAACTTGCCCTCTGTAGTGGATGAAGCCTCTCGATCTTCATTTAGTTGATTGCAGTGTCCATGTATTAAAATGTATTCTGTCGTGTTAATTACAGGAAAGGCTTTGTAACCTGCTCGCGGTAATGTCTCCCTCGGCCTCTGGTTTGTGTCTGTGACGCTGCCTGGAAATGAGATTGTGTCTGGGAGTTTGTGCTGCTTATGTTATGTCCGTAAACAAGGTCATTTAAAATGAAGGTGCATGGGCTGCCTGAGGGGGGTCCACAAACACACACAAACCGCACGGGTGAGACTCAACAGTGAAGGCAGGGTAAAAAAAACAAAAAAAAGCCTTTTTTAGAACTCATGTCGTATTAGTCAGGACGCAGAACAAATGTAGCGTGTTTGAATGTGCGTGATCTGGTGGAGCGTAGCCTCTCCTCCGGCTGGTTGGTCCGACAGCGGGGTCGGGCTGACTCTCATGAGGAGGAGACCAGTCTGCTTTTCTGCTGCAGACGCTGACTGCAGTGGAGACGAAGCAAAGACCGCGGGGGAATCCTGCAGAGAAAGGCTCTCATTTTGTTGCATTTGGCATTTATTTACTAATTGTGAGTGTAGAGGTTACACATATGGCTCATGATCAGTGATGCAGTCTGTCCTCAGACAAAAAAGCCTGAGACTTCTGATGATGATGTAGGTAGGCTATAAATAGGCCGTTATTTTTACTCCTGCCATTTTGGCCTCATTTCCGTTTTTCCCTTGTGCTTCCTCTGCCACCACCATGATTTAGCGCTGAGGATGGTAATGATGGTGAGTGATGAGTGAGTGGCTGGTGTGCACATCTCAGTAAGTTGTGACCATAAAGGGTTGATAAACTAGGACAGAAATGAGCGTCCTGTGTTAATCCCCAATGCACCATGGCTATGCTAACTGGCTCTTACATAAAAGCCCAGAGAAAAGGAGGCAGACAGTGGAAGAGAAAGACTGTCTTTGCATCTCAGAAAATCCCAAACTTGTCAGGTTTGGCTCAGGAGAAAGAGTCCTGTGTAAAAGGATATAAACAACATTATTTAATAACAACGCACACAAAGAACCAATTATAGTTAATAAACGAGTCTGAGTTGTTTGTTTTCCAAAGTTGGTCAAAGCGTTTGATTAAATGTATCTTTATTTAGCATTAAGCTTAAACTTTGCCTCTGGAAGTTCTACAATCAGACAAAATCATGCCCTACAGGTTTTTCACTAAGGAATCAAGTCAGATTTATTATTGTCCAGAGACAGTGTGCCATGAGTCAGATACTCAATATGACAACCCAGAGACTGTCACAGCTATATAAAACTCAGGCATTTTTACTTCAGGATTACTTATTATCTTTGATTTATGTTTCAGTTTTATACACCTAACTTCATATGGTGTCTATAAGGTAAAGCTGTGGTCAAAGTAAATTTTTATCTGCATACTTGAATGTACCTCATTGTTTGTCTGGAACCAGATAGCCTCTGGGGTTTGACGCGAGTGGGTGCCAGCCCTTCTCAGCTTTGGCAAACTGGTCATAAGGAGCATAAAGCACGGCTCGCTCAGTGTCAGACATGTCTACCTCTATTTTTGTCCCTCTATATTAAAGAATAATGTGTCTGAAGGCTGAACTCATTACCTTATGTAACCGACCTGTGTCCTGTTCACATACAAAAAGAAAACAGAGTTGTTTTGAGTTTTTAACTTAAATGTATTTGTTTTACAAAAGTACAACCTATTACAAGAGGGTGCAAAATATATTTTCAAAAACGTTATGAGCACAAATGTGCGAGGGGGCGAGTCAGTGATTCCTAAATATGCACGAAAGCTCATGAAAAGTGGCACCGCTCAAATTTAAGTTATTTAAACTCGCCAAGAGTATCCGTTAAGAGACGGCTCAGTGGCGCCCTCTGGAAAAATACATTACGAGAGGCAGAGCCCATTTTTTCATCGTAGACATAAAATTCAGTACATACATTTGCATATTTTGCACATTTTGGCACATTTTGCACATTTTGGTTCAAAGCTGAGATGTCCAAAATCCAACGCCGGCATTTTAACGAACTTGTCTTTTGTTTTTGTTTTTTCCGATGGACTCCAAACTGAGTCAGTATAATCAGGACAAATATGGGATCAAAAGTTGTTCAAAGAATTAGCATAAGTCTCAGGGTGTGGTCATAACAATCTCTTAACGAAGCCAAAATTTTGAAAGAAGAAAAGTTTTGCTAACTTTTGCAAATATTGTCAGATCGGGACAGACCCAATGAGGCGTTTGTGTATTTTAATGAGATGGACATAATGACATGTGATTTAAACTTCTATCTTTAAAAATGGCTCACCGGCACCCCCTGTTAAATTATAACTGGACACATCTTCAATGTGACAGCAACAATTTAAAATCACATGTCACGTCAGGGGAGATATGCAGTCCACCCACTGAAGCATGCCCTTTTGCAGTCACAAGGTTTGCGAAGGCTGTTTATCACTGCTTGCAGTTTTAATTGATTCTGTTGTCTATTTATTTAATTGATGACTCCTTCCTGTTTCAGGATCACAACAACTGCTGCCTGCATGATGGACTTGAGACGATACCCTCTGGATGAACAAAACTGCACTCTGGAGATTGAAAGCTGTAAGTGTGGTCATCCCTGACAACAAGCAATGACACAGATGCCACAAAAATTCTTAAGAGTCTGGGAGCCAACTGGCAGTGAGGCAGTAAACAGGTTGATAAGCTGCACATAAAATGCTGAGAAAGGTTGATGAGATATGGGGAGATGCACATCAAGAGGAACATCACTAATGGCTCAGTGACTGATAACATCCAGCCTAATTAATTCAGCTGCAGCTGCAGAAGCTTCCCCAGGCTTTAGGAGCCTGATTAGTCCAGAGTTTGAGGCTGTGCTGACAGTGGAGGCACAGCCGCCATGTTTGTATGGAGCAAAGAGCTCATTTAGTGCACATTTTGGAATGGAGCAGTTTCTAACACAAGAGGAAAGATACAGAACAAGATCCTTGCTTGAATTTGTCCTCATCATGGTGGAAAATAAATGCAGTTATGTAGCAGTGTAGGATCACATCTGTCTGGGGTGATCTCAGTACAAAAGCCTTTCTCTCACTTCTGCTCCTCAGCATTCACTCTTGCACAGACATTCTCATTTTTATACCACTTTTTATCTTCCTCTCCATCATTTACCCTCCTTTCTTAGCAGCATCACATTACAAAGATAGTTGTATCACACACTCAACTCAGTTTTGATCACCAGGATCTATCTCAAACGGATGAACTGGCAACAGTTTTAACGCTACAGTCACTCCATGCCAGAGCATGCTATTTTATTCACACTAATGAGCCTAGAGAACTCGCACTTCCCTTGATAAACTCGATGCATTTTTAACAGACACAAGTCTAAAAAAACTCACTTCTTGATACATCTCCAGCTCGTTGCAAACTGCTGGTCATACAAGATGCACTGCACCAGCTCATTAAGATTTTAGAATACGATGTCCCCCGAACTACTCTTCAGTGTGTTATAATCTATCTATAGGGCGGCAGTGGCACACATGGTACAGCAGTCATATCACTGACTCACAGTGGGTCCCAGTTCCCCACGTTGTGTCCTTGGGCAGGACACTTAACCCCTTGCCCCGGTGTCTACGTACACTGGAGTGTGAATGTGTCTGTGGGTAAGTGGTTCTTTGATGTAAAGTGCTTTAAATGCCTTGAAGGTAGAAAAAGTGTAAATGTGACCATTTATCATTTATTATGTGAACAGGTGGAATATTTTTTGCTTGGTTCGTGGGTCCATTCAGTTTATCAAATACATTTTTATGTTACTATTGCCTCTGTTTTGCCAGTAAGTCTGCTCGTATTGTCAATTAAGTCATTGTGGCACATAGTAACAGAGACTGCTTATATTTCTTGATCAAAATAGTAATCACAAATGTCTTTGTCGCTCATTTATGTCTGGTTAGTGCAGGAGGCTCAGAGTTGCTTTGGTCAGAGTCTTCACTCATGTGCACCAAACCGATGCAGCAGCTAGAGTTGTGCTTTACTAATGTATGGCTTTAAAATAAGACTTCTTTCTCCGCTGTGATCTAAGCGTTGTTCAAAATGGCCGGGAACACTCTCAGCCTGGGTTTTTTGTTTCCCTTGAGTTATTATAAGCTCTAATGTGGTGCTTACAAAAATGTTAACATGTATTCAAAATAAGATTAAATAAAGGCAAACTTGTGTAAGTTAAATGCCCTTAAATTGATTCTGATTGTTTTCTGCAGATGGCTACACCACAGATGACATTGAGTTTTACTGGAGAGGTGGAGAGGGCGCAGTGTCTGGGGTTGACAGAATAGAGCTCCCTCAGTTTTCAATTGTCGACTACAAACTAATCTCCAAAAATGTGGTATTTTCCACGGGTAAGTCACTCAAGACTGCTTTGGTTTGGATAGGCAATGCATGCAGAATGAAATTAGCTTAAAAAAAATCTTAGTTTGACTTAATATCAGGCATTTTCTATTTTTTCAGTTCAGTTACATATTTTATGGGATCTAATGTCAAGGAATATATAGTTTTAGTGGGCGTCACTGAGGAATTTCTATTTCTACTGCACTTCTTCTCTTTTAGGTTCCTACCCCCGCCTGTCCCTCAGCTTCAAACTCAAGAGGAACATTGGTTACTTCATCTTGCAGACATACATGCCTTCCATCCTGATTACCATTCTCTCCTGGGTCTCCTTCTGGATCAACTATGATGCCTCCGCTGCCAGAGTAGCCCTGGGTGAGAGTGCCTCACCACTTCTTAACAGCGGTGCAGTGAAATAAGCTCTGAGCTTGATGATTACTGCCCTGTTTAACATACATTAGCAGCTTCACACTGATCAGCTCCATTGCCATGTGCAATTGTATGATGTTGTCTGGGCATTTTCCACATTAGCTCTAAGCATGTGAGTGATAGCAGTGTGCGATAGGCTGCCTGCTAAATGTCTTATTTCGAGATGACTATGTATGCGTGACTCATGTAGAGCAGAACTCGACCTTGAAGTGCACTGTCTTCCTCTGTGCCAGTCTCGCTGTCTCTCTTTGGCTAAACAGGACTTCTCGTAGAATCATTCTAAAATCACAAAATGATATAACAATGGTTGTGCTTGCTGTAGATTTAACAACTATATCTTCAATCATGTGTAAATAGAAGGTCGGAGCAACAGAGGAAACGACTTTCAGCCTTCTGTGTATTGCTCTTGTCACACTCCATTTGTTTTGTGAAGTGGGACACTCGCGGGTCGGCGTTTCAGACGCTGTATTCAAAGGGTAACGTGATTTAAAGATGCACCGCCTCTCAGTGTCCCGAGCTGAGCAGGAGGCACAATGACAAATGGAGCCTGTTGGCGACTGGCTTATTTTTAAAACCTGTGAATCTAACCTAATGCATAATGTACATGCAGATGACTAATGATTGTGATGTCTATAACACTGCGCACTGGTCAAATGTAATAGGTGAAATGTGTTGTGACTAAGATCAAATGGCACAAAGGCTCTTTTTTTGTTTTTGTTTATTTTTATACTTTATATCATAGCCTCATTCCAATGTGCTGTAATAGTTCAGTGCCAGTTCTTAAATGTTCAACACATTTGAATGAATATTCTGTTGTTGCTAATGAGAAGCACTTTTGTCTTGTCTTAGATCTGGTCTAGTTTGTGGTACAGGTGTTGATATGTGTAGTTGTAGTGGTAAAACGCTGCCTGTGCCCTCCAGGGATCACCACGGTGCTGACCATGACCACCATCAACACTCACCTGCGGGAGACGCTGCCTAAGATCCCCTATGTGAAAGCCATTGACATGTACCTGATGGGCTGCTTTGTGTTTGTCTTCCTGGCCCTGTTGGAGTATGCTTTTGTCAACTACATCTTCTTCGGCCAAGGCCCGCAGCGACAGAAGAAGGCGGCTGAGAAAGCTGCCTTGGCTAATAATGAAAAACTTCGACCTGACCCAAACAAGGTACTAACTGTATGTGTGCGGCAGCAGCGGGTCTCAAAGTAATTGTGCCATCATTTACTGTGTGTTTCTGTGGAGCGAAGACTTCTCTCAAGGTCAATGTCAGGCTGTGATCAATGCTGTGTCCTCTTTACTCCTCCAGCTCTCTGACACTTTTCTGGTTAAGCTCTGTGTGTCAACAACAGCTGAATGAAACATGTTTAAAAGCCTCTTCCAAGCTGAATGCAGAAGCTGTGTCTGGCTTGTCCTTTATGTTCATATTTCTATGTCTTTCAAAGGGCAAGGCGCCTTGAAAAATTCACTGGCTCTGGTGCCAGTGACAACCATTTAAATTTTATTCAGCTCCTTAAGGTAGCACGAACAAGAGATACGTAAAAAATACCCTTTCCTTCTGAGTGTGGCAAGCTACGATTTCCCCTAAGTAACAGTGCTGATTTTGTATGCTTGCAGTGGCTGGTGGGAAATGTAGTTCAGAGAGATGATGCTCTGTATGCCAGAATGAAACAGAAGGAAATTGACGCATATGACTCGATGTGGGATCCCATCTTTATGGACGATGCCGCATTAGGACTAGGCGAGCAAAGAAATAAGGTACTGGAGGTTTTGAAAGTCAAAACTAACAATGTCATCAATCTGAGTCAACCCAGATCAGAGGAAAATGCTGTAGTTTCTGTGCATTTCTTTGATTTTTATAGATTTTAAGGCGACCATCACTCCCACCATTGTGTTTTTCCCTTTTCTTGGTTTGCTCTTCATGCATTTTCCTGACAAACATGGCTTTGCAGTTTGATTTCTGCAGGCATTAACTGAACCTTATTAAGTCAGGCTTCAATTTTAAATATTTTCTATAGATCTAATTTTGAAGACTAAATTTTAAGTCAAAGTAAAAAAAAAAAAAAAAAAAGTTCAATAAGGGTTAGAAATCCTTTTTGTTGAATAGGGGCTTTGAAGGAAATAAAATGATAAGTTCTATTTATAGGGGAAATTGGACCTTGTAGGGTCCTTAGATGTCAGGCTATGGATGAAGAAATGTTGATCTGAATTCACTTCCCACAACGTCTTTTCCCAACCTGCCCCAAACCGTAGCCTCTACTTCATTTTACCAAAGTGCTTACTATTCTTTCAGCCTTCTCCTGTCACATTTTCCTTTGCTTTCTCTTTATTTCTTCAGTTCGTCTTGTGAGTAGACAGAATTTTAACCACTGTTTGGGTTGAAATTCTGAGACGGCAATAAAGACCTAGTGTGTGGAGTGCGTTGTGCTTATCCAAGATTGTTATGTCATAGTCTTGTGGTTGTATTATCACTCAGATATTGATTGACAAAATTATGTACAATGTTAAAAATGCTTAAAATATTACATAAATGTTATTCACTGTAAGATGTAGAATTTTTTGGCTCATTTGCATTACCCATTTTAGCTCCATATTTTTACACAATAAGTTGCTACTTAATACAATAGATAGTAGTTTGCATAATTTAAGCTCCTGTTACAAGCCCTTTGAGAGTTACCCCTCATGGCTGCCCCTCTCTCTGTACTTCCATGCAGATGACGCCAGACGATAACCTCCTTTTTGGGACTCTGGAGATGAAGAATGAAATGGGTGGAGCTGGAGACCTGTCTCGAGGCCTGGGAGCGCCGGGAGACCCACGCAACACCATGATGGCCTACGACGCTTCCTCGCTGATGTACCGCCGGGCAGCCATGGCCCGCCAGAACTATGGCCACAGCGCCCTGGAGCGGCACGCCCAAAAGAAATCCCGCCTACGGAGACGGGCTTCTCAGCTCAAAGTCAACATTCCCGACCTCTCCGATGTGAACTCTATCGACAAGTGGTCCAGAATGATCTTCCCCACTGTCTTTTCCTTCTTTAATGTGGTCTACTGGCTCTACTATGTTCATTAAAACCACAGGAGACCAGCACTCATGTTGAGGGCTCCCAAAGAAGGGGGTACGAAAGGGGATACTTCAGGGAGGAGAGCGTGGTGTGTGAGAGAGAATGAGAATTTTAAAAACAGTGCACCAACTTTTTAGCTGGTTCATTTCAGAAAAAAGATGAGAGACTTTTTGGATGGACTCCAGCAGCACCCAACACAAGTCAACACTGACTCTTTCAGGATATGGGAAACACCTTATCGTGACTGAAATAACACAAAAAGAAGTTTTAAAAGGAACAGAAACGGTGCCTGTTCAGAAATTTCAATCTATCACTAATATTTGTCATTTATAGCTTACTCTGTGGATCAAAATATTTATGCTTGTGTTTGCATATATTTTAAAGATTTGTTTTGTTTAGTATCTATTTACTTCGTAGCCGAGCTGTCTGCATCCAGGAAAGCTTTATCAATGATTTAAATGAGCCATCCTTGATAGTCTATTTTCCTATAATTACTGTATATCAAAAACATCCTTTAAAACGCATGCTTATGTTTGATTTCATTTGCATCTCAGTCATGGTTTTTAAAAAAAATTGTGAAAAACCTTTTTGTTTTTACTAGGTAGCTAATTCTGTCAGGCTAAAATGTGCCAGTTATTTTTGCAGTTATGGCTCACATGGTCAAAACAGCCAGTGTGGAAACATCGCTGGATAACATCAAGGGGCTATATTTTCTCTGGACAATCCTACAAGGCTTTTAAGCTCTCTTGGCTTCCTTGTTTTTTGAAGGAACCAAGAGTGCAACTGTGGACGCTGATGCTTTGGCCATCTTTGTTTTATGCTTTTTTGCTGTGCCGGCAGAATCCATCTCACCACATGTTTTTTGAAAGAAAACCTGAGACTCTTCGTAACTTACTGCCATTGTGTGAAGAGGTGGAGGAAGGCTTTAAATAACTTGAGCTTGATTTGGAAAAGAGGCATTTTTATTGCTGCATAAATATGGCAATCCACAATCATCATTATCAGTAGACTTGAATGATAGTATGATGCGTTTCATTGTGACTAGGTTTCTGTTTGAAAAATGTAGATAAAAAACATAAATCATGTTTAAAGAAGAAGATGATTCATTTTTATAAAACAATATTCACATACATGTAAATATGAATTTATCCTATTTAAATGGGTCTCTGTTGTTTTTGCAGTTGAAATACAGTTCAAAATGCTCCACTGAAAAAACAAAAAAAGCCGTTTAACAAAACAAAATATGATTCACAACTTTGCAGACTGTATTTTTTGGACTTTTTTGTTTCTTTTTAACAGACTCAAAAAGCATCTACTTTGCTGAAGCTAAAGCACTTCCAGACAACAGTGACTAAGGGTCAAAGACACGACTTAACCCTGTGATCCAGGCATTCAAGTCAGGCATAATATTTTGTACAAAGTTTCTTGTAAATTCCAATTGTAATATTTCATAATGACTGTAAATATCTTGTGTAATGATTGTCAGCAAATATGAAGATGTAATCTTAATCAAATTAAAACTGGATTCAGTCTATCACTTCAAAAACCAAGAGTGCATGAGGTTTTCTGTCTCCTCATGGCTGACTGAGTGTCTGTGTGAGTGCGGGAATAACTAAAGGCGACGCAGCGAATGAGAGAAGCAAATGTAGGGGTAACTGGACAGGATACTGCGGGTAAGGGCCTATAGTTAGAATAATGGATGAGAGGCAGTGCAGCTCCGGCCTGAACTGAAAACTGGCCTCTGCCTTGGGGAACATTAACTCACACAACCATTGATATGAAGGCACTCTGCGGCCCAGTGGCTTCAGGGGCAGAAAGACAGGGAGGGAATAAAATAGCAAGAAAGAAAAAGAAGAGAGAGAGAGAGCACCCATCCATTTGTGCACTCTGCTGCTTCCAGATCTGACCACTGTTACAGCTCTTAAATGGATGCCAGTAAATATTTCATGTACAAAAACACTGAATATTTAATATTTTAAAGGGGGATTTTGTTCCTGCGGTGACTAATGTGTAGTACTTGGCATAAAGGAAAAGAAAGTATACAGCAAAACAAAACAAGAATTAATCTGACCAAACTGTTTGGTAGGCCTTGTCTGTTTGAATGAAAGATTTAATGCGGTATGTATATATATAATTCTATCTATCTATATATATATATATATATATATATATATATATATATATATCTATCTATATATATATATATATAGATAGATAGATAGATATATATAGATATATTGATTAAAGTGTTCACATACTATTGGAACTGCTGATGATACTAACACCTCTAGTGATGGAAGTCAATTGTTGAGATATGAAAAAAAGACTGCAGGCTCTAGGTTTTGTCATTAATTTGGACGGCCAACACAATCTGACTGGTGTGACTACATTGTGAAGAGTGAAGACATATGTCTCAAGTCAGGACCACAACTAAAGAAGCCTCTGTGGGCCTTTCATTGACACCGCCTTGTCTGTTCTAGCCAGGGTCCTGAAACAGTGCACAAATCTGATCAACATTTCCACTGAGTGAACACTATTGTCTAGCACTGGAAAACAGATGGTTTGAGCTAAATTGGACTTCCGGTGTTCAAAAAGGGCTGTAAATGTTGACATGTAGGCCTAGTAGAGGGGGGAAGGCAGATGCTGCTACTTTGTGATGTTTCCGTGTCACTGGAGTAATTAGGGATGCACATGCAGGGCTCCGTTCAGTCGTGTGTGTTTTGTTTCCAAGAGGTCTTGTGTAAGTGGACTGAGCCGCAGCTGCGCCTCTACACGCCAGAGCCGTGCAAGAGTCGGTTTGATCTGACCGGGACGCACCGGAAGAGGCCCAAGGAGAGAGTTAGGGTGAGTCTCACGCCTCTCCCGTAACGAAAGAAAAAAACATGCTGTTTACCCGGTGGACGTGAACCCGTCCCTGAAGGCCTTGGTCCAGACCAAACGGTCTGAGGTGCACCCGAGTTAAGTGTAATTATTTTACGCGGCTGAAATTAGGGTACGTACCATTTGAAATAAGTGTCCTACATGATGCACCCCTCTGCACCCTGTAGACCCGGTCCAGAAATTCGTTTCCTGATCATTTCTTTTATAAGGAGGAATAGGCCTAGCCTTATTATTTTAGACCAGGCCTAATTAAAACAGACCAGAGCAAAACATGGCCTCTACAGTCTATTCAGTAGTAGCCTAAAATACAGTATAAGTACCCTATGCTTCTTTAATAGTCTTCCTAATAAAGTCCTAATTATATAGTTTCTTAACAAAGCTGTCATAATGACTTAGGCTACATTGTCATCATTGGCTGATCCAGGTTAACCTCTGTCCAAAATGGAAATTGAGACATTTTTAGAACACGTCACTGTGATTCTGTCCTTTTTTTAAACAGGTTCAGCCGCCTGCTCTGGAAAAGACAACACATGTCATCACCAGGAAGTGGAAGGCATCCTGCACTGAGGCCATCTGTGCAAGAGGCTGCTCTGATCGTCCATCACATGTCAGTATTAAACACTCATTTGGCTTTAAATCTGATTCTTGTTCTGGGGCTGACTTTTGACCTAACTTACATGTCAGGTGTGAGCAGATGCACACTACACTACAGCCTATAAAACAGGGGTGTCCAAACTTTGTATTACCAAAGGCAGCATTTGAAACATATTTGAGACAGATACAAATGACCACAGACCCAGTAATCAGTGTCATTCAGATGAACACATTGAATACTGCCTTGACAGAGTTACAGTACCTTTGATATGCCTTTTTAGGTCTGTATCACAATGCAGTGAGATTGGTATTGGTTATAGGTTATAGAGGTAGAATTGCTGTAAAAAGTACCACTTTGCTAATTTGGCCAGTTCAGCAAGAGAACACTCATAATACAAGAAGTACCTAAAGAATACCTAAATCTGTAAGCAAGAAGAGGCTGCTGCAATATTGTTGTTGTTGTTTTTTTATTGCATTGTGGACAAGTAACCTAATAAATGAAAGCTATTACCTGATTAACGTTGAAGGTTTGAGTGAAACAAAATTAGAGTAGGCTGTTTACAGATTAAAAGCGGACCGCCCTGACTGTCTGTTGGTAACACCGATTGGCATATTATTAGGCCCATGGTTTATAATACTACCAGTTCTCAAAAAATAAATTTTCTTATTTAGACTTTTTTCTAAATTGTAAGTTTTACCCCCAAAGGTCTATTTAAGTCAAAGTTCTCAATAAAATGATATCTGTTTTTTTCTTATTGAGATCTGACCAGACTGACATACATAGTACAACTTTTTACATGTGTAGAGTTATTGAAGTTCAAAGAAGCACTCAAATGAACTTTTCTTTGTGATGGATACTTTTCCTGTCTCTTGAGAACTTTGCTGCCTCTTTGACAGGAATGCAAACACACCTGTCAAAGGAGAGGGCGGGGCTTAGTGGAGGTGTCTCTTTACTTTCAAAGCTGGTTTTAAGCCTGGCACACTCACAAACAGAAGTCAGTGATTTTACAGACAATGCAAGAAAAGGTTTAGTGAAAATATAACAGATAAAGGAATTGGAGCTGCCATGCCTTGGATGAGCCCACTGGCCCGAGTCAGGGATGCTTGGCAAGGTCAAAGGGCACGGGATAAGGATTTGCGCAACTTGGTGTCCAACTTGCCTTATGAAGGACTGGACAAATGCAAACAACCCAATCGGCACTTCCCCAGCAATGGCATCAGGACAACCAAATACACTGTCCTCTTGTTCTTACCCATGAATCTCTTTGAGCAGTTTCATCGCCTGGCAAACTTGTATTTTGTTGGCTTGGCTATCTTGAACTTTGTGCCTGTGGTCCAAGCATTCCAGCCAGAAGTTGCCATGATCCCCATTTGTGTGATCCTGGCTCTGACGGCCATGAAGGACGCTTGGGAGGACTTCAGGAGGTACCAGTCGGACAAGAAGCTCAACGGCATGCCATGTTTCGTGTACAGCAGGTAAACTGTGCAGTGGCGTGTATTATCGTGCTCACTCACTGTAAACGGCAGCGGCACATCTGTGTTTGTAGTCATCAGTGTGTGAACATGTGTAGACCAGTGAGATTGTGGGTCTTGTATTTAACTGCCTCTGCGATTTAACGCCACGTGGGAATAATTGTACATAGAAATAGAAAGTGTGTGGGAGATTGTTACTATATAAAAGAGCCCCTCAACATAGTCTCCCGCTGCCTCTCACTGTGAGAATTTAGATGAAAACAGGTTGCTGCTTTGCATAATTTTGCACTGGCAGGTTAAAAGTATGTACATGGAGTATTAATGTGGTTCTGGCAAAATTACTATAGTGTTGGGTCTTATTCACAGCAATTTTTTGGAGGATCCCAATGGTCAGACGACATTTTTCATTACATTATTATGTCTTTAAACGTTTTAGTTGAGATTCAATTATCAGACAAATGCGAAATTTCTGTACATTGAATAAAGATCATATCACTTTAACTTTATGACCTTATTTGAATGTTTATAACGTAAAGACATATTTTTGATTACTTGATTACTTGATCAGTTGTTTACATCGCAAAAAGGCTTGTCAACAAGATTTTTACCAAATATGCTGCTTAAAAATGTCCTCATAAAGTGCCCCCCCCCCAAATAAAAGACAACAGAACTCATTTTGCACATTTCTAGTATAATTTTGGGTTAAACGTAGCTCTGTCTCAGTCATAAAACCTCTTCTCTCATCGCATGGCATGCTTTGGGGTCCATGTATTGTACAGAAGATGATTATTCGATTACAAAATTTGTTGATAATTATTTCAATAATTGATTTGTTGCGATTAGCTTGTTCCAGCCCTAATATACTTGATATTCCTGTTTTGCATATCTGTTCAAATCAACATTCACAATATTATATACATTTTGAAATATTACGTATATTTTGTTTTTCATACAGTATTGGAATTATAACAACATTCGAATTTTCACAAATTATTAGACTTCAGTGGAGATACATAATGAGGTTGTGGGGGAAAATCTAACCTGTAACTTGTAATTGTATACGTATTTAAGACAAAAAGGGATAAAGGGACTCTGCCTTTTTAAAATTATTTATTTTATAGCCCATAGATGTACCTACTTATGATTGTTACATCAGTAGTTAAAAACCGAAGTGTCTGCTGACGTCAGTAATGGGAAAGCCTCTTTTCAGTGTGACTTTTCCAGTCATTCACGCGTCACTCTGAACTGAGAGCCTGAGGAATGCAGTCGGGTCAGAGGCTTCACAGTCATTCATACATTTACATCCACACTTTAAATCACCTGTATGGCTTGTTCACACACCTTAGAAGGGTGTATCTTAAACTCCTGTCAATCCACTCACACACATGTCTACAAGTCATCAAACTTAGAGACAAATAAATATTGATCACTCCATTGTTATGTATTTTTCTTCATATCCAGAGATGGTCACTCAGCAGTACTCAGAATGGAACTTGTAGTATATAAGTATATTTTCTTGCTACTATTAATATACTCTAACTATTAATTGAGAGAATTACTTCTGAAATTGTGATACTACGAGTACAATCAAGTCTCAAATTAAATACGTTTTCAGAATTAAATTACTTTTTTATGGTTATACTGTTTATCTACATCTAACAAATCAAAATTTATCTCAAAATTATCTTAAATCATGTAGACACCCAATTTCTTTGTTGTAAAGACAGTAGTTTACATAGATAAGCCTGCACTTTAGATAACGTGTTGTTTTGGTGAAAAGTGCGATGTCTGAAGATATAGACTCAATCACACAAATACATCTTACTACGTGAAGCGGAGCCAGTTCCCTCACTTAGTCATACATTTGGAGATTCATTATATCAGCTACTTATATCGAGGCCTAAATCAGAATGTGGCATGCCGGATAGTGTGAATAAATTCCATGCCTGAGAAGAAGTAAGTTAGAGTTATTAAATCCACTTGATAGATGAGGCTATTGAAAGATAATATAAAGAATGAGGGTGAAATGTCATAACCTCCAGCACTGTTCAGGAGGTGTGGCCTTTGGGAGGACCAGATCTTGTCTTACATGCGTGACAACATACCTCCAGCTCTTTGTCTACAGTAGTTATTCCCTGTTCAAACATAAGTGGGCCACTGTCCAAAAACAATTTACTCTGATTTTCTTTCGGAAGCAATTAGGCACACAAGATTATAGCCATAAAAGAGTCTCTATTTCATTTGCTCAGTCATTTGACAATTAACAATCGTGTCTTTAGTTGTGGAAAGGCCCCTTTTGTAAATATTTATTTTTGTATACATAAAATCAGTGTACAATAAAAGTACTGATCTAGAAGACAGAATATATTAGTGGTTCTCAAACTCAAAGCTAAATAGTAATTAACACAAAAACAGATTTCTCTAACCTAAACCTTTTTGCACATATATCAATTACAGAATTTCTATAGAGACACATAATCAAGAGTTTTTTGGAAAAATTAAATTTTTTGAGCTCTTGCTGCCTTTTTGTCCTGTTACTAGTTTTTTTTTTTTAACTTTTTGTTCACAAAACAAGTAAGCCTTGTAAGTAAGCCTTCTTTTACTTCACTGATATCATGTTCAAATACAGCATACTTCATCTCAGACATTTTGCGCTTTCAGGAAAAAGAAGTGTTTTGTTGAGAAGCGTTGGAAGGATGTGAGAGTGGGGGATTTTGTAAAGGTTGAGTCCAATGACATCGTCCCTGCGGACCTCCTGCTCCTGCACACGTCAGACCCAAACAGAGTGTGCCACATCGAGACAGCAAACCTGGACGGAGAGACCAACCTGAAACAGAGGAGTGCTGTCCCTGGTGTCTGCATCACAGTGAGTATCTACAGTGCAAAGGTCTTAAATGCACTGTGGGTTATATTCAGGTATTCACTACAAAGGGAATCTGACATGATATATATCATAAACGTGTTTATTGTCGCATCCTTGAATGAAGGAAACTGTCAGATCAAAACACTGTTTAATAAATAAATGGTTGTTTTAGGTTAATACTTGACTCTACATTTCTCTTAACCAACAAGTCTAGGACAGCACCAAACTGAAGGACATTACAGTGTTCTTAAAATAAGAAAATCCCTCACAGCCCTCAACAATTAAAACTCACTCTGTTCTGTGCTTGACCATACATTTTTATCAGTGATGGGCAGTCCTGTTCTTTTCACCCAATCAGAGCATTTTATTAACAAAGAGATGTGATTTTCTTTTTTGTTGTTAAACTATTTATTCATATATTTGAGACATATTGAGAAAAAATATACATCTTACTAATAATCTAGATATTATAGTTATAATATATATTTTTAAAAGCAATAATGAGTAGGTGAGGTATTCCCTCAGCCTATGGTAGAAAATGTTTCAAAGGTACTACCTGGACACTTTTTTTAAACAATAATGGAATATAGTCTGTTCACACATAGGTTTGATTGCTATCATATTTCTTCTCCATTAGTGTGGGTTTATAGGAGACAAGGAGACTTTTATGAGCTTTTAAGCATCTTTCACCTACCCCCCATTCCCACCCACGTCTCGTAGCCATTTTTCAAAAACAAAACAGTGCGGTATAATGATTTTTGTGTCCAGTAGTTCTGTATGTCAATTAATCAGTTTCATTTTGTTCAATAATATGATTCACAATGAAGAAAATGCTAAAAGATTATCTACTCATGTTATAGTTCAATTCTAAGTATCTTAAAAAAAAGCAACAGCCCCTTTAAGCATATCAGGAGCATTATACTGCACTTTACACTGCACTACTACAGTGATGACAAAAGTCTACGCCTAAATGCCCAGCCCTTTATTCTTTCTTTAGTTCTTTATTTGGATTGGAATTTTGAAAAGCTAACAACAGACCGTGCATGCCTTAAGGATGACACTGTTTTCTTAACAAGAATATTTATAGGCTACTGTTGTTTGGTGTATTATTTAACCTGTCAAAATGCAGGTTTTGTTGCATTTTTTGTGGCACTTCCCAAACAACCCTTCGTGACTTTTTGCCTTTGCTCCATTCAGGATCCTGAATTTGAACCCGAATCCTTTACAGGCATTATAGTCTGCGAAAAACCCAACAACAATCTTAATCACTTCAAATGCTATGTGTAAGTATCCATTCAGTGTACTCTGCTGCTTAGCTAACAGGTAAATTGCATGAGACCATTATTGATTTTCCAGGCTTTCTAGCTTTAGCTACCCTGCCCTGCTAATGTCCTAAAGCTCATAAGAATTGATTAACCAGTGATGTATCCACCTGGCAGTACAATGAAAGTGTCCAGTTTCCCACAGAGAGAAGTTGGACAAGGAAAAAGTTGGAGCTGGAATTGCAAATTTGCTGCTGAGAGGCTGCACAGTGAGGAACACAGACTATGCAATTGGCTTTGTGGTGTATGCAGGTAGGTCTATACTGTCCTCCTTTACAAACTATAGCTTCATGATTCTGTTTTTTCCTGTTCAAATAATAGGATTGGAAACAGAGTGATGGTGTATTTTAAACAGATTATTAATTTATTATGGGTTAGTCAAGCATTTGTTCTGCAACAAGTTTGGTCTGGTTCTTAGTCTGACGATTTGGTTACTATTATGTCTGCCACAGTGGGTCGTCCACAATTCTCTGACTTACTTCAATTGTTGAATAGTAAGATTTTTTTTACATATATGTTTGTTTGCTTCCAATTTTTAGGTTGTGAAACCAAATCGATGCTCAACAACAATGGGCCGAGATACAAGCGCAGCAGACTGGAGCGTCGACTCAACATAGACGTGTTTTTCTGCATCATCATGCTCCTCACAATGTGCATAATCGGGTCACTAGGTCAGTCATTATTTACAAAACTGCCGATAAAGTTAATTAATTGTTTTATTTTTACATTTAATACCATATTCCACCTGCTGTATATTTAAAATATTGAAATATATATTTAAAAAATATTTTAAATAACACAAACGGGAGGAATCAAGAGGAGGATGGGCCAGTGTGTGGTGAAGTGGCACAGCTGGTGTGATTAATCCTTGTCCTTTCACATACAGGGCATTACTTATGGCTGGAGGTGATGCCCAGCGTGCCCCTATACTTCGTCCCACAGAGCGACGGTCACCTGGACACTCCCAGTCTCTCCAGTTTCTACATGTTCTTTAGCATGATCATACTGTTACAGGTATTCTTCACTTTAGGCATAAAAAATGTCTTGGTCTTAAGTTATTTTGTTAGATAGCAACATGACATCATATGTTAGGCATATGAGGCACATTCAGGATCAGTTCTTAGCTAAATGTCTTTACCTGCTCTTTGCACTTATTTTACAATGCAATACAATTGAAAGTATTTAAGTATAGAAATAACGTAATAGATTAATAAATCAAATAAATTCTCATTTGTATGCTTAAAAGGACTTTTTTTTTACTGTTTTAAAACCTGGGTTGGAAGAAATTAAATACTACTTATTTTATGTGTGTGTGTGTGTGTGTGTGTGTGTGCGTGCGTGTGTGCGTGTATATATATATTTGCTTAATACCTATATTTTAACTTTATTCACCAGGTTTTGATTCCCGTTTCACTCTATGTGTCCATTGAGCTGGTGAAGATTGGTCAGATTTTTTTCATCACAAATGACCTAGATTTGTACGATGAAGAAACAGACACTACAATACAGTGCAAGGCCTTGAACATAACAGAAGACCTGGGACAGATCCAGTACATCTTTTCTGACAAGACGGGCACGCTCACTGAAAACAAGATGGTGTTTCGCAGATGTACTATTATGGGAACAGAGTATCCGCACAAGGAAAATGGTAGGATTTTATAGGTAATATTTTTAAAATGTCACTTAAATAGAACAGTCTGTAAATAGACAATATAAAAATACTGTTATTGTAAGTACTAGTAAAAAAGTTTACATCAGACAATAATTTCAAACATATAAAGACATTTATTGCAATTATTTTGTAGTTAAATTGGTCAAATATAAAATTTAAGTAGTACTAATCATCACAATGTTTTGAAACAAATAAAAAATCCCCTGCACTGATCAAAATCATGGGAACACGTGCATTTCACATTTAATTCACTATAATGAATGATAATGTAACATTCTATTTAGTACTGTGTTACGTATAATAGCATGCGTGTTTTCACAGCTGTCCGTTTAGCTGTTATTAACAAGCCGGATGAAGATGAAGATGTCCTGTTCAGCCAGAGCCCTCCATCCACAAAACCGGCATGGTCTCTGGACTCTGAGGACTCAAGCCCTCAAGAAAAGAAAAGCGAGAAAAGTCACAGAAGCAAAGGCAATGCCCACAGTGATGTCGCCTTCAGTAGTCCACTGGTAAGTGCAGGAACATACAGCTGTGCTCTTTAAATTATACCATTGTGAGCTTTTATGTTAAAGAATGTTTTCCTGATCAATGGGAGATCGCTCATAATTGTTCCTAAAGAGGGCAACACACTGGTAATTGAAATTATATTACAACTTTGTCTTCAGTAGTTGTTCTAGGGTACTTTTGAGTTCCAGTGGCCCTTTCCACACTTTCACTGTTTTATATAAACCTGCTTCATTGGCCAGTCCCATGCGGTGCAGACGGCAAAGCTGCTGGGTACACATCCATTTTGGCTCTGCATTTCCTCAGTGACGGGACATATGGTCGCACCGGGGCATCGTTTGGCTCTGGCCACTGACACTGTAAACGCACACTACATTTTAGGCACGACTGTCTTCATATACAGTTCACTAGCTCCGAGTCTATTTTTGTCCTCGGGGCAAAGACTTGCAGCCTGGAGAAAAATAGGAGGGGAGAGGAAAGAAGGTTTTTTCAACAAGGTTTCAGCAGGTGCTCAACTTGAATTTAGGTTTAATTTTGCAAAGCCAGCTTGTCACTTATTTGTGGCCAGCTATGTAAAGTGCAAATAAAAAATATATATTCTGATGCTGTGGGTAATTAAAGTCATTACCTCCATACAAATAGGAAACTGAGGTTATCCCAGACCAGAAGCTCCTCCGGCAAATCAGGCGGGCAGAGAAGATAGATGCCTACCTGGACTTTTTTCTGGCTCTCGCCATTTGCAACACTGTGGTGGTTTCCATGGCAACAGGGAAGAGACCGAGGGTGAGTGCTCAGCTTCTGTAGATGAAGTAGAGATGGAGGACACACGAGAGGAGAGATGCACTGAGTATCTGTGCTCTCTTGTCTCGGTTTCCGACAAAACAGGACAAAATCTGAACTATTTTTGTGATGTAATCATCACACACTACAATAGCGATTTAATAAGATTAATGATCAATTGGCAATTGGCCAGCAAGCAGCTCTCTTTGAGTTTATCAGATTGTTTTTTTTTATTTCAAACATATTGTCTCTCTGAGAATTCATAAACTCTACATTGTGACATCATAGATTAGAGATGTTTTGTTTAACTACACAGCTGCAACGCTGAAATATTTGTCTTTGTCTGTTTCAGACTCCCGAGATTATACAAAGCAGTCAGTCTAATCCATTAGACACTTTGTCCAGTTTGGTGAAAAGGGCTAGTTCATTCCGGGAGACTCTGAGTTCATGGACTCGTCCAAGGGCTCGTGCCACTTCAGAGACCTCAGACATAGGCCTGACAGCACAGGGGCTGTCCGGGGATCCCACTGGGGTGCAGACATGTTCCCTCCATGTCCCACCACAGGGGTCTACCCCGTCTGGGCCCGCAGATAGGCTCTGCTATGAGGCTGAGAGTCCAGACGAGGCTGCCTTAGTGCATGTAGCTAAGGCATATGGCTTCATCCTGCTGTCACGGACCCCTAACAGTGTCATGGTGCGCCTCCCATCTGGAGCACAGCTCAGGTTTGAGGTGCTGGACACCTTGACTTTTGACTCTAATAGGAAGAGGATGTCTGTGTTGGTGAGACACCCCATCTCCATGCAGTACATCCTATATACTAAAGGCGCAGACTATGCAATTATGGAGCTTCTTGGGACTCCTTATGGTGGTAGGTCTGTTTATTTATTTATTTATTTTTTGCACTATGTTCTGCCCTTGTCTGTTTTTTATTATAATATTTTTACTTTCACATCGTGAGTAATGGTTGCTGGTTAATACATATTAATCAACTAAGCATATGTACTCCATTGATTTGATATCGACTTGATTGATTGATCATGTTGTTTATGTTGCATTTTTACAATATTACAGATAAGCTGCAGAAGACTATAGCATCAGACACTCAGCAACATCTAGACGGCTATGCTAAAGAGGGCCTGCGTACGCTCTGTATCACCAAAAAGGTGACTGATGTCTCTGGTGTGTTCATTGGTCTGCTGAGCTCTGCTTTAATGCTGTGTTTCTGCTGCAGGTAGTGAGTGACAGTGAGTATGAGAGCTGGGCTGTGACAAGACAACAAGCTCTGGCTGCTATGGACAACAGAGAGCAACTCATCATGGAATCTGCTGTGCAGATAGAGACCAACCTCTGCCTGCTAGGTAAAACATGTTGTCCTGGGTGCATGTGTGTGTTTGGACGTATTTATCAAATTATGATAACTAAAATGTGTTAAAAATAAAGTTCGTTTGTTCGTAAAGATGTGTATAAATTTAGCTTAAGGTTTAGGTTAATGTCAGGCAAGTAGTAATTATAGTGAGGATTAGGATCAGTCTCCAGGAAATGAATGAAAAACTATGTATTGTACCCAAATAGCATGGAAACCCAACATGGGGGGTGTGTGTGGATTACTGGAGTGACAAGGGTTTCTCTGGTGGCACAGGGGCGACAGGCGTGGAGGACCGTCTGCAGGACAGCGTCCCAGACACTATCAGGGCTCTGCGGGAGGCGGGCATCCAAGTGTGGGTGCTGACGGGAGACAAGCCTGAGACAGCTGTCAACATCGGCTATGCCTGCAGGCTGCTGGAGCAGGAGGACCTGGTGATTAACATGAGCTGCAAAAACAAGGTGAAGAGCCCCATTCTGGCACTCTTAAACACCCCTTCATAGAATCAAATGTTACACAGAGCAACATACTGTAAACATCCATAATATATAACAATATATAAAATATATATCAGCTGCTCTTTGTGACCTTGTAATAAGCAGCCATTCACAGAATTGTGCCAGTGAGGAAAACACAAATGTACCGCAGTATTAAGAAACTATTACTAAATTATTTTACATAATTTTTGTGACAGGATATTTTAACACTGTCCAACTCATTCAGACTAAACAAAACAATAATCTCCAGCCCCAAACAATCCGAGGCCCAATCCTCTTTAACACATTCAGAGAGCAGCTTTTGGAGCACAGGGGCGGCCTTGTTCCCTTCAGGCGGGACTGTTCATGATGATGAATGAAGCCAGCGAGCCCCAACACAATAACTAATGCTTTGATATCTAATTAGCAGTCTAATATCCAACTCTCAAAGGAAATTCCCCCTCTATCATGTCACATAACAGGGAATATTGGTGATGCACTATTTTTACCAGGGTAACTTGATTACACGGGGAATACGGGCTCATAGGGTTGCACTCCTAGCCATTACCCTGCTGTAACCAATTACACGCAGCTGCAAACGATGGAGCTAGAATGACACCCAAGTTGTTTACTTTTGGAATGGAGTTATAGTAATGACAGTTAACAATGAAATGGCACTGGCCAAAAAAGTTGGTTATTTGTTCATGAACAAATGCAAATAAAAGGATTACAGCTTTCTTTTCATATACAACATGTCCAGCAGCTTGATATAGTTTCCTTTCATCAGATGGTTGATAAAAAATAAATTAAGAAAAAGTCCTACCGGTGGGATGCCCACATGGTAACAGTTCACACAGAGACAAAATATTTGTTTATAATTTGAAGATTTACCATCATGTACGGTGGCCCCGAAGGGCAAAACACGCACACATTAATACAGCATGTACCCAACTTAGAAAACATGCGCATGTTTTCTAAGTTGGGTGTGTGTTTTAGAATTCGGAGGCGTGTTTTCTAACTTGGGTGCGTGTTTTGTCCTTCGTTTTGATATTTAAGAAAAATGAGCAGTATTGAAAATCTTCAAACCAATGTAAAGATAGAATAATAGAACAACAGAAGAAGTCATTTGTCATATATTTATTAAGGGTGCACTATGTAACTTCCAGGTAGAGGGTACACTGCTTGTCCGTCATAGCTTTGACTGTAATGTTCCACAATCTGGCTTTAAATATAGCTATCTCCATGGAGCACACTAGACTTCAGGCTTTTTATTTACACTTTTTTTTGTTTTCCCAGGTCGCTTGCACATCCATTCTGGACTGCACTCTGGAGGAAGTCAGGAGATACAGTGATGATCCTCGTAATGTTGACACAACACCGGACATTTCCCTGGTGATCGACGGACGAACTTTAACCATGGTGATGTCTCCGGACCTACGAGAGCGCTTTGTGGATCTGGGAAAACGCTGCCGCTCGGTGCTGTGTTGTAGAGTCACGCCGCTGCAGAAGAGTCAAGTGGTGAAGCTGATCAGAGAGAAACTCAAGGTCATGACGCTCGCAGTGGGTAAGATGCACAGATGTCATTAGTGTTAGGAAAGCTTTTACTGTCATCTTTAACACTTCAACTGTATGGATGGTTTTCACAGTCTAGAAAGTAATCATTTCTTTCTCCCATGGAAGCATAAGCCAGTATTTCTTGTTGAATACATTGTGTACACGAAATATCCCAAAATAATAATACACAAATGTTTAACCTGATTATTTCATCATGGGTTGTATTTCTGTAATGAATATCGTTGTTGGGACACTCCAGAAATAATGAAATATATTATTTGTCAAAATAGCCCACCCCTATCCACATCCAACAAAAATGGCAGTAAGTTCAATATCTTCTCTATCATAGACAAAAGTGATTTTCTTTTTTCACAATAATTTAAACAATAAACAGTAATAATAATAATAAAAAAAAAAGTGGTGCCCTCATTATGTAACCACAAAGACGTGATAACTGAATTAGTTATTAGTTGAATGACGTTTAGCCACAAGAATACTGGCAAAATATAAATATAGATATATATAGATATATAGCTATAGATAGATAGATAGATAGATAGATAGATAGATAGATAGATAGATAGATAGATAGATAGATAGATAGATGGCTTAAGTGTGCCTTCTCTCTTTGATCTCAGGTGATGGTGCTAATGACGTCAACATGATTCAAGCGGCTGACGTGGGTGTGGGAATATCTGGTCAGGAGGGGATGCAGGTCAGACTGGACACTTTAAAGATATCAAGCTCTCCTCCTATTTTTATATTATCTTTTAAAAAATGCTTTTCTTTGTCATCCACAGGCTGTCATGGCCAGTGACTTTGCTATTTCTCGCTTCAAGCACTTAAAAAAACTCCTCCTCGTTCACGGACACTGGTGCTACAGTCGACTAGCGAACATGATAATTTATTTCTTCTATAAAAATGCGGTTAGATTTGTTACTGATGCTTTACAACATGTAATAAATTGTGTCTGTGCTACTGTGTAAAACAGTTTGTTGTTTTTAGGCCAATGTCAACTTGCTCTTTTGGTACCAGTTCTTTTGTGGCTTCACTGCTAATGCAATGATTGACCACTGGCTGATGATTTTCTTCAATCTTATATTCACCTCGGCCCCACCCGTAATGTTTGGCATCATGGACAAAGACCTGTCTGCAGAGATGCTGCTTGGTCTCCCTGAACTGTACAGAACGGGACAGGGTAAAGGGGTCAGTCAAACATTAAAAGTAAAATATATAAATATATATATATTTGACAACTCATGGTTGCTTTTGATGTACTTGATGTATTACTAGGAATACAGCTTCTTAACTTTTTGGATTTCAATGCTTGATGCCTTTTACCAAAGTCTAGTGGCTTTCTTCATCCCATACTACGTAAGTAGGGAAGCACCTTCAATATGTGAACAATTCATTTAAACATTTTATTGTTTGCTTATTTGTTCGGGACATGTTAATTAACATATATGATACACATGCTGTAAACACTAATTTCCATCTGTTGTCCCGTATTTGCTCTCAAAAGCACTCTCTCATTTTCACACCAGCGTACATAGACACTGAAGGCAACATTTATTCAACTCTTGTTTTCTCTTTAGACTTACAGAGGTTCTGACATGGACATTTATGCCTTTGGAACTCCCTTGAACACAATTTCTCTGTTTACCATCTTGCTTCACCTGTCAATCGAGATCAAAGCATGGGTACGTTTTTATGGACAGAGAAGAAGATTGGCATGTATTTCATGCAATTTTTTCTCCAGACGGTTGTGCATGCAGTTATCATTCTGGGAAGTGTGGCCTTGTACTTCATCGTGACACTGGCTTATGGCGTCATGTACCTAAACTACAGCGGCTACTGGAATCTTCAGGCCCAGATGGTTGACCCCATGTTCTACTTGGTTTGTTTCATCTCTACTGTTGTAGCGCTACTGCCCAGGTATTCAAATTATATTACTACAATATGTATGTTTATATACTTATTTTAATATGTATGAAACTGTTACTATGGAAGACTGACAGAATTTAATTACATTAAATATTTACATTCAACTCACAATGAATGTTCTTTGTCAGATTGGATCAGTTGCACAAAGCAACTCAATTTGTTCAGATTCTCTGTTTGTGACAAAAAGATTTCAGATTATAAAATTGTTTAAATTTTGAAGGTCATAGAGGACTGCATTCCTCCTCTCATTCGCTGATGCCTCTCAAAGTGCTGATATTTAGTGGGAATGCTGTGATTTAAATCAAAGAGCTGCATATTTTTCTCTGGCCTAGTTTCTCACCACCCTCTTTTTCCCCCAGGTACCTGTTTCACGTGCTGAAGAACTCTATCGCCCCCTCCCCGATTGTTCGGGCCCGGCATTTGGACACACTGAAGCCCTCCGCACGGGACGAATGGATTAAGGAGTGGAGGAGCTTCAGGGGTGGAGTGCAGGACAAAACCTTGGACGTGTCTATCCCACCCTCTCCCTCACTGGAGAGCCTTGATGATGACTCTATTATGGATGATGAGTTCACACTCAATGTGACGACAGAGAACCATCATAGACCTGTGAGTCTATGAGAAGAAGACATACGGCACTCATGGACAATACTGAATTAATTTTATTTTTCTTGCATCTCAAGAGATAATTTGTCGATTGTCCTGATTAACCTGTTCAGTAATGAGCCGAGCAGGAGCGCAGGCCAGTCCTCTCTCAGATCACTGCACCATCTGGTTGTGCCGTTCCTACACAAAGACAGAGCTTTCCGTTCAAAATCTTGATTTCACTTTGACTGTCACAGACACGCGCTTAACATTAGGCTGGGCCTGATTTATTTAAAACAATGAATGTGAATAAATAAAGTCTTTACACTAAATATGCATGCAGATGTTTAATGTCTGTGATTTGTAGCAGAAATTGATAAAATACACACGCAGACACACACAAATAGTCTGATAGTAAAAAAAACAGTGAGTCCAATGCAAATCCACAAGCATTGCTGGCCTTCATTTTACAGCCGTAATGGTTATATAAGACCCCACTGGCGCCACTAAGATCACTGGCGTCATCTAGTGTCTAAATCTAACAACTGCAAAAAGGTCAAATGGGACAGAGCAAATCAGCAACACATTTGAACTGAAATGTATTAGAAGACAAATAAACAACATTATAATATGCAGCACTGCACATTAACAATTTCAAAGTAAGAAGCACAACAACCACTGGACCTAATCTAACCTTTACAAATATCCCTGTATGAAGGAAAAGGTCATTTTCACAGCACTAAAAACAAAAAATACACACTGTTTGGCTTGGTTAAAATAAATAGGCGAGAAAAACTGAATTTTACATAAGAGATTCCTTCCTTAACCTTGTAGTTCATTTAGATAGAAATACATTCATATGAGGCAGTTGTGAGTTAAGAATAAAATAAACAATATCATCAAGACATTCCCCAATACCATCAACAACATCAACAACGCGAGCCTGAGAGGGTTTTTATTCTTCAAATTTTGAAAATAGTCTCATAATCTAAAAAAATCCATTAAAACTACAGCTGCACAAAAAGTAATAAACTGCCATGTTTACACAGTGAGAAAAACACTGAAAGGGACAATATTGATTGAATAAGTATATATGACTTCAGAACCAACCAACCCTAGGTTACATCACCAAGTGGGCATCATGTCAGGAAACCATATGCGCCCCAGATGCTTTGACACCTCGCTGTGGATCTGCTCCATGTTGTAGGTGCTGTCAGGGATCAGCACCTCCTCCATGATGGACAGCTGAGTCAGCCGGCCCCCGCACATCTTCACAAACTCCACAAAGCCGCTGCAGGTCACCTCGCACTCACCCAGACCAATGGCAGTCAGACTTTTGCAGCGCTCTGCGATCCGGATCAGCTCCTCATCCAGGGGCTCCAGCCCGTTAGCACATACCACCAGCTCCACCAGACGGGGGCAGTTCAGACCAATACGCCCCAACATCTCTTTACTCACTGCTCGCCCAAAGTACAAGTGAGTGACTGGGGTCTCCTCGCGAAAAAAAGGCTCAAACTCCTCTTCGTAAAGAAAGAAGTACATGACGATGTTGACTTTTGGGGAGTGCCGCACCAAGGCCTCCCAGCTGCTCTTCTTAATGGTGTGGAAGTGGGTCTGACTGGGGTTCTCACTGACCACATCAATGCGCAGGTGCTCAAGGTTCACATGTTTTTCAGTGGAGAGGGCGAGCAGCAGCTCATCACTCAGAAGATGATAATTCAGAGCCAGCTCTCTGAGCCCATGGCATTGATCTGCCACGCACAGGATCCCTGCAAACAGAAGAACATTGCATGTATTCAAGTCTTCACCTAGAATGACACAATGTTTGTCTGAATGAGTGTTGTAATAGTCACCAGCTGGGGAGACGTGAGGACAGCTGCTCATCTTCAGCAACTTGAGCGTGTCACTGTTGTTGGCAACCAGCACCTTGAGGGACGGATCGTCCACTGGAGTGTCATCAATCTTGATGGAGGACAGTGACTTGGAGTTGACAAACACTACTGTCAAAGCGGACACAAAGTGGGCCTGAGGAGAACAAACACTGTGTCATCACGTTCAGCTTCTGCACCAGTCAGAATGCTCGTCAATCATGTGTGGAATTGACACTGTAATCCACTATTACAACATTACTCAATTTATTGTTGTACAATCGTTATATGGCACAGCTATACTACTACAACATAATGTTGTATAAAGATGAACCACCACAGTTACAACCAAAGATTATGGCTCTTTTGCACCATAAAGTATACTTTACGTGATACACAATTTCAGTCAGCGCTTACTATAGATTTGTGTCCTTGAATGACCATTATGAGTGAGTAAAATACACACTATACTGCAATCTTCATGTATTTGTTTGCAACATAAATTGTCTAATATAGCCACAATGTATAATTACACTTGTACATTGTATTGATCAACAGAAATATCACTTACCATATGCAATCTTATAGAATTAAAGTAATAAGTATACATAAACAATCTTGAGCTGTTTCTACCTGAGACACATCCATGAAGCTTGGCCGTGCTGTGGATATGAGACCCAGGGTTTTGATGGTACAATTCACCAGTTGGGAGAGAATGTCACAGGCCGCCTCTGCAGACTCAGTGCAGCTGTCCACCTGATTTAACAACACAGAGAAAAACTAAATATGTGAAGACGGAGGAGCAATTATTCTCCCAATGTGCTTTATGTGTTAAGACAACTAATGCCAAACCAGCTGGTGAGTCATAATCAAATGAGCGACAGATGGTTTGGATTAGGCAAGGACCATATTGTTGTTCAGGTGTGTGGTAAAAATGCTGCGCGAGGTCAGTGAAATTTGAGGAATAGACTGGAAAAACGGTGGTTTCTGATAACTACCTTGAAACTGACATACTGCAGGTGCTGGGCGTGCTTCTTGATGATCTGCTGGATGAGATCGGGGTGAGTGGAGCGCAGATAGGACGTAGCTGGCTGGTTCAGCTCAAACTCGAAGCGCCGCCACAGATCCGGGGTGTGAAAGACATCGTTCCAGCGCCGGCATACGGAGGAGGCCCGTGCCCGGTCCACCAGGGACAGGTGCTGGAAGATCTGCAGGACCACATGGTGAGGCAGGTTGCCCCAGTCCTCGCCTCGGCTTGGGGCAAAGCTGCACGGAGCTTGCTTCAACCTCTTGGCCCTCTCCTTGGGGCTGGGAAATGTTTGGCACTTGGACTTAAGACTGGCACTTCCACGCTTCATTCTGTAAAAGAAATTGGCAAATGTTTTTGTTTTGTTGTTTGCTTGTTTGATTTTTGTTTTCAAGATCCTTGTGTTATGCAATGTTGGGATGAATACATTACAATATGATACATTACAGAATACTGAATATTTAAAATGCATTTTGTAACATTTTCGATACATGGTCCAATCAGAGCACTGTATTCTGAATACTTAGAATACTTTCCCTTTCTGTTGCATTATATTATAGTGTAAAAATGTAACATGTTTGTTGCACCGTTTGATATATTGATTGATACATTTATCACACAAGTGTTTTATATTTTTCTCACTAATAATATGCAGTTTGCAGTCCATTTTTTTATTTAAGAAAAGTAATTGTTCTGAATTCTGAATACATACATACATGCACACAATAAATAGTAACTGACAACTGCAATTACTCAAATTAGTATTCTGAATAAATATGCATTTTCGGTATATGTATTCAGTTGCTTTCCAACACTGTTTATTCATTCATTCATCATTTTCTACCACTTTTTCCTCCGATCATAATTCTAAAAACACATTGTTAAATAATAAAATTAGCTATATGCCCGTAGTTCCAATTACGACGGAGTATAAGGGCCATTTGGGGGAAAAAAATAAAAATGCGGACATTACGAGAATAAACTCGTAAAATTTCGACATTAAACTCGTAATTGTATGACTTTTTCTGGATTCGACTTTATTCTCATACATTTACGAGAATAAAGTCGTAATATTACGAGAAAAAAGTCGTAATATTACGAGAATAAAGTCGTAATATTACGAGATAAAAAATTGTAATATTACGAGAATAAAGTCGTAATATTACGAGATAAAAAGTCGTAATATTACGAGATTAAAAATTGTAATATTACGAGATTAAAAGTCGTAATATTACGAGAATACAGTCGAAAATGTGTATGAAGCCAGTACCTGTGTTATGGAGATATGGAGCATTTTGTGCGGTTATACTTTGAACTAGGGTTTACACACGAAGAAATACTGTGTCTTTTAGCACAGCATCACCACATTATCATTAGTTTAAGGACTTTGAAGCGACAATGCAGACGTTTGGGTTTGTTTCGTCGGAAGAACCAAACAGATTTGGAAGAAATAGCTTCTTTTCGTAATATTACGAGATTAAAAGTCGTAATATTACGACTTTTAATCTCGTAATATTACGACTTTATTCTCGTAATATTACGACTTTTAATCTCGTAATATTAAGAGATTAAAAGTCGTAATATTACGACTTTATTCTCGTAATATTACGACTTTTAATCTCGTAAATGTATGAGAATAAAGTCGAAGCCAGAAAAAGTCATACAATTACGAGTTTAATGTCGAAATGTTACGAGTTTTTTCTCGTAATGTCCGCATTTTTTTTTTCAGTTGGCCCTTATACTCCGTCGTATCCAATAAATCAACCTATCAAAAAAATCTGTCATCAACACCTCAGTATCATATCAGTTGATCACAAACCATATAATTTGTTTACAAATAAAGTTGAATAAGCGCTAATGTGCATTGAAAACATAGAAGATTTAACTATTAACAATACTATTGTTTCAAAATTCAGTGTTCTATTGTTCATAAATCCTTTGTAAACAATCGTGACACCATGTTCCTAATGCTCAGATATCTACACGACATCTTAAATCTAAATAAACCTGCATGCTGTGCTACTGGCTGCATATTCTGTAATGTCATAGAAAATCCTCCATCGGAAATACAAGACAAACCTGTTGATGAGTAGTGGTATAATCTCTAAGACAATAAAAAGCAAGGATAAACTCACCTAAGGTTTTGGTCTTGGGTTACAAACTGTCTGCTGCAGAGATGTTGGTGACACAGCCTCTGAGCCAGCACTGATGTGATCTACTGTAAACACAGATCCATCCTACAAGCCCTTCGTCAGACCCCGTCCTCTCTCATTCATGCCACCTGTCTCATGCTGTACTGCTGCAATCTGAGCTGGTGTTTATGTTTTGTAAAGCTTTTATGGAGAAACATGTCAAAGAAAGGTCAACGTAAAATCCATTTCTTGAGGCAACAACTCATTTACCCATTTTCACCTCATGCAGTTATACATTCAAATCATATAACAATGCAGTATTGCTGTTCAAAGGATAGCATACTTTTTAACAACTTATTTATGTCATAAGCAACATAAATCATACCTGAACAAAAGTTTTGACTCTATGTTGAGATTTTTTACTAATTCTAATTTAAAGATATTGTTTCTAAGTAGTTATGGCCTATTCTTTGGAAAGACCAGAATTGTAAAAGGGTATTATGTATGACAAATGACAAAGCAAGAACTTGAGTTGCATTTTTCAATCCAGATACTTTCCATCCAAACAATGGAACTTTATTACAGACAATCTTTCCCTCCTCTGCCCGTCTAATATCAGAAAAATAACAACACAAAGCTCTTGTGTTGCAGCTGAGCATCAGGGGCCAATATTTTTACAAGAGGCCGCTCGAATGAACACGCACATGCACGCGCACGCACACACACAATAATAATAAACATAAACCGTCCTATTTACTCACATGATGTAAGTCTCCTCAGTCTCTGTTTGGTGTTGGGTCGGTGAACGAGAATGCAGCTCAGTCTTAGGTTCATGGCTGTAGTGGAGGAGATGACTGGAGATGCCTGTTGTTGTAGAACACCGGTGCAAGAGCCGTGATAAGCTCTCATTTCAGAGACAGCTTGACGAGTCCACGTGAGAGGACGAAAACATGGTCCATGCGCAGTGACCCTCCTGTTCAACTATTAGCGCCATTAAAAGGGATCCACGTAGACTTTGACGTACATGTGGGTAATTATCATGATACAGGGCTGGGAAGTTGTGTTCGTGTTTCTATTCTTATGCACGCATTTATGTTGTAAGGACCGGAAGGCGAGCTCAAGACACTACTCTGCACGTTTAGGGTAAAAGTAGGTCAGTGTGTCAAACAGTGCGTGTGTGAGAAACTGAGCGTGTGGACAATGCCACTGATGGGTGGGTGTGTATCATGGCGTCTATGTGTGTGTTTTATTTATTCAATTGCAAGACTGTACACACTTAATTTATGCCCACGTCGATCTGTAAACATACAGGCCTAGCTTGTGAGCAAATAGGTAATGCACAGGCCTACTTTTGTTTGAGAATGCAGAGCGGGGCCTTGATTGATAAGGATAAACCAAAATAGAGATGTTGCTCATAGATAACACTAAAATGGCCAGCATTGTTTTCTCATGATAAAATGCGAGATTGTTTGATTCCTTACCTGTATTTTTTTAAATAAACCTTTTTATTGCATTTTTTTAACAACATATAAGCAATTTAAGCAGTTCAAGAACAGAAAAATTTTACATTTCACGATAAATGCTCATATGCATATTCCCTGAGTAAAAATTGCAATTTGAACAAACACACAGGTTAGATCTAAATTCTGCTGGTTTTAAGTGTTTGTGTTGAGAAAACAAACACACATTTGAATTTCCAGGGTAGAAAGGTCAGTTAGTTTGCTTTTTTATTACAAACCATGAACAAAATACAAATTTCTAGCCTTTAAATTGCATTTTAGCTTCAAAAGAATATAATTTATGGGTAGTATCTAATATATCTCTAGATAAAATTAAAAATTATTGTGGGCTCAACATTTCTGTGAGTATTTTTTCAGTAAAATCCATACATCTGAATTGTTCCTTCATCAAAAATGCAAACAGTGTATCATAATTTCCCAACATAATGTAAAATACATTAAGACATGACTGTGTAGGTTAATTGAAAACTCTAAATTGTCCCTAGTGAATGAATGTGAGAGTGAATGGTTGTCTGTCCTTGTCTCTGTCTCTCTGTGTCAGCCCTGCGACGAGTTGGCCACTGTCCAGGGTGTACCCCGCCTAAGGCCCAAAGTCACTGGGATAGGCTCCAGTCACCCGCGACCCCGGGAACGGGAATAAGCGGTAGAAAATGAAATTAAATGAAATGAAACAGTAATAAATATCTTTAAAGCAGTTCTGATGTCACCCATAATGTCATGTATCCGAGTGGTTTTTGTTTTCCAAAATCATCTACATTTTCTATATTTTGCAAAATTCAGGTTAAATTCCAGTTTATCCAGTGAAATCACATTATGTTGCCCTTCACTTTTACCTCCATTCCGAATTGTTTATGTTTTGTTTACAAATGTTAAGGGTCTATAGGAAAAAGACCTCAAATTGAGCTCAGGATCGTGACATCACACAGAATTTTCAGTTAGCCCACTCTTAAATCAATGGAAAATTTAAAGATGCTAAGTACTAAACTTAGCGTTAATTCAAAAGTATTCTAGAAGAATCAGAAACAGAAAAAAAGGTTTACTGCCATTGTCAGTGAACAAAATTCACAAACTAGGAACTTGCTTTGTCGGTAAGGTGCATAATATAACAATTAAAACAGTAGCCAAATATAAACACTATATATTGGTAAATGTATTTACCAGAAGTGACCCAGCAGTTTAGGTTCTTTCATGGATTTTTTGTTCACTTTTTTACATTGTTTTGGCTGTTTTGACGTTCTATGCTGAGATAACAGGAAACTGAAACCCATGAATGGTATGAAGGTATGAAACATTATATTCTCCATGGAGATGGAATAAGCAAGTCTCAATGGAGACGGAACAAACCAAGTAATTATTGGTCAATAAAAACGAATTTAAATGAAAGAAATATGAGTTTATATCATACTGTGGAACCTTCCAGGCAAAGCAAAAGCAATTTCATTAGATCAGGACACTCAACTAGAAAACTTACATAGTGCATCCACAGTGTATTTAAATATAGACTTACAGGGAAAAAAACAAAACAATCAAACCATCAACATCAACAATTTGTATTTTTGAGTAGATAATAGGTAACATATATATATATAGCATATAGACTTTTCAGGAACGTCCGAAAATGCACTAAATGCTCCTTCTGTATAAATAGAAACGCAGTAATTTCAGAGGCACTTCACTTGTAATTATGCCCTTTTGGGGGTAAACAAACACTGCCTGAAAAATCAAGTGAAGGGCAACAGTTAACCAGTGTGGTTACTATGGTATCCGAGGCTCCACCCCTTTGCGTGACGCAGCAATGTGCCTTCCTCAGTCACGTCGGCTTCACGCTTCACGTCGACTTGCAAAGACGAAACCAAACAGAAAAGAAAAAAGCGAGAATCGATGATAATGAAAGGGAACCGATATCATCACACGCTGCAGACTTTGTTGAAGACTGCGGGATCCTACCGTGTTCCTGTTTCATCCTCTGTAATGTAGGGTTAAAAGTTGAATGTGGCTAGTTTGCTAGCTTTATCTAGCAACAGACTGTGCTGACCGACGCCAGAGGCTCAAAGATTTGTTAACTGGTTACTTCCCTTTCATAAGGTAAGAAAAACACATTTGGGGGTTTGTTCGATAAGAATAAAGTTTGGAACAGAAAACAAAAACACAATTCGTATTTTATTATTGCCTAAGGCATTTTTCCCTCTACGTTTATTAGCCTGTTGTTATGTTGCTAGCTTTACAGTGGTAATTATCTACTGCTTTTAAACAAAATTCTTTATTGTGAGTAGAGTTTGTGTTGAGATGATAAACGTTCCATAAATCATATTTAATTTGTGTGTTCCTTATCCACAGTTTATGTTAGTTATCAAGTCTGCCAGATCAAGATGATAATTTATCTTGCACAGCTTATATTTGTTTAGAGGTCTGTCAAAATCAAGAATATAATTTGTCATATTTATAGATAATGTTATTTTCCCCGTGGGAAAACTGCCATTACAACTCCGTGGATCGCGACTGATGTTTTTTCTTTTGGATTTTTCAGTAACAATGACACAGACCGTGAGCATTGCCTCCTTTACTATTGGAGTGGAAGGCATGACTTGTGGGTCCTGCGTCCAGTCCATCGAGCAGCGCATCGGATCCTTTCCAGGAGTCATCCACATAAAGGTGAATGATTTTCCTAGAAGTCCTGAAACATGCTGAACTTATTCTTGCTCACATGTTTTCTTCAGTGACACAATTTGAACTACTGATTCATGGCGCAATAACACATTTCAGTTTTACTGCAGTCACATGGATAGAAAGATCTCCATGCTATACTTTTAGTAAAGGGTTTCTGTCTGTTTTATGGGAATTGATGGTCATTAGAACTCCCTTGGGGGTAAATGTGTCTTAATTAAATTCAAGTAACGTAATTGTTACTATAGGAGCTGGCAGCTGTCTTGTGTTTTGTGTGTTTATGCCTCAGGCTTGGTTTGGATGGGAGAGATAATGTAATAATACTAACTCCTCCAAATAAAGCTTTGGCCTTTGCGAACAGAAGCAGCATTGGTCAATAAACTGCCTGTGCCCACAGGAAATGTCATTTATGTCATACCAAATGATGCCTGGATTCTATTGCTTTAATTTATGTTGACCAGCACACTCAAACACAGAGCCCTTTCGTATATTTCCTATAATGTAAATGTAGAAAAAAAGAACTTGCACTGCTCTTCTAACCCCCACAAAAATCTGGGATCATGGTTCAGTCAAGTGATCCCATCAGTGAGTCACATGTTTTGTTCCTCCTGCGGAGGGTTAAAAGATCATAGAGCTGACAGGCCTAACTTACTTCTCATGTTATGTTGTAAAGTATTGACTATTTGCCAACACTGTTTCAACAGAATTAATTAATTAATTCCAACATACAATTAGATGAAAAACATAAACATTTTTCTTTTGGTCTTTTAGGTGTCTTTGGAGTTAAAACATGCTACCATCATTTTTGACCAAAGCAAGCAAAGCCCTGATTCTCTTTCCTTGGCCATTGAAGACATGGGTTTTGAGACGATTCCCTCTGAGTCTTGTAAAGCCACATCTGTGGCCACAGAAACTCAGCTTGTCCTTGCATCGGTACTTTCTCCTGCTGCTCAACGGGAGGTGCTAGACCGGCTCACACAAATTCAGGGTGTGCTGGAAGTCAGTCACAGTCCTGTGCAGATGGGTTTCATGGTCACTTTTGTCATTGAGCTGACGTCTACACAACAGCTCAGTGAAGTGGTGTCCAGTGTAATGGCAACAGTCTCTCCCAAAGACAGCAGCCCCTGTTTGTCCCTGCCTCACAGCGCAGGGGCTGAGGCAACTCTCCTGAAACTGTGCATAGAAGGAATGACCTGCCACTCCTGCATCACCACCATTGAAGGGAAGATTGGAAAACTAAAGGGCATTGAAAAAATTAAAGGTTGTCATTTTTTTTCTTCTTCCTCAAGTTCCACTCTTAGTGTGTTGTTAGGTCTCATGACTTGTAAATACCTCAGCAGGATTTGACATTTAGCCACAATCCTTTATTTGTTTAGTGATTTGTTGGAACAGATAACTTGTCTTTTATATTTGACATTTAATTTATTATTCTTATTTAAATGTTCTGTTGGATATTATATTTAAAACTACATTATTTGACTTCTACAACACAAGCCTTAAAACTGGAATTACATTTTCATGAAAGTACTTTAAATTGTCCCTTTTGTCATCCACAGTTGCTTTAGATGCTAAAGAAGCTACCATTGTTTACCTGCCATACCTCATCACTATCCAAACCATCCTGGACCAGATTTCTCGTGCAGGATTTAAGGCCACTGTCAAGTCCAAGCCTCGGCCTTTGCAGCTGCCTAGTGAAATTGAGCGTTTTGTTGATTCCCAAAAGTCAGCCATTTCTTCCCTGTCGGAAACAACAGAAGAGACAGAGATCTTCATAGATACAACACTTGTCACTCTCAGGGTCAAAGGCATGCACTGCCACTCATGTGTTGTCAATATCCAGGACAATCTCTCTATGCTACCTGGTATCTCTTCTGTGGAGGTTTCACTGGAGAAAGAAAAGGCATCTATAGTTCACGACCCTCTGAAGATCTCTGTATCTCAAATACAGCGGGCAATTGAAGCTCTTCCACCTGGAAACTTTAGGACTCAACTTTGGGACTCTTCTAATGCTCTCTGTTCTCCATCTCCTCCTCAGTCCATATCGATGCTGCCTAGTTTGGGAGGCCATGCTAAATACGCTGTTCCTCAGCCTTGTTTTAGCCAGCCTCTGTCATCTGTAGCAAATATTCATATTGAAGGTATGACTTGTAACTCCTGTGTCCAGTCCATTGAAGGTGTGATTTCTCAAAGAAAAGGAGTCAATTCAGCCAAGGTCTCTCTTTCGGAGCACCAGGGCGTCTTTGAGTATGATCCTTTAGTTACCACACCAGAAGAGCTTAAGGCTGCCATTGAGGACATGGGATTTGACGCTTTCTTACCTGGTGAGCTACTGATACATTGTAATGGTGTAACAAATGTGTAATATGAGGCTAATTCAAAGGTATCTTTTCATATCATAGAAACAAACTCACTGCTGCCTGAATCTAATGTGAATGTTTCAAAGTCTCCAAGTCCTGCACCTGTGAAAGATCTAAACAATGAGATATTCAAAGAAAACACTCTGGGGAATAATAAAGATGCTTATGCCAAATGTTACATCCAAATTGGTGGCATGACTTGTGCTTCTTGTGTGGCAAACATTGAACGCAACCTCAAGAACGAGCCAGGTAAATAAAACCATTAATGTACTTCTGATGAATAATTCAATCAAATTGTGTTCAAAATAACTCAAATGCATGCATGGTTTTATTAAGAAAAGTACGTTTCTGTTTTCAACTAGGCATCTTGTCAGTGCTTGTGGCGCTTATGGCCAGTAAAGCAGAAGTACGCTATAACTCTGAAGTAACTGATCCCATGAAGATTGCAGAGTGTATAAAAGAACTGGGGTTCACCGCCTCAGTCATGGAGAACTATGAAGGATCAGATGGAAACCTCGAGCTAGTGGTGAGTCCCACATCTTTGCTCTTGCATCCTATTTGTGTCATCTTAAAATAAAAAATAAAAAAGCTTCTTTTGTCTGTGGTTTTGTCCTGTTTTACAGATCCGGGGAATGACATGTGCCTCTTGTGTTCACAAAATTGAGTCTAGCCTCATGAAGGAGAAGGGGATCATATACGCCTCTGTTGCCTTGGCAACCAATAAAGCACATATTAAATATGATGCTGAAATCATGGGTCCACGGGACATAATTAAACATATTGAGGTTAGATTGTGTGGCTTTCTATGTTTTTAGGAATAATGTAATGTTGTTTTTAGTCATAATTTATAAAGTTGTTAAACATTTCAAACATGTATTTACTCAGAGTCTTGGATTTGAAGCATCTTTGGTTAAAAGAGACCGCAATGCAAGTCACTTAGACCACAGCAAAGAGATAAAACAGTAAGGAGTTTGCTTTTTCATTATATTGTGTGTTTTGTGATTATTCTAATCGTTTGATCTTTGTAGATGGAGAAAGTCCTTTTTAGTCAGCTTGATTTTCTGTGTGCCTGTCATGGGCATGATGCTCTACATGATTGTTATGGACCATCAAATGAATGTTTCTCACCAACACAACTTCACTACAGAAGACCGCAACCACTATCACTCCACAATGTTTCTGGAAAGACAACTGATTCCAGGACTCTCCATCATGAACCTGCTCTCCTTCCTCTTTTGCGTGCCTGTCCAGGTAAACTTTACATTCTGTAAAATTGGAAGTAAATTTTATTCACATCCATTGCCTAACAGGGACAGTCACTTTATCCTTTTTTCATCTTTTCAGTTCATTGGTGGTCGCTACTTCTATATCCAAGCTTATAAAGCTGTCAAACATAAGTCTGCCAACATGGACGTGCTCATAGTTCTGGCCACCACTATTGCCTTCACCTACTCACTGATAGTTTTAATTGTAGCCATCGTGGAAAAGGCAAAAATCAACCCCATCACTTTCTTTGATACACCGCCTATGCTCTTTGTTTTCATCTCTCTTGGACGATGGCTGGAGCAAATTGCAAAGGTTTGACCTAATGTCATTTGCTTATGTAATTTGTTGAAGAAATGTTTTATGATAACATTTTAGAATTGTATTGACAGAGCAAGACATCTGAAGCTTTGTCCAAATTAATGTCACTACAAGCTACAGAGGCTACAGTGGTTTCGCTCAGCAGTGACATGTCTGTTCTCAGGTACTACTTGGTCTTCATACATGAAATTACTTCTATTTGTTTTAACTTCAGTCTATATTTTTATTTGTCATTTATATGTTTTAGTGAAGAACAAGTGGATGTTGAGCTAGTGCAGAGAGGCGATGTAGTTAAAGTAGTTCCCGGAGGAAAATTTCCTGTTGATGGAAGAGTTATTGAGGGACACTCCATGGCTGATGAATCTCTCATTACAGGTTAGTCTCAAAGGACGCCAAAGTACACTAAATTAACATCAACATTTATCTTTCTGTACTTGATGTAATCAAACATGTGACCACACAACTATTATATTGAGAGGAAAAAATAAACTTTGCAAGCTGTCACTTAATGCATTTATACAATACTGACAGTTGTTTTTCACAGGGGAGGCAATGCCAGTAACTAAGAAGCCTGGGAGCACAGTGATTGCAGGGTCCATTAACCAGAATGGGTCTCTGCTTGTGAGTGCTACACATGTTGGCATGGACACAACTCTGTCTCAGATTGTCAAACTGGTCGAGGAGGCTCAGACCTCTAAGGTTAATGAACTATAAGCAATTGATTTTTGTCTCCCTAAAGAGATTTATTTCTTATCATTTCTCCTTTTGCTTCAATGTTCACTTTTAGGCTCCAATTCAGCAGTATGCCGATAAGATTAGTGGATACTTTGTGCCATTTATTGTCGGTATATCAGTCCTTACCCTGGTTGCATGGATCATCGTTGGGTTTTTGAACTTCTCTCTGGTTGAAAAATACTTTCCTGTAAGTATTGTATTTTAACTTTATATTACTAGCTCAAATACCTGTTTGTAACATTACATTAGACTAACTATTATTTTATTTATTCAGGGTTATGACAAGAGCATTTCAAGAACTGAAGCGGTGATTCGCTTCGCCTTCCAGGCCTCTATAACTGTTTTATGCATTGCCTGTCCCTGTTCTCTTGGCTTGGCAACCCCAACAGCTGTTATGGTGGGAACAGGAGTTGGAGCTCAAAACGGCATCCTGATAAAGGGAGGAGAGCCGCTTGAGATGGCACATAAGGTTTGTAATTGAAGATTCTCACACCTCTTTAATGCTATTCAGTGTTGCACAATAAACATGCTTAGTTATACTATACATTATGAAACCATTCTTGATGTTTCACTGAGAGCTTTTTTATTCCTTATTTACAGGTTCAATCAGTTGTGTTTGACAAAACGGGTACAATTACATATGGTGCTCCAAAAGTTATTCAGATGAAAATGGTTGTTGAAGGTAATAAGATGCCCAGGTCTCGCCTCATGGCTATTGTGGGAACAGCTGAGAACAATAGTGAACATCCACTGGGCGCAGCCATCACCAAGTACTGCAAACAGGTTTTTGGTCTTTTAATACCAACAGGATTTACTTATATGAAGTAATAAAACCTAAATATTTTATAGATCAATGTTTTTGTCTCTACAGGAGCTTGGAACAGAGTCTCTTGGTACTTGCACTGACTTTCAGGCAGTGCCGGGCTGTGGCATTCGATGTCAAGTCAGCAACACAGAGACACTGTTGAAGCAGGCAGACAGTGACAGTGAAGACAACAACCAACGCAACAGTGTCCTGGTTCAGATCAGTGATACCCGGACCTCATCCGTTTCTCACCCACTCATCATGGACCCACAGCCTCTCAGTGTGTGGATTTGAAGATAAAAGATTTTGAGAGAAATGTTGCATATTTAACTGCTCTTATGTTTAATAGATCTGATTCAGACATCCACCTACGTTGTTTTGATTGGAAATCGGGAGTGGATGAGGAGAAACTGTCTGCAAGTCAGTTCTGAAGTAGACAATGCAATGACAGAACATGAGCGCAGAGGACGCACCGCTGTACTTGTTGCCGTAGATAGTAAGTAAATCATTAAACTCAAACGATTTTAATATTTATAGTGTTTCACATTTGTGTTTGTGCTTAGATCTATTGAGCGCAATGATAGCCATCGCTGACACAGTGAAGCCAGAGGCAGAGCTGGCAGTGCACACTTTGACCAACATGGGACTCGAAGTGATCCTCATGACCGGAGACAACAGCAAGACCGCACGGGCCATTGCTGCCCAGGTATTCACTCTACACAGTATTAACACAATATACATAATCACTTGTTCTAAATGATTGTGTTACAGGAAAACACTACTATAAATAAATAAATAAAATGAGTGTACCCTTCTTTTTTGGGGAACTTCAACATGTTTTTGTTTGTAACATATTTTTAATTGTTGTGATGGAGGTACACTTGTGTGTACTACTTTACATTTTTAAATTATTATTCATGCCTGTTTTCCAGGTGGGCATTCGGAAGGTCTTTGCTGAGGTTCTTCCATCACACAAAGTGGCCAAAGTGGAGCAGCTGCAGCAGGCAGGAAAGAGGGTGGCCATGGTGGGAGACGGCATCAATGATTCACCGGCTTTGGCCATGGCAGATGTTGGGATCGCCATAGGAACAGGAACAGATGTTGCAATAGAGGCGGCAGATGTGGTGTTGATAAGAGTGAGTCTACAAAATTCTGTGTTACTGTTTATTTTTATGACATTAATTGATAGAGTTCCATGGAAGTGACTGTTGTATGTTAAATGAAGTAAAAATGAAATATCTATTTGACAATCTTTGTTCAAAAATAATAATAGTAATAATAAAGTGTATCTGTTGTTCGCAGAACGACTTGTTGGATGTTGTGGGCAGCATTGATCTGTCTAAAAAGACTGTCAAGAGAATAAGAATTAATTTTGTTTTTGCACTGATCTACAACTTGGTTGGCATACCTATTGCTGCTGGTAAGAACCCATGCATGGCATTTATTTAATGTAATAAGATTATCAAAGTAGCTTTCTCTTTAGGTGTGTTTCTTCCCATTGGTCTGGTGCTACAGCCTTGGATGGGCTCTGCTGCCATGGCGTTGTCGTCTGTCTCTGTTGTTTTGTCGTCTCTTCTGCTCAAATGGTGACACATTTCCCAGCTTTCTTTTTTTTCTTTAACCCTGATTTTTTTCTAACATTTAATGTTGTTTTATAGTTACACCAAGCCCAGTGCTGAGAAGTTGGAGGCTCGCTTTGGGAAGAGCCGTCAACAGGGCAGTCTGTCAGACGTCAGTGTTCACATTGGCATGGGTGAGCTCCGAAGATCCTCCCCAAAACTCAGTCTGCTTGATCGCATTGTCAACTACAGCCGCGCCTCTATCAACTCGCTGCGGTCAGACAAGCACTCCCTCAACAGCCTGGTGCTGGAGCCCGACAAACACTCGCTGTTGGTAGGGGACGCAACGGCTGAGGAGGAGATCTGCTGAGCCAACAGTTGGCTCATAAGCAAGTATGAACTGATTTGAGTAAACAAAAGGAAATCACAAGCAGCCTTGCACCACATTGTTAATGTCACAACTGAAGGAAAACCTTTGTGCCTAACTTGCTTTACTCACGGTAACTGATATTGTGGTAACCTTGACAAAGACACTGTGGCTCAGGTCTATCACTGTGGACCAGAAGCATCTTTAACTTCAATCCAAAGACATTTTAACAATTTAAGAGTGTCCAGATAGGGCACCACAGAATAATATTTTAACCAGTTTTCCTGAATGGGAAACATTCATGTATAATTTCACAGTATTTATACTATTTATCTTTTTTCTATTATAATCTTTGTAAATACTCTAATATAAATGTTACCTGCTCTGAGCAGTGTAGGACAAACTCAGTGTGAATGATACATTATCTTAAACAAATGGACAGAATTGTAAATGTCAGACTTCACAAGTGCCAATTGAAATACTGCTGCGGCAAAGTCCAGTACATTCCAAAGATAGCACTGAGCACATGTTGCGCCTGAACAATGCAAGCTTTTCATAGCTGAGATTTCAAGGTGAACATGTTGAGGATCAAAAAAAAAAACTCAACAACTAAATTATGAGTATAGGAAGCAATGTTCTTGTCGCATGAACCGTCCATTTTAAATATATTAAACTGTAGTGTATTTAAAGAACACACAAGTTGTTACATTGAGACAGTTACTTTAAAATGGATACAAAGGCCAAAAATATATTGATGTGTCAGACTTAAGATAATGCTGAGTTAGTGTGTTTTCAATGCTGCAACTGTCAGCTTTCTCAACTTTGCACTTGATAAAAGACCCTCAAACTAGGGGACAAGGAAATGCTGCGGGACCAGCTTTATGGACACAGCTGTGCCCCGTCTTTTCCAAAAAAGTTTTAGTGACGAGAGCTCATGGTTTGGGCTAAATTTGCTTAAGTTTTGCTTATATTAAATGAGGCTGTGGTTGCTGTTTGATATTGGACAACTCTTCTGAAATCAGGAACTATTTACTAAAATAGTTCCTCTTCGTGTCAATCAGAGGTGTCTTGCAGCCTTTCTGTATGTATATTGTTGTTATTGTTAATCATATGTCTCTCTCCGTTGAAAATCAAAAGGAGTTTGATCTATGTGGACTGGAGTGCAAAGTTGATGTGCCTTGGCATTAAAATGCTTTCAATCTAACCGTGCTGTTTTATGCTTCAAACAACAGAAGGCGCTGTAGTGCGAAGAGCTCAACCAGCGCAAGTTCTTTTTGTATGATATCCACCAGAATTCCCACATGTTTTGTAAATTACAACATTTTAGTTAATGCAAACTGAACTTTATTATTCACTTTTCACTTCAGCAGCTATTGTTGTGTTGTGATAAAAAATACATTTTACTTTTGAGTCAACGCTTCATAAAGAGTAGTGTAGCTCAATACATTTAATGTTAAAACATTGTGCTTTTTCAGACTGACTGAGAACAAAGAGTTTTAAAAAACTGCATTCGGTGACTTATTACCAGCAAATTAATAAAACCACAAAGAAAACGGTTAAACGCTGATATCGAATTTAGCAACACAGTGATCAGTGTTAGATTTACATCTATTGAACATTAAACACTACAGTAATCACAAAGTGAGGAGCAAAATATACAACAACAAAATCAATAATTCAACATTTAATGAATAATGTTTAAATTGTAAACATTGTTTCATTATTTTTAGATGACTCACTTATACAATTAAGCTCAATATTATATGAGACACTTTTCTTATCAGTTATAACTAAATTAAATAAATGTAAATGATTAAATGTGCCAAATTTAATCCAAACTAAAATTTAATCCATACCTCAATTGCGATATATTTTGAGTTAAGTTATTTTCCAAACTATTAAAAACCTGTCTTGTTATTGAACCATGTTGTATTTGAAGTAAAATATTGCGTCTAAACAAATAAAATGTTTTTAATACTGGCTTTGTGTCTAAAACGGCAAAAAATCTAACAAATATAAGCACTTCTGAGAGGATTAATTTGTTCTAGGACATTTTGATAACACAGTGAGTAGCACATTAACACTTATTAAGACATTAAATACTTTAGCACCTTCACTTCCTTTATGTTTTCTATAGGACCCTGCAAAGAGAAGTACTGAGTTGAAGTTACATGTCTAAAGCCCAAAGACTTGCTGAATCTCTGAGAGCTGGCTTAATAAGCTTTGAAATCTCTGTTGCCTAACATGTCTTTTATGCAAAGTTTTAAAACCTAAAAACTTAGACAATTGGAGAATTTACTAAAAACACCACTGTAGACAGTTTGGCAACAAGTCCTAAAATAAATATGCTGACAAGTAATCTTGAACAACTAATAGTAATACATATCATTGGCAAAGTAATTGTTTTATGTTAATAGAAACCCAAGAATCACATTTACAAAATCAAGTCTGCAATTTCAAAATGGGGCTTCATATCTGAGATGTGTACATCAGGAGAGACTTTGGCACAATGAATAAAATGGACAATGGGTGTAGCTGGCAGAGATGTGGACAGATCTGTGTTATGGCGGCACAGGGGGGCAGTAGCCAGTACAGTCTCATAGACCCTTGTTGAAGTAGACCCTCTCCACCCCAGGATGGTTTGCCCGAATCTTCTCTTGTAGCTCAGGCTCGAGGCGGCTCACTGATATTGAGCTACAGCAAGGAAACAGGAATGTGAGACATTTAGGGGTTAACAGGCTAAACAGCTCAAATCAGCATGTTATGCAATCGATACATGGAATTATGCAACCTCTGCATAATTTCTCTCATGGACAGCATCAACTCACCTCTTTTGAGGAAAGAGCGCACAACAAAGAGGAGTGGCAAACACCAAACTGAAACAAAGATAAAGCACAAGTTTGAAACAAAAACGTTCTATCTCAAAAGGATGAAACATCAAAAGGGGAAGGTTTATCAGCTGGCCCATCTGTGACCACTCACCAGAATCCCACCAGGCTGACTTGAATAGGTGCACTCATCCATGGGAACTTCTGAAAAGACCAGGCACAAAAGCAGTGGTGAATTCCCATACTGGAGTGGCCCAGTGGGCTCAAGTCATTCATAGAGCTCATTTGCGACAGAAAAAATGTATGTGCTGTCTGTTTTATGGGACTAGCTGCAGTTATGTGAATTAAATTTCCGTTCTTTACGGACATTAACTATTTCTTATATTAAGTATTTATAGTCTGGAAAGATATGGTTGCTCTGGTTAAAAGATGTTCGGTTCGAGTCACTAATATGCATACCTTCAGGAACGCCTTTTTTTCTAAGTGGTTCATTAGAAAGGGTGGAATGGCTGAAAAATAAAATAAAATAAGAAAATCCACCTTTATTATTGAAAGAAAAGCATTAAGCTGTACGTACCCATTCCTGGTGATGCCATAAGGATTCGCGAGACCACTACCTGAGAAATGGCTTGCTGGGCAGCTTTTGTAGATTCTCCTAGCCTATTGTCATTCTCATCTGTAATAGGAATACCATGCTTCAGTTCTCTGTAAAAAAAAAAAAAAAAGTAATAGTGTAAAAATAGTAATAATAATACATGGTTAGTGTTAATAAACACAATAATGACACGTTTTTGGATATATGGTGTGTTTACCTTTGTCGCATCAATGGGATGTTTATACAGTTGGCAGCAGCAACAGCAGCAAAGGGAACAAACCGTCCGATCAAAGGAGAGACGTGCTGTAGCAAGAAAAAACTTTTTTTTTTTTTTTTTACTTAAAAACATGAGTTTACATACATTTCATAAAGTAAAATATTATCTCATGTCATGCTGCAAATTGAACATTCCAAATCATGCAACTGAATAAAAAGGACTCATAGCAAACATGCCAAAATCACAAAAGTCTGGTTTTCCATCAGTGCATGGTGATATGCTAATTAAACTAGAATGAAATTATGTGTTAGTTAGATAAACTAATACCTTTGTTAGTGCATTCAGTCCTAGAGCTGTGGCGACTGCCCCAGTTGTGGCAGACACATAAGCTGTGCCAAGCTGACTGCAAACACAAGACAACTATCACGTTAGATAAACAGGCAAAACTACATTAAAGGGTTAAGAGAAGATATGATGGCTTACTTCACTGTGATCGGAGCATCTCCACTTCTGTTAGTGTAATTGACAATAGCATTAAACGACTGATTGATCCACTGCCAGAACAAAACAGCTGGAGTAGTTCTACAAACAAACAAAAAACGATTAATTTGTTAAAAGAAAACCTCCAGGAAATAATAATTCAACCCAAATACATTTACCCATTTAAAATATATAATATTCAGTTTTGAATTGTTAATTGTAATGGCAACAGTTGTAATATTTTATCACTTTGAAATCCATGGATATCTAATTATATATAAATACAGGTATGTCCTCACTTGTAAAATGTCATCATGCACCCAGTAATCGTCATGTTCATGGGGACTTGTGCTGACATGCGACCAATCAAGATCATCTTCTCTCCAGTGTCGGGGTGAAATGCTGAGTCAAAAATATATTTGGCCCTCCACAGTTCATCCTCCGTCAGCCCCGGGGACACAACACCTTTTCTTTGAACCGGAAAAACAAGATTGGAGTCAATACATGTTTCTAATTTACTAGAAATATGGCTTGGCTTTAGAGTGGAGTTACCTGTAGTCAGTTATGATATCATGTGCGTGGGTTAGTTGTTCGTTGGTGAGAAGAACATTTCTGGGGTCTGTGACGGTGAAAAAATGCTTTGCTCGACCCATAAATGTGCTTTGGTCCCACCGAGGCTCATTGATGTTTATGGTAGTGGATAGCTCTGCTGCCATGTTTATCTGAGGGGAAGAAAATAAAGCAGACGATTCTAAAGTATGCTCAATGAACCATATTTACAAGAATTACCTTGGGGTGATATAACATTATAACATATTCATGCATACCTAGTGGTGTATAATAGAAATATAATATATTTGTGTTGTGCACATATAGACTATATATTGAAACCATGTTGTATCATAATTAAGAAGCATTGTCACCTAGGCTTAAAGTTAGGATTTAAATGTTTTTTTTTTCAATTGCGTGACAAGATATGTTTTGATACCACACCATAAGAATTTACATATGCAGTGATCTAGATATTTTCAATAATAATACAGTAGTGTTCTATCATATAATAACAATGTAGTGTTTTTGTTTTTAAATTTTCTTATATTTATCTATTTACATTATGTATTGATACAGACATTCCACCAACTCTTCTTGGCCCAAGTCAAAAAGCTCTTGTGAAAAACACATGGAGCCCATGCTGCTTATTCAGCATTATGTTACTATGGTAATGGCTGACCTGACACAAAGGTTGTGAAGCGCTAAATTGCAAAGGCCTATTATGATTGCACACCAACCCCCAAACTGTAGCTAAAAGCAGGCTCTTGGTAGGGACAGGCCTGGGGGTAGAAGGCAAATGCACACTCGCTAAAGAAGAGCCTCTACACAGGGATGTGAAGAACATACTGTAACAAACAGTCAAACACTACAATCTTAGCTCTGAGTCTGACCTAGTCTACACCAACCAGCCCCATTTTTTCACAAAACAATTCGTGCTTCAGTCCTAAACAAGACTGTTGATTTTACTCCTTGAAGTAGACAAGGCATTGAAATTGAAAAAGGCATGCTGTCCCTTTAAATCCAATTAAACTGCCCATACAGTTTTTCCTCACGAGATGAAAACAGCATGACTTTCTGTTTTAGCAAGGTGTTGGATTGGACTTGGAGACATGTATTCTTATTCTTATGTTTAAAAAAATGATATTGTTGTGCACTAGTACTGATAATAATGATGTGAACTTTGGACTGACGCGGCCTTTGATCCAGAAACCCTTCAGATGCTTCTGCCCTTACTCTCAGCCAATCAGCCAAAAGACGGTCTGCGTGGCTGATATTAACCTGTAATTTACAATAATAGCAAATATACACGTTTGTCAATTCATATTCATTGGAACCACACAATTAAAGCCTTTCTGAATGGTCGAAGAAAAACGTACTGTCATGAGGATATTGTTCAACCCGACACAGACCAGTTACAGCTGGACCTTTCAGGAGCGCACACATCCAGATATTGAACAGTAATGCACCAAATGGCTGTAATCAAATACATTTTCTCTAAAGAGGGTTCCTAATATACATATCTGTCCCATTCCAACCAAATATCCAGTTGTGCTTCCCCAGATTCAACTAGTATCAGCCTGCCACATCCACACATCCAGCTGCAGCCCCGTGCGTGCGCGCTCTCCAAAAAGAATAACAAATTCCCTGCAGTTTACGCAACGACAAACTCCAGACGCATGCAGCAAATTAGCTATTTTGGCTATTAGAAAACCACAGTTGTGTTACTTACTGCACTGTGAGTCGGTGGTCCGCTATAGGCTTCCCTGAAACGCTGCAGCAGCTAATTTGACCCGCAGGAGCAGCAGATCTTCAGCCAACCAAGGAACAACCCACCGCGACCGGAGCGTCACCGTCACAATAAACGCGCGCATAACAAAGGTAGGTGTTTTTCTGCAATTTGAGGTCAAAGTGACATTCATTGGTAAAAAATAAAACATACCAACATTACAGTCCAGAATCAACAAAAAATAAATATGACAAAAACACACTGACAGTTTGAAGTTTTAAATGTCAGTTTTATTTGATCAGGTACTACATCCGCCACTGCGCTCACATTTTTCCTAAATTGATACAGAGGCTATAAATCATTAATAATTGGTGAAACTTTGCAGTATGATTTATTTACGCGTTTACGGAGTTATGGGCGCAAGTTAAATGTAAAACCGTGTGAATTTCAGGCAGCTGAGCTTATGGGTGCTGCTCAAAGCTACATTTAAAATAGTTGCCAACAACACATGGACCCTAGCAGCAATAAATTATTAAGCTTCCATCTATAAAGCCATTTTGTGACAATTGTGCACAATATAAAAGACATATAGTTTAATTACCAATAAATAAATAATATTATATATTCATTTGTATTCAGTTTGTCCATAATTGTATAAGATTTATTGGTCATATATATGTGTGTGTATGTGTGCGTGTGTGTGTGTGTGTGTGTGTGTGTGTGGGTGTGGGTGTGTGTGTGTGTGTGTGTTTATTTTTACAAAAGGTAAAACTTTGAAAAGGTATTTTATACCATCATGTGTAGACCTTAGAGACAACGGGTACCCCATCCTCTTCCATTAAATAAATATAAAATTATTTGCGGTCTTGGAACAGAGCCATGCCACATGAAAATTGCCTGTTATACAGTATTGTATTATGGAAATACACTTTCATCATTGGTAACAAAAAATTGTTACATGAAACACTTTTCCTGACAAACCAGCAGGATTTGTAACGCCTTCCTTTAAAATAGTGGTTGATTGTTGCGTCAAAGACATCATGCAGAGAGAAGTTGACAAGATAGAGATTTACACTGAAGTAATCATGTTGGTTTCCTTGATTATGGCACAAATGCACAGGTCCATGGGAGGATAAATGCTGCTTCTATGAAAGAATGTTGCACAATCTCTCACCAAACTGTCCACTTCTTACAAGAAATAGTCAGGTGTCCTCCGTGTCACGTGGGGCTCTCCTTTGCGTGGTGCAGGGTCGAACTGTAGACTGAAAAAAACAAAACAAAACAAAAGCATTTCCCATTTAGACCCTTGATGGCCTTTTGAATGATTCAAATGTTGAGTATCTTATCAAATGCATACAAGGAGTATTTCAGCGTATCATCAAGTTCCATGATCGCCGCCTGGTTCCCACAGCGGTAACAATAGTTGGGTGCACTGAAGATTGTAACAACATTACGGTCATGGCACCAGTTATAACCCTGTAAGAACAGAATATCAACAGTCTTAAGAAACCAAGTGTACATTAAAAACCTGCTATAAAACCCTTAAAAGCGTTGTACCTCCATTACTAGCTGGTGGGCTCTAGAGACCAGAGTCAGTCCATTTGCATGGTTAAAAGTCTCTGAGATGTCCTGTCCAAAAGTGTAGCCTGCACCTCGAGGTGAAATCCCCCAACCCCCACGATCATCAGGATCTGACCACAACAGGTCACACATGGGTCCCTAAAATACACAACAATCCAAGATGAAGGGGTTATTATTGACTAATTCGTTCACCAAAGAAATGTGGCGGGCAAGACTCTATTAATTATAACTTTGATAATGCTGAGTATTGCAAATTAAATCTTACTTCTTCATTTGTTAAATGGCTTTGAAAAATGAATATAAAAGTTATATCAATACTTCTATGTAAGCAATGACTGTGTGTACATGCACTCAACAAATCTGATCATTATCTGATTTCTGGATTTATCAGAGTATTGAAATGTCATGTAAACAGTTACATTTTATGTGAGCAATTTGATAACTTTTTGATTTTTCACACCTTTGCAGGTTTTGACAAGGAAAATTATGCAAAAATGGCTAATGGCCATTTACCAATGTGATAGACAAAAATTAAAAGAGAAAATTAAAGAGAAAATGTTAAAGATTGAAAGCGTAATTGTTGAATTACCGGTAATTGTACTTTGTACCACTCCATGGTAACAGTTATTTTTGTTACTAAATAATACAAATCATAAACCTATAATCTATAATGTAGTGTACCTCATGAGGAACCTCCTGCAGGCGATCCAGCGCTCTGATGTGCTCAAGTGTGTCTATTGAAGGGGAAAGGCCTCCATGTAGGCAGAAGATCTTGAGGAAATATAAACAAAGTTAAAATTCAGCTCACTCAAAAAACATTAGAGAGTAATTAGAATCTTACCTGGTTGTCTACCAGTGCAGTAAGGGGTAAATAGTCAAATAGGTCTGTGAAATATTTCCAAACATTGGCATTGCCATATTTCCTTAAGCACTCGTCATAAAATCCATACACCTGTGTGATCTGCCTGCTTTCATGGTTTCCTCTGAGAATAGTGATCCGTTCTCGAAACCGAACCTAAGTATAAAGGCATTATTCACATTCCCTATTCAGACTAACCGACATTACACAAACCTCGGTTAAATTTATGTTGATATTGTATAGACATGTACCTTAAGTGAAACCAAGAGTGAAACAGTCTCCACAGAATAATAGCCTCGATCAACATAGTCTCCCATGAAGAGGTAGTTGGTATCTGGAGATTTGCCTCCAATCTTAAAAAGCTCCATGAGATCATGAAACTGGCCATGGACATCTCCACAAACGGTCACCGGACATCTCACCTCCTGCACGTTGGACTCTTGTGTGAGGATTTCTTTTGCCTGGAAAGAAAAACAATGACTTGACAATGACAGGTGTGGCGCCTGGTTATCTGCGCACTGCTGCTGTATGCCCCAATAACTGCTGAATACCACATGAAAAATTGCATCTTGTTCAACATGTCGAAAGCCTGTTCCGTTGCAGAGCGGAGCCTGAAGTGGGCGTAGCTCACTGAAAACCTATCTTCTGCATAGAGCAGTGCTTAGCTTTGTGCTTCGTGGTTCTGCGTTTAGGGATGCTATCCAAAACAGGGCCACACGTGAATTAGGCTATGACGTTATTCTACAGAATGGAAACAGGTTTAGATGAAAATATGCTACCCTCGCACCTGATCTTTTGTAAATGTGACACCCTTGCATCAGATATGATCTCTTGTAACTGCAAACAGAGCTGATTCTCTTAAACCTACCTTTTCGCATAGAACTTTGACCTGATTCTCTGATAGCTGTTTACACTCATTCAGTTGTTCAATCCAAGCGTCCAATTCCTTGTTAAATGTCTTGTCGTCCATGCCTTAAGCGACGACCAGCTGTTAATAAACCTGAAGTAAATATTCAGTAGCGGTAATAGTCTGGATCCGCTACGTCCTGTGGCAGTCAGCTGTGTGTAGGCTCTGCGTATGTGCGCCACAAAAAGACTGCGTCACACACGCGTCTTGTTGACTGTTTTAGATTTTAGTTTTAATCACCTATGTAAGTATGTTCAAAAATAAACCAATAAAATGTAAATACATTTACCTTTCTAATTTTAAAAAGTGTGTTTGTTTTTTACATGGTTGTTTTGTATTTGCTAGTTAAGATTAGTTTTTAATAATCTGGGATTTACCACTTGTACTTATAATTTTATTTAACAAATATATAAATGTGAATAACCAAATAATAAACATGCATTTTGCTGCGATCCAGTGAGTCTAAATAAAAGACTTTCTATTGGTTACAGTCGTTGTGGTTAATGCGCATGCGTCAGTCCTGTCGGTCGGCTGTAGGAGAAAATGGCTGCGCGCGTGCTCGGACAGCAGGTTTGACTTTTATTTTTTGTTGTTTACTTTATGCCTTCAATACATTACGTATAACACATTTCATGCAGAAGGAGTTCGTTGATTTGATGGTTATTTTGGAGGAAGGAAATTCTTTGATAAGATCAGCAAAATACACGAGCTAGCTAGTTGAATGACAGCTAATGTGTTAGCTATCGGATTAGCTTTTTCAACCTTGCAGCACATCGATCTAATTAATTATTGGAGGCATATTGAAACGTACACGAAGTGGTGAGCCACAGATTGAGAATGATTTGGCCGATCATAACGAAGTCAAATTTGGACACTCCATTTGTGTCAGAGGTGAATGATGTGAACCCTTCAAATGCATAGATGCATTTGGCAAATCTTAACTGTGCCATCACACTTTTTATTCAGGCTTTTAAGTGTTGTTTAGCGCAGACAGTTTGGTGACTTCAGCAGGAATCCTGCGGACCGCATATGGTCCCTGGGCCACACCACTGGTTTGGTCAAATTTTTTCTTTATTAATACTTTCTTTTGCAGGTTCGCCAGTTCAGTACATCTGTTGGCAGACCAGTTTCAAAACTTGTCAGGGTAAGGTTTTTATGTCATTATTCTGCTTCAATAGATGGTGATCAGAGTCTTACCAATGACTTGACCTCCTTTTTAGCCTCCCATTCAAGTCTATGGAGTGGAAGGACGCTATGCCACTGCGCTGTTCTCAGCTGCCAGCAAGCAGAACAAACTGGACCAAGTGGAGCAGGAGCTTGGAAAAGTCCATGTGAGTTCTTGTATAACCCAGAAGTCTGTATGATTTTTAATATTCACATCACTGAGCTGCAGAAGAAAAAATAATATAGGAATAATTTTATCCCTCTGCTGTACTTTGAGAAAGTAAAGCGAGCAAACACGAGTAATAACCCAATTTCTTCGACTTTCTCTTGACGTTTTGTGTGTTGTATGCATTTTTCACTGTTAGCACTTCCTTCCCCTTAACCCAGTCCCTGAACTATCTTAAACTACCATTTTGTCTTATAGACCATGATCAAGGACCCAAAACTTTCTAGTGTTGTCATGAACCCTCACGTGAAGCGCAGCGTCAAGCTGAAGACTTTTAACGATGCCCTGGCAAAGGCGAAAGCGTCACCAATCACAATGAACCTCATTAGTAAGTTGGACTAAATGATTACCAGTATTGCATGTACTATGATTTAAAAGTCGCATGGTTAAACTCTCGCGCACTCTTGGTCTTTTGAGATGTCTTGGCTGAAAATGGCCGTCTGACTTTGACTGGGGATGTCATCGGTGCTTTTGGTAAAATGATGAGTGCTCATCGTGGAGAGGTCATCTGCTCTGTGACAACTGCTCAGGTAAATTGGTAAAGGTTTTTAGTTCCCCAAATGACCTTCAGTATTGTTTAGTATACACAACTAAAGCTTTGTTTGTGTTGCAGCCCTTGGATGAAGCAAATCTTGCTGAACTGAAAGTTGCCCTGAAAGGGTTTCTTCAGAAAGGTGAAACTATCAAGCTAGAAACAAAGGTGCCTTAATCTTATGTTGCAAATGTTTTTAATGTCTTTTAAAAATACATTGTTAATGTAATATTTTTCTTTTTTCAGTCCGATCCTGCAATCCTTGGAGGCATGATTGTCAGTATCGGGGACAAGTATGTGGATATGTCCACTAAAACAAAGATTCAGAAGTTGACAAAGCTCATCCGAGAAACTTAATTCCTTTGCGTCTTTTATTTACAAAGCTGAAGATGGCCACCACCTTTTAGAGTAAGCATTGTGAGTGCAATGTATCTGTATAAAATCATATGGATGTTAATAAATAATATAAAAACAGAACTTTTTTTTAAAGGTTGTAGTGTATCTGAATTGTTGACTCCTTTGTATTATCATTACAATGGAGGGTACGTCATCTGCTTGAATCCACAAATTCAAGCAGGTGAAATTTACCTTGAATGTTTCCTCAGTATGGCAAACTTTATCTATCCCCTTGAGGGCAAGCCACCACACAATTTACTGATCAGATCTGTGGAGCTGAAAGTAAGAATGCCAAGTTTTTAGGAAATAAAAACATGTAATTATTATTCGCTATATATGACTGATGTCAGACTGGAACAACTGCTCCTTCTTACACCAGTTCTTATTTGAGACATAATTTTGTACTAATAAGCTTTTTTCAACACATCACCTTCAAATGCAATTTATAATGTGATGTAATTATAAGTGCATGAAATTTTACTGGATGGTCTTGGTGCACTCTGCCCTGAAAAAAAGTTTGTGACTCCAGTCGATTCAGTCTATGCTCCTGTCACCAGAAAATGGGCGATGGCTGGGACTAGTATGGCTGCATGCGAGCTTTAGCTCGCATACTTTTAAATCATTTGCATATGAAGAAATAATAAAAGTATAGAACAAGGAGGAAGGAAGTATACGTTAAAGCAAACGTCATGAGCGGAAAAGAAAAATACTTGGCTCAAAGCACGTCTTTCTTTCTATGACCACTAGAGGGTCTTCGTACTTGTCTTAAACATAATAGGCCTAGATCGGTAACAAACGTGAGAAACGGAGATTTCTTCTAGCCATTAACGAACAGTTTCGTTTTCCTTGGTCTCTGTTTCGGCAAATTATATTTTGGTATAAACTTATGGTATATAAAGTGGAAGATCCGTTATTGTTTTGTGTCCACTTATGTTCACCTAAACCAGGGAGGCCATGAAGTCATTAGTTTTAACTGTTCATCCTCGCTCTAAAAATGTGTGTTCTGTTTGTAGAAACCCACAGAGCTTTTGTCCTCTGTGGTGATAGAGCATGCCAGGCCTACCGGTGAAACACCGACAGTGATCTGACAGAGATGGGCTCGTGCGGCTCAGTGAGGCCTGTTCGTGGATCTGTGTTCACTCCCGTCAAAGGAGAGGACAGGAGGAATCAATATGGCGCACGAGTCCTACGCGGCCGAGCGCTTATCATGTTGTTTCCTTGTTTTCAGTGTCATCTTCTCCGCTGTTTCACGGTGAAGGCCTTAACTCTCACGGCTGTGAACGTTTCATCACAAAGACACACTCACTCATTAGTTATTACCATAGAATAGACTATTGGCTTTTGTTATAACACAGTGGCGATTATAAACTTCACCTGGACGTGCCTGTCCTCGTGCGGTCGTTCATGCGGGTGTGCGCGCGTGCTCATGCGCGTGGCTGTGCGCGTGAGGAGGTTAGTGTCAGGCCCTCTGCAGACGGGGGGTTGGGTATGAGCTGTGCCGATTGGTTGCTGCTCACCAACACAGTCTGGGCTTGTTTTAACATAACCGGGGGCACCTCGATAGAAACCAAAATAATGAAGTAAATAAGCGGCTAGACTGTCAGAAGATCGGTCATGTCACACTGAATTTTGTCGCTGTCTGATATGCCAGCAACATGGATTTTTTACTGCTTATTTACCATTTAAGGTGACAGTTTTTCAGAGGGCCGCAGAGAATGAGAGCTGTGCCTTGGCCTACTGCTGCTGCAACTGGGATTGTACAGATTGGCTTTCACAAACCGAGAAAAACACTCGCTTTGTGCTGTAGTATTAAAGCCGCGGTTGGGTTCATTGTGGCCGGCGTAAGAATGGTAAGTTTGTCGCTGTTTCCACGTGTTGGTGCTGGGTGAACCTTTTGTGAGTTAAATGTAGCTTGTGTCGGTGTGCGGCCGTATATTGTTGGTGTAAGCCTCTCACTGTTTCTGTGATGGCTCAGTGTCACCTCCTCCACCACAGACTCAGCACTCCTCTGGTTTATTGTAGACAGAGACCGCCATGACCCACAATCACAAGGCAAAAGGGACTATTTCTGACACTTTCTCAATGAAATGCGTCAAATCCACCGGTACTGTTGTGTTTTGAGCCCACTGGCCTATTGTAGGAAGGCCATACAATGTCTGCTTTTGTGACGCGAGTAATGGTGCGCCTGGTCTTAGCGTTACAGTTTATCAAACAGGAAATAATCACTGCGTCATATCCACACTATCAGGCGGCATTATGACAGAGAACACCTTTATAGCCAAAGAATAATGAACTTTTAACAAATAACTTCATGATTTAACGTGCCATTCTTCCCTTCCTTTCTTATAGGACAGAAGCATGACAACATGAATCAGTCTTACAGACCGGCTTTTAGGGCAGGCTCGGTCTTTGGCCCTGGCCAGCCTGAGCTGAGGCCCCACAATGGTCTAATGAGCACTTCCTATGGAAACCAGTGCAACATAGTGAAGCGTGGGTCAGACCAGCAGGCAGGATCCCTGCCCTCCTCCAGCCTCAAGCAGCCATCTGTACTGGGCTACAATCAGTTCAACAGCACCCACTGCTACAGCCCTCTGAGGCTGCCAGACCTGAACACTGTGGTTAACAGAACAGACCTGCAACACCGAAACCAGCTGTACTGTTCTAGCCCCATCAGTGACGAGGATGAGTTTGAGGCGCCTTCCGTACAGCTGCCTCCATCCCCAGACATCCAGGATCTCGAGTCTTTTGAGAGCCTCCAGGATGTACGGAGAAAGGTTTTTTCTGACAGTCCCCACAGCCTGGAGCGATGCTCTCCCATATCCAGTGGATACCTACATTTTGGGTCCACACTCTTTGACAGCAGTGACTTTAAGGAGGACGAGTTGGGAGACCAGAGCAGCAATGAGGACTTCACACCTTTCAGTTTTTCTCCAAAGTTGTCAGATGATTGTCCTATGAGTGACTCTAAGAACACATGTAGCTCTGGATCTGACAAACGAACATTTAAACCTATTTTTAACTTGATGTCCAAAACTATATCTGAACTGAACCCCACACTAAGCCCCAGTGCATTGCCTGAAATCATCATGAGAGACGGATGGAGCGTGGGGAAAGAGTCTGCTACTGAAGAAGTGAGCTCTTCGCCCCAGGATTGCTGGGTCTCTTTATCAGGAACAAATTCAAATGTAAGTGTCATTCAAACATTCTACTTTATTTGTACTGAATAATGATTGTATTTTAACAGTTAGCATGTAATAGAAATTATATTAACTTGTTATTAATCTATGATCAGCCCAACAGCCCCCAAAAAGAATTATTTCCTTCGGGTGAGTTATTGGAGGGAGATTTTGTGTGGGCCAAGTTCAACAAGAGGCCCTGGTGGCCCTGCCAAATAATCTGTCATCCCGTCCAGGGAGTCCACACCAAGATGAAGGGTAAGTCAACTTCTTGAAAATATACATATAAACTATTATAAAATCCATATATTTATAAATGCATGTATGTCCAGTTCCCAGTCCTCGTCCTTGTCGAATGTACTTTCTACAGACGATTGGAGAAGTAGAAGAATCTGCTTGGGTCCCAGAGGGTGTTGTTGTCCCTTTTGAAAGTGGCTATCAGTTTGAAGACAGTCTGGTTCTCAAAAGAAGAGGAAAGCAAAAAGAGAAAGACTATAAGTATAAGGTAGATTTATTTAACATTGTCTTATGATTTAAAGAAACCACAATGGAAACTTATTGTGTTTTATTTGGGCATTTGCAGATACCTAAAACCTATCAAAGTGCTTGGGGAATCAGTGTATCTAAAGCTGAGAATCTGCTTCATGGTGGACAACACAACATGGAAAGGTCAACATCCCCAAATAGCAAAAACCTGCCTTTCGGTCCTGGACTACAATCAGTGGAACAACGTCTATCTCAGGACCATACGCTCTCTCCCGGCCATGTGGAATATAGAGAAAATAAATTGCATCACAATAAACATCCTTTTCAAAATGGAATAAAAAATAATGTTGTTAAAAGGAAAAAGAGACGCCTGTCAGATATCTTTGGCCATATTGTTGGTGGCTCAAAGAGCCAGCAATTTTCAACAACTTGCACGCTAAAAGATGAGGACTCCCCATATGCTGACCTGGATTCTGTCCCGATTCTGCACCGTCCTAAACGTACAGACTTCTCCCAAGACATAGAACTATCTTTAGTCAATCAGCCTGATTCAGCAAAGAATACATCGAAGTACTCAAAAAATTCTACTCATTCCTCGAATATTTCAACGTCACAGACTGAAGAGAGATCTGGCAGCTTGGATATAACCTCTACATCAAAACATTTGTGCAGTCTTCCAGCGAGTAGCCGTTTGATGACGAAGGCGTTGAAGGCCGAAGGAGACACCTGCCCTAATGCACTTGCAACCAAATTCACCTCAACAGAAGTCCACACTGAACGTAGCACAAATGAATTCACTACTGATGATTCAATGATGAATGAAACATCTCCAGGTAAATCATCTTTGTCCATTACTCCTAGCCCTGTCAAAAGGAGGGCTAGAAAACCAGACAAGAAAAATATTCAGAACGGTTTGTGCAAAGAATCAAAGACTTACGAATGCACTAATGAAGTATTTCCTTTTGAAGTCAAGACTGAAAACATTGCCTCAGAAATATCCGCATCTCCTCCACTTTCACCCATGGAGGCGTTTCAAAACGTCAAGGAGCTTAAGTTTAAATCCATTGCAAAGGAAGAAGAAAAAGACACAGACGAGAGTGCGTTTCGGCCTGAGCCCAATTATCAATTCAGTACTTTTCTAATGCTTCTTAAAGACATGCATGACACCAGGAAAAAGGAGGGGAAGCCACTATCTCTCCCAACTTCTCCAGTTATGATCAAAGAGGAACCGATGTCAATACCCACAACCACGGAAACGGCTCAAGTGAAAAGTCCCTGTGAAACTTCTCAACAACATGCATCTACGACTGGCATCGCAACAGAAAATGACCAATCTTCAGTAAATAAGAGTAACTGCACTGTGAAAACTGATTCAGCCAAAAGTGAAGATGTACCTGTTCAATCAGAAGCTACAGAGAAACAGCGCAGAAAACAAAGGCTGCCTGCAAAGTTGAGGGTCAGCATACCTCGTCTGTCCCCGCATCTAGCAAACTTGGCCTTTGGGAGACAGCTGGTCAAGAGTCCAACACAATTAAGAACGGAGACACTGGATGATGACTGCAAAACATCAGTATCAGAGGCGGGAGAGTCAAAGGTGAATGACGAGGTTAAAGGACAGCCTAAAATAAATGGACACGCTGATTTGGAAATACAAAATAATGGCCTCACAGGCACAAATTGCTTAGAAAGAGGACTATCTGGTAAGCTGATAAACAAATTAACTGTAGTTTCTTTTTCAAAAATAGGATGAATGAACCGTAATTAATATTTTATGTTTTTGCAGGCCATTCAAACAAGCACCTCAGAAAACCTCCTAAAAGGCTCATGGTGTCCACTGAAGAGCATGGACAAATAAATGAATCAAAAAAGAAATCAAAAAGGAAATTATTACAGGTAACCCAGTCAGTTTGATACTTTAGTAAATGGGTAATAGTATACATTTATTACAATATTAAATGACTGTGTATCTTTGTTTTAGAATTCAAATTTAAGCATTGTACCTGAGGCCACTGTACCCATGTCTCCCGCTCCTGTACAAGACAAAACCCAACTTCAGGGTGAAACCCCCAAAACACTATGCGCCCCTTCAGTAAAAACACAACCCTCTGTGGATACAAAGACGGCAGCTAAAAACAATCTACCTCTTGAATCTGGTAATATCAAATATTGTGATGCTAAATTGTATTTTTTATATTGGCTTTTAATTGATTAATATTAATGTTTTGTCCCAGAGTCTGCACTGCAACAAAGAAAGAGGCCGAGGAAAGTCTCACACCAGGTGCTTGAATGTACCATAGAAGAAGTGCCTGTCGCTTCAACAGAAAAACTGGTATGTTGAGACTTAAGGCTATTTTAAAAGATTTGATACACAAGATACATAGAAATTATTTGCCTTTTTCTTAAAAATTAGAGAAAATCTTGATAAAATATATCACCTCAAAGAAAAATCATAGATGTGGCAGTTGATCAAATGTATAACAAATGGATGCTACTTGATTTGGTCCTAATTTGTAAACAGTTTGAGTCCTACTGTAGATTTGGTTTGGTTCTGTTCTTGTCCTTGTTTAGTCCTGGTCTAGTTCTGGGGTTAGCCCCAGTTTAGTCCCAGTTTTGATGTGGTGATTGTGAACGCACCCTTAGATTTGATTACTTCAAATAACTGTAATGTGCAGTCTCGATCAAAAGTTTAAGATCAGTTGAGTAAATGTCAAAAGCCAAATTTTGTATGGTTGGATCTTAACAGGTTTTCAGGTAGAGCTTCACTATGCAACAAGAAAGAGGAGTGAGACCAAAAAAAAAGTTTGAGTAAACATTTGATTGAAAACAACAATTAAACAAAAATAGGCTGCTCTGCAGCTGATCAAAAGTTAAGGACCACGCCTGAAAAAACAACCTGAAACCCCGTCAAAACAGAAATCAAAATCCCAAACATGAACTCAGTGCTGAGTAGTGCCACCGTTATTGTGGATCACGTCAAAAATTTGTTGCGGCATGCTTGATGCAAGTGTTTCCAGGAGGTGAGTGGGAACACGGCCTCATGAAGGACATCTACTGTCTGGAACTTCCCTCTCCATCCATCCCCAAAGGTTCTCAGTTGGATTTAGATCAGGGGAACACACAGGACGGTCCAAAAGAGTGATGTTATTCTCTTGAAGAAGGTCTTTGTCCTGTGGGTTTTGTGAACTGTAGCGTTGTCCTGTTGAAAAACCCAGTGGTTCCACAGACGAGGCCCTCAGTCATGAGGGATGCTCTCTGCAACATCTGCACAGAGCCAGCAGCCGTTTGACCTGCACCACCTGGAGCTCCATTGTCCCACTGAAGGAAAAAGCACCCCAGATCATTATGGCGCCCCCTCCCTGTGGCGCATTGAAAACATCTCAGGTGGATCTGCTTGTCGTGCCAGTAACGCTGGAAACCATCAGGACCATCAAAGTTACATTTTTTTCTCATCAGAGAATGAAACTTTCTTCCAACTTTCAATGTCCCATGTTTGGTGTCTCCAAGCGGCAGTTCTGTGTCGTTCAAGGAGGTGAAGCCTTTGAAGAGGTTTTTTTGTTTATGAAGCCCGTTGCAGATGTCGTCTGGTGGATATTGAGCGGCAGTCGGCACTAGTAATGGCCTTCATTTGGGTCAAAGATCGTCCAGTGTCTTGACGGACGGCCAATTAGATCCCTCGGCTCAATGCTGGTGTCATTTTTTTGGGTCTTCCACTTCACTATTTTGTTCCATAACCCTCAGGGTCTAAGAAACTGTCTTAATGCGTCCCACCTCAGCAGCGATGGTGTGCTGCGAGAGGCCCTGCTTATGCAGCTCAACAACCCGACCACGTTCAAAAAGACAACGTTTTTTAGCCTTTGAGAACGTCATGACAGTGTGAATACCTGACAGAAAATGACAGAATTCGCATTTTTGCACAGATTTGGGTTTTTAAAGGCATGTAGTCCTAAACTTTTGATCAGCTGCTGAACGGCCCATTTCGGCTTAATTTTTTCAGTTTAATTTTTGTTTTCAATAAACTTTTTACTCAAACTTTTTTTTGTCTCACTCCCATTTCTTGTTGCATATTGAAGCTCTACTTGGAACCTTGTTAAGATCAAACCATGCAAAATGTGACTTTTGCCATTTATTCAACTGGTCTTAAACTTTCGATCGGGACAGTATTTTTCCTATAAATGTACTGGATTTTATAATGAAATACTGTGCCTCCTTTGTAGAATTGCACTATAAACTAAACGTATCCTGTTTTGTCTGTAGGCTAGGACTGTGAAAAGGGAAACACCTTTGCCCAAAACACCCCAAAAATCAAAAACTGATGAGAAGAAGAGCATCGTTCAGGACCGTCCGTCCAGCCCTAGAGCAAAGCCTGTGAAACCAAAATCAGAGACAGCCGGCACTGAAGAGAAAATGGCAATTACCTCTGATTCAATGTCCAAAGATGAGGTTTGCCTTTTACTGTTATGAAATGAGTTGGATAGATATTTAGAAGGCATTTGTGTTTTAAATGAATGCACTTTTTGTACAGGTGTTGAACGACAGTCCGTCCTCTCAGGTTGATGGAAAAGGAAAAGTCGGAGGTGCAGCTTTAAAAGAGAATGTTTGTCAGGTATGCAGGTATTTTGCTATTACTTATTTGTTAAGTAAGTATACAACTGTATTTACACTTGTATGATTTTGTAGATTTGTGAACAGCCTGGAGACCTGCTGAACTGTGATGGCCACTGTTACGGAGCCTTTCATGTCCAATGTATAGGGCTCTTAGTCGCTCCCAAGGATAAATTTGTTTGTGCAGAATGCAAAACCGGTGGGTAGAGTTCGTACATAATTTGTCAAAATCTAAAAATATGAAAGGGTTTAAACATTGTATTTTTCACTCCTTTCAGGTGCCCATGTGTGCTTTGTGTGTAAAAAGTCTGGTGACGGAGTAAAGCGGTGCATGATACCGCTGTGTGGGAAGTTCTACCACGCGGAGTGCATCATGGCCTACTCTGCCACGCAGCCCAACAACAAAGGCATCCGCTGCCCTCTTCATGTCTGTCTGTCCTGCCACATTGCCAACCCTCTTAACATCGGCAACTCCAAAGGTAAGTGCCGTCAAGTTGATTGTCTCAATTTACAAGTTGCAATTGACTACACAATCATTGCGATGTGTCTGTTAAATGCTGCAATATTGTTATTATTGCGATATTTGAATATACCTTTTGACACAATTATTTTAGTTCAGTTAAATCAAATATGTACATGCCTTAATGTATAAGACTAAATCAAGCCTAATTTACACTTTATAGGAAAATTATGAATACAGTCTGCCGTTTTCAACATATTTGCGATTTATTTGTTTGTTGCGATATTGATTATTACGTTAAACAATATTTCAATATCGATACCTTTGTGACATATTGTGTAGCCCTAAGTTGCAATGTAAAAATAATTTTAAACCACCTTTTATTTTATTTTTTATTGTGTTTAAGCCTTGCAAATGAAAAGTGCAAATATTTTAAGTCATGCAATTACTATATTATATCAACAGACAAAAGTTCACATTAAACATTATAATATTTTATTTGTGCCTGTACTTGTATAGACACAGTAACAAGCTTTGTCCAAATTGCGTTTATATAGTGGTATCATTATTGCACATTTTATCTTCTGTCTTCCAGGTCGATTACTAAAATGTGTGCGCTGTCCTGTGGCTTATCACGCCAATGACAACTGCTTGGCTGCCGGGAGTTTAATGCTGGCAAACAACAGCTTCCTCTGTCCAAACCATTTCACTCCTCGCAAAGGCTGCAAGAACCACGAACACATCAATGTGAGCTGGTGCTTTGTCTGCTCTGAAGGTCAGTTTTGCCTTGCATAATAAAATTTATTTTGTGGCACTTTTAACTGAATAAGTAATGTCACATACATTCATAGGAGAAAATGTGAATTGTAGAAAACTAAAGATTACTCAAACATGTATGAATTATTCTGAATGCAACATTGTGTTTTAAATGAGAAGCGAAAACAGTTATTATAATATGATGAGAAGCTCTTAAAAGTCTATATTACATAATATTTATCATTAAAAAGTAGCCCTAATTTGAGTGCGCTGCTTGTGGTTTTGTAGGAGGCAGTCTTCTGTGCTGTGAATCCTGTCCTGCTGCTTTCCACCAAGAGTGTTTAAATATTGAGATGCCCCAGGGCAGCTGGTTCTGTAACGACTGTAAAGCGGGAAAAAGACCCAGAATAAAAGACATACTGTGGGTCAAATGGGCGCGCTACAGGTACAGTCACAACTTTATTCAGACATTCACTGAGATCTGAAATCACCAGACATTAAACCTAACCATATAACTTTCAGATGGTGGCCAGCAGAAGTCTGCCTCACAAAAGATGTCCCAAATAACATAATGAAAATGAAGCATGACGTTGGAGAGTTTCCAGTGCAGTTCTTTGGCTCAAAAGACTTTGTGTGGACATATCAGGCCCGGGTTTTCCCTTACATGGAGGGCGACACACATAACATTGAAAAAATGGGCAAGGGAGCTGATGCGGTGTACAAATCTGGTAAGTTTTTCAATCTATTAAAATCTTTTATTTTCTACTTCTTTCATTGGGAATAGATATTTTAAATAATGCATTTGTTTTCAGCCCTCGCAGATGCAGCAGAAAGATTCAAAGAACTTCAAACTGAAAAAGAAATGAAACAGCTCCAAGAGGTCAGAAAGAATGACAAGAAACCACCACCATATAAGCTGATAAAGGTAACATTAATTTATTTTTTACTCACAGTTCCTTAGCAAATCATTAATATCATGTTTGACTGTCACAATCTGCAATTGTACTTTATTATTTAGGTCAACAAGCCAATTGGTAAAGTCCAAATCATCACTGCAGACCTGTCGGAAATACCACGTTGTAACTGTAAAGCTTCAGATGAGAATCCGTGTGGTCCGGACTCGGAGTGCATCAATCGGATGCTGTTGTATGAATGCCACCCTCAGGTCTGTGCGGCGGGAGAGAAGTGTCAAAATCAGGCTTTCATGAAACGGGAATATACACACGTGGAAATATTCAGGACCCTTTCTCGTGGCTGGGGTTTGCGTGGTGTGTCGGACATTAAAAAGGTATGTCAAAATGTGCAAACGGCATCAGTTTTTATACAGTTTTATGTTGTAGTTATTGATGTTTTTTATCTTATCATAGGGAGCTTTTGTGAGTGAATATGTTGGGGAGATGATCGATGAAGAAGAGTGTCGGGCGCGAATCCGACATGCACAAGAGAATGACATCTGCAACTTTTACATGCTTACACTGGACAAGGTCTTTCTGATGTTTCTATATGGCAAAACACAGATTTTGAAACTGAAAATAAATACTGATACTTATTACATTTGTGCACAGGATCGAATCATTGATGCAGGGCCTAAAGGAAATGAGGCTCGCTTTATGAACCACAGCTGTCAGCCCAACTGTGAGACTCAGAAGTGGACTGTGAACGGGGACACGAGGGTGGGGTTGTTTGCACTTCAAGATGTTCCAAAAGGTACAGCTTTTTTTAAGTGACATACAACACAAAATACAAATTATTCAAATCCTGGACCGGTGTTAACGGTCTTGACAAAATTGAGAGATCCTTATCCTTTTTTGTACATATAAGTGTTGAAGCCTTATTGGTTTTCCTATTTGTAAATAGTCTTTACTACTTTACTATTTGTGTTAGATTTAAGCTATGTTTAATAGGCAAGGTTTTTCAGTATAGTTTATTTAAAAATAAAATGTGTAATTAATCATTATCAATAATTAATAACTATGGACAGCTCGTTTTAGTCCCCCTAGTAGCTGGTGGGGCTTTGTCCATCTGTTCACTTTGCTTATGCCACAAAACTGTACAGATTTATAAAATGTATTCATCTATAACAGGTGTGGAGTTGACTTTTAACTACAACTTGGAATGTCTTGGCAATGGGAAAACTGTCTGTAAATGTGGAGCACCAAACTGCAGTGGTTTCTTAGGCGTTCGCCCAAAGGTAAAAGTATTATTATTTTTGACAAGTCATCTTATCCAAATGATTTACAGCGTTTTAAGATTATTACTATCCATGTGTAGAACCAACCATCAGTTGAGAAAATCAAACTAAAAGAAGGGAAAAAGAGGGCGTACATGAAGAAGAAGAAGCAGGAAGTGAAGAAGGAGAGAGAAGACGACTGCTTCAGTTGTGGTGATGGAGGGCAACTCGTGTCCTGTAAGAAACCAGGCTGTCCCAAAGTCTACCATGCAGACTGTCTCAACCTGGCCAAGAGACCTGCAGGCAAGTGCACTACTACATATGAAAGTATTTACAATTTACATCTAGAATTTTATGAAAATATTGACAATTTACAATAACTTTTACTTTGATACCACCACATTCATCAAAGACTGGAGATTGTAAGGTACAGTTTTAGCAAAGGATATATGAATAATGAAGTTAAAGGTGCACTTTGATACCTTTTGGGTCCACTACCTGTTAGTCTCCATGGAGATGTTATTGCTTTGCCTGGGGTGCACGGTGGCAGAGCAGCTAGAGCTTCTGCCTCTCAATAAGGAGATCGTGGGTTCGAATCCCAGACCACCCCAACATCGTGGTTTCGAATTCTGAACCACCCTAACATCACACGATCTCTCTGGGTGGAGTCTGCATGTCCTCCCCGTGTTACCGTGGGTTCTCTCCGGGTTCTCCGGCTTCCTCCCACCGTCCAAAGACATGACTGTGTAGGTTAATTGAGAACTCTAAATTGCCTGTAGTGTATGAATGTGAGAGTGAATGGTTGTCTGTCCTTGTCTCTGTCTCTCTGTGTTAGCCCTGCGACGAGTTGGCCACTGTCCAGGGTGTACCCCGCCTAAGGCCCAAAGTCACTGGGATAGGCTCCAGTCACCCGCGACCTCTAACGGGAATAAGCGGTAGAAAATGAATGAAAAAAAAAAGAATAAATGCAAGATAGATATTGGAACATTTCAAGCAAAGCAATAACATCTCCATGTAGACAAGCAGGTGGCCAACTCACCACCAGAAAACTTTTTATCTAATTAAAATGACCCAATGAGCATACTAAAACATTAACAACCATATCTTGTTTTAGGACGCTGGGAATGTCCTTGGCATCAGTGCGATGTCTGTGGTAAAGAAGCTTCCTCGTTTTGTGAAATGTGTCCCACCTCGTACTGTAAGCAGCACAGTGAGGGAATGCTCTTCAGCTCCAAACTGGACGGGAAGTTGTGCTGCAGTGAACACGACCCCTGTGGGCCCGACCCGCTCGAGCCGGGGGAAATACGCGAGTACGCCCCAGACGGAAACTCTTCAAAACCCAGGACTGCAAACGCTGCCCACAACAAGTCCTCGGCTGTTCCAAACTTAAAAAAAGCAACGTCTTCAACCCCCGCTGTCAAACTATCTGTCCAATCCCAACACGAACCTCCACCGCGGCTTTACATCAACACAAAAACTGCTACCTCCAGCTTTGTTCCCAGCAGCAAAGCCTACCTCACAGACAGGACTGAGGAGTTCTCGAGCTCATCCTCCTCGAGAGACAAAGAGGACGGGGAGGTGGAGGATGGAGAGGTGTGTAGTATTCAAGTGGAGGAGATTGAGGATGATGATGATGATGATGATGATGATGATGAAGACGATGATGAAGATGATATCGACGATGAAGATGACTCAGAGGAGGAGGAGATGGAGATTGTGGTGGACGAAGGGGACGACTTGGAACAGAGTGAGGGAGCGTTCAACACTTGGGCTGGTGAGGATGGGGAAGATGAAGATGTGGATGATGATGTGGAGGAGGATGAAGAGGTGGAGGTCTGGGAGTCGGATGAGGAAGTTGACAGTTGACAAGCAAGAATAGGAAAGAAAGAACACGTGTACTGTTACAAATAGTTTTTAAAAATGCACTATTCATAAAATACAAAAACAAAATAATCAACAATAATTACCTTTACATTGACAACAACCAACAAATTACACTAACATTAATCAACACTGAAGAGTTAAATCCTGCAATTATCAATACAAAGGACTGTAATAGTGATGAAAAAGTAGAGGGACAGTTAGTAGTTTACATATTTGATGTTATTTTAGCCTGAATTACAAATGTAACAGTCCTTATTATAAACTTGAACAAATTGATATGACCTCAAAGATCGACTGCACTGTAGTAAATAGAGCATTTGTAATTTCTTTTAAAAAGTGCTTCATATTTGAGCGCTCCTCTTCAAGGCTTCACAATCTTACTGCCTTCTCATCCCAAGACTGCAGGACTGACACTGGGGATATATTCTGGTGCTAAGCCTCTCTTTGTACTTCTGTAAACATGTTTATTTGTGTTTGGTGCTGTTATGTATACTGTTCTTTCTCACAATATTGTTTACATTTTTTAGCTTTTTTACTTGAGTATAAAAAGTTGAAAAGTTTCTTCACATCAGTCTCTCACTGTGTCTTTTTTATGTTTTCAAAGAACACATTTATAATGTAGCTATGCAAATCTAGTGGACATTGAAAACCACTTAAAATGTTGACATAGAAAGATGAACTCGCAGAAATGTCTGTTAAGTGATTTATTCAAATCAGAGCAGAGGAAACAAAAGCCAGACACACTCTCCGCTAGAGGGCACACTTTTAAAGTCAGTGGAACGTGAGCCGGATGTGACGTACAACTGCAGAAGTAAAATGGCGACCTCGATAATACGACGCAGGGGAAACTAAAAACAACTCAAGATTTTACATTTAAACTGTTGTTTCCAATTTCTGCGGTGTGTTGGAAGAAGAAAGTAACTGAGTATGTGTTTTGCATTCATCTGAAAAGTCGTTCAATGCATAACTAAAGGTTTTGTAGAGATACATGACTTTACTCACAGGTGTTACTCGGTAGAATAATTCACAGCATTAGGTAGAGGTAAAAGTGTATATCGTTAAATCCTCCTAGCATTTGTTTATATCTAGTATTAAATTCAGCCTTTGTGATGGATCAAGGGTCAAGCATGACTGAAGAAACCACCAATGCGAGTTCAGAGGGCATTGTGGGCCTAGACGAGCCCAAGAAGATGACCCGAGAGGACTGGAGGAAGAAGAAGGAGCTCGAGGAGCAAAGGAAGCTGGGAAACGCTCCTGCTGAGGTCGACGAGGAGGGAAAGTAAGTACAGCTTAAAATAAACAAGCAATAAAACTATATAACTCATGTAACGTGTATAAATCAAATGCATTTACTTTTCTTAGGGATATCAACCCTCACATCCCACAGTACATTTCATCAGTGCCGTGGTACATTGATCCATCTAAAAGACCAACATTGAAACATCAGAGGCCGCAGCCTGAGAAACAAGAACTATTTTCTACTATTGGAGAGTGGTACAAGAGAGGTGTGCAAGAGGTATGTTAGTAGGACTTAGAATATCAAGCTTTTGATCATATTGATCATGATTATTATTATATTATTATCATATGGCAAACAGGTGCTCTGTACATTAGATAATAAAATTACTTGCAATGTGAATAAAACTACATTTCTTGGCCTCATCCTTTAAAGAGCACCTGTTTGCTGTTTTTGCATATCCATAGAAGCACAAATCATTTCGTTCAATTCATTTCTTTTCTTTCTAGACTTTTATTTAGTGCCATGAAAAATAAAAATACAGTAACATTTCTTCCCCAATAGTCTGAACTCTCATCTAAACCATATGCATTTACTGACAGAGGATTAGCTGACGACCTCTTTATTTAAAAGACCCACAACAAACAACAAATGACTGACTCTTGAGTTCCGTTAATTGCACAGCCTTATTTGTAAATTGTGTTTACAATGTAGATTTCAGGGCTAAACATCAAACTTTAAAAGTATTTGACTCTCAATAACGTAATTCGATGTTGATTTCAGAATTCTGTTGTTACCAAATTCCGAAAAGGAGCTTGTGAAAACTGCGGTGCAATGACGCACAAGAAGAAAGACTGTATGGAGGTCAGTAGACGAAATATTATTATTAATTTCCTTTGGTTATTCACACATCTGTTGACATCTCGTATAAATATCCTCACAGAGGCCAAGAAAAGTTGGTGCAAAGTTCACAGGCACGGGTATTGCTGCTGATGAACACAGTCAAGTCAATCTGGACTTGGACTACGATGGAAAACGAGATCGTTGGAATGGTTATGACCCTGAAGAGCACCAGCGCATTGTTGAAGAATATGCTAAAGTTGATTTGGTACAAGTCAAAAGCTTACTGAATGTGCTACACATCTAATTTTACTCAGTTTTTCTTTCCTTCAATGAATGTTTATTTTTTCCAGGCCAAAAGGACACTTAAAGCTCATAAGCTCCAAGATGAGCTGGCATCAGGAAAACTTGATCAAAGTGTGAGTTGTATTGATAAAACACCACAGCTAAAAGATCCAGTGTTATCAAGAAGAGCAACAAAACAACATGTTTCTATATGTTTTAGGAATGGGAACATGACAGTGAAGGGGAGGATGAAGACAAATATGCAGATGACATCGATATGCCTGGACAAAACTTTGACTCAAAGCGCAGAATTACTGTCAGAAATCTGCGCATCAGAGAAGACACGGCTAAAGTAAGAAATTGGCTTCTTCAAATAAAAAGGGGGGATATTTTGCTGCCTTGACTAAAATAATAACTTCACATAAATTCAATCATGTTTTTTTGTCTTTCTAGTACTTGAGGAATCTGGATCCAAACTCTGCCTACTATGATCCCAAGACTCGATCTATGAGAGAAAATCCTTACTCCAACACAGGAATGAACCCAGACGAGTAAGTATAAATGTGTATCTCTTGTATTATGGATTTTAAAATAACTGAAAACTATTATTTCACATTTTTTTCATAGAGTTGGATATGCAGGCGACAACTTTGCCCGTCACAGTGGAGACACAATAACCATGGCTCAAACACAGAGTAAGTTACAATTTCTACAGGCGCTTCTTAAATTAAACTTAACTAACTAAAGAAGACTTATTGTGCTTTGTTGGGGGTATTTGGTATTAAACTATAACAAACGATCATTATCATTATCATTAATCGGGGCGGGAATAGGGGGTAGGTGAAAAACATTTTCAGAGCACTCAAGCCTCAAATGCAGGACAAAGAAAGATTACGTAAAGATGCCTGAATCAATCAAATAAACCACTGCGGAAATAAATGATAGGAGGATGCTGTTATTACAACTTTTAGTTGAAAACCCATTTGTTGGCTTAAACAAATGTAATGTCTTGTACATTACATCAGTTTAAATATTATATATGTTATGTGTTTGAAATTAGTGTTTGCTTGGGAGGCCTATGAGCGAGGTTCAGAAGTCCATCTTCAGGCTGATCCCACAAAATTGGAGCTGCTTCATAAATCTTTCAAAGTTAAAAAGGAGGCTTTCAAAGAACAGCAAAGGGAGAGCATTCTGGAGCGGGTATGTAAAAAACAAAAAAAACAAAACGTATTTGAGTCCATTTACTGCAAGGTAAATAAAATAAAATATTTAACAAATGTGTGTTTGTTGCAGTATGGAGGCCAGGAGCACTTGGATGCTCCACCCAGGGAGCTACTTTTGGCCCAAACTGAAGATTATGTGGAGTATTCCCGTCATGGTGCTGTGCTAAAGGGGCAGGAGAAGGCTGTCGCTCGCTCCAAGTACGAGGAGGATGTGCTCATCAACAACCATACAGTAAGGAAAACATTAAAATGAATGTTATGTGTATATATTATGGATCTTACAATTGAGATTCTTTACTGCAGTGTATTTGGGGCTCCTACTGGAGAGATGGTTTCTGGGGATACAAGTGCTGCCACTCTATGGTCAAACAGAGCTACTGCACCGGAGACGCTGGAATTACAGTGGTACGTTTTCATTTTTCTTTGTCTGTAAATGTAAATGTTGTAAGTATTCATGTGTTTTCTCTTTTTGTTGTTAAATACAGAACTCGGATTGCACTCCATTTGAAGAAGGTCTAACCGAGCCTCAGAAAGAAGAGGAACCAAAGTCTCTGCTCGAGGTGAGTTTAAATAATGGAATCTACTGAAAAGAACAAAACAAAAGAAGGACGTTCTTTTAACACATTACATTTGAATATTCAGATGCATCGAGATAAAATGGAGAAGGAGAAAAAGAAGAAAAAGAAGAAGAACAAGAAGAAGCATGCCTCTGACAGCAGCGATTCTGAGGATGAAGAAAAGAAAAAGGAGAAACTAAAGAAGGTATTCATCACTTAAATTGTAGTAGAACTTTAATGACTTGTCACAATTTGGTCAATATTTCCGCTTTCACTTTTACCAGGCTCTTGAAGCAGAGGACAAACGAGTCAAACATGTGGATGCCATAATGCAGATTGATGAGAGGAAAAGACCATACAACAGTCTACTGGAGGTGAAGGCGCCCACAGAGGAGGAGATTGAGGCCTTCCGAATGAAACGCTGTCGACCAGACGATCCAATGGCATCTTTCCTCGGACAGTGACCAGTTTCTACTCAAAATATCCTCATAGACCTTATTAGAACTTACCCATGGATATATTGTCAGTCCATGAAGGATCAAGCTGAGACATCCCTTCAGACCTTTTGCCACTGAAATGTAAATTACATTGTTATGTAAGTTTTAGTTTTATCAACCAAAAAGAAAAATGTCTTTTCTGGGATTCACTCATGCAACAAAACCCTTGAGTGTTTTGTGTACAGTATGTGTTTTTAATAAAATGCCCCATAAGGCCTTTGCTCTGCTAGTCTTTGTAGTGTTGGTATTGACTGAGTATTATAATTTACTAGTTTTAGTTTTGCCATGGGAAGTTAATCTCAGATCTTTCCATTTTTTTCTAGCTACAGTTACAGTGGTTGCATAATACATTTTAAGGTGTGAGAATGACTTTTAATTTTAGAAAAATGTGCCATAAAAGGGCATATGATTTGAATTTGATTTGTAAATACTGTTGTGAAGTTACGCTGCATATCTGGGTTATGTAGGTGTGGAGTTGTTTCAGTTGTGCAACGCTGCTTCACTGACTGATTGAATGACCTCATGGTAGAAGTATTTGTGGCTGTGTACGCGCTCAAACCAGAGATGTTTAGGAGTCACTGCAACTATTCTTTTGGAGGACATTTTACCAGCATTTCAGAGATTCATATTGGTGACTAGGAAAAGGTCTTGCATACTAAGTAAAATGCCCATCGGCAATGTATTTTTAACCGGTGAGTCATTTTATCTATTGTTCACATGCATGTACTGTCACATTTTCTTAGCATTTGTTGTTGCATTACCAGGGTTTGTACATTGGGTCTGTACATTATGGAGCTTTCCTTCACATGTTTTTAATAGAAAAAACTTTGTCATGTCTGTCCCGGAAGGTGACAACAACTCTCAACACAGTTTTCACACAACTCATACATAAAATAAACTAAAACAACACAGCATACAACAAGTGGTTAGTGGTTTGGGTTCATCTGTTTCTGTTCATGGTGATAGGATTGTGTTTCTTTAGATCTTTACTTATTTTAAAGTAGGAATTAGGAAAAACAGTGACAGTGTATTATTTTTATTATCATTATCTTTTTCTCTACAGTCGTACTCTGGATGTGGCTTGCAATATTATTTTCAGTAATTTTTTCCCAGTCAACATCCTCCGCTTCAAGCAATGGTCGCAGCATCACACTTGACTCTTCACAGATGGCATGTAGTCAGGTCGGACCAGTTGGACCTGGAGGGGTTCCTGGAGCCACCGGGTCAGCAGGAACCATGGGCCCAATGGGTCCTCCAGGAGAAGATGGCCCTGATGGGAGAGATGGAGGCAAGGGAGCAAAGGGGGGAAGAGGTACTCTCATGGTGTATGATTATTAGTAGTAAATTAGTACATATTTTTCAGCTATTAATATCTTTTTTTTTAGGTGAATTTGGGAGACCTGGAAATCAGGGGGAGCCTGGTGTCAAAGGTCGCAAAGGTGCTTTTGGAAAGACCGGACCTCCTGGATTGGGTGGGCTCCGTGGAGCTCCAGGACAAATTGGAAAAGGAGGAGCAAAGGGAGAGCTGGGTGATGAGGGGGAACCAGGAGCACCAGGAGGCTGTAACTGCGACCTTCCTGCCCGCTCCGCCTTCTCTGTCGCAGTGACACAAAACTCCCCTGAAGAGCACCGACCCATTCACTTCAGACGCATTCTGCTGAATGAGGGAAATCATTACAATGCCAGCATGGGAAAGTTTGTCTGTGTTATTCCTGGAGTGTATTATTTTTCATATGACATCACTATAGGCAACAATCACCTGGCGATTGGGTTGGTCCATAATGGACACTACAAAATCAGAACATTAGACACAAACTCAGGGAATCATGATGTTGCATCTGGGTCTACCATTCTTCGCCTGCAGAGCTCTGACCAGGTGTGGCTGCAGATATGCAACTCTGGGCACAACGGTTTGTTCTTTGACCCCTTTTGGACTGACAGCACTTTTACTGGCTTCCTCATCTATGCTGAGCAGGACTATCTCATTGAGGCGGACAAAAAGGCTAATACCAAAGACAACGGGTCATAAAAGCTTAACACATTTTTTTCTTCTTTCTTTTTGAGATAATATTTCTGTTATTAGTGCACTTAATACAGCTCGTTCACAGACTAGCAGTGACCAGTTAACAAAAATGAACACAGGGTGGCGCAAGAGTAGAAACAGGCTTCTTGGATATTCAATCTTGAATATAAATGATAAGAAGAAACAAGAAAAACTCTCCATGTAATGTATCAAAGGGATGATTGGTTGGAGGGCTTATTTCCAAGACTTGTAAAATAGGCCTAGGGTGTAGTCTCTCTTTAGACTTGCCTTTGTTTTACAGTTGTGGTACACACGAAACTTCTTTAGCTCCAATTAAATGTCTGCCTATATGAAGCGTAACCCGTTGACAAGGGACTGCATTTGCGTTGTAGTCTTGTGGCTCCTCTAAAGAACTACAACTCCCAGAACGGAAGCTGCGCGTCGAGCGCACGAGCCTCGCACCGCAACAGCAGCAGCTGTGCAGCCGAGGAAGCTACTTTGTTACAGCGGAGCCGCCGTGGAGAAAACGGCTCTAGATAAACCGTAAAAAGTACCGGGAAAAAGGGCAAAACGGCACGGTTCTGCGCTCGTGGCTGTGGTTCGATGGTGGCAGTTGTTTTACTCACTTGACATTAAAAATCCCCTTCCGTTCCTCGACGCTGAAAGAAGGTTTTGTAAAGTTGCAGCCCAGAGTTGAATGAGGATGTCGGACTGAGGAGACAAAGGGGTCTGGGGGGCATTCCCGTCGGAGCGGTAAGTGCCACATGTTTTCTACCTCAAGATCCAAATTATTCCGCTGGATTGGTTTTTATTATAATAGTCTACTCTTCACGAGTTGCCTGTCGTTTTCATGGCACACATGCTTTTGAACAAGACACAGATTTAGGCTGCGTGCTTGTCTCTCAACTTGTGTTTTCTGCTGCTGTCTCGTGGTGTGTGAACTAAATGCTAAAAACGCGATTTGACCGAGATGTAAAATGTCATGTTGATGATGATGCCTGAATAAACAAAAAGACTCAATCCCAGACATGGCCATGTTAATTGGAAATGTTTTGACTGATTATGTTTTTCACAAGCCGCGTGGCTCAGGGACATTTAACAGAGCCATTTAAATTCCCCCGCAGAAGAAGCCCCTGCTCCAGGACCACAAAGTTAATCAGGACTGAGTTCCGACTCATTTACTAATGTTGATTCTTTTCTTATAGTTATGTTTATGAGGGAAACGTGACTTCTAGTCATAAGCTGTTATTTTCCACTGTCTTCCCTGGCTGATCAGATAACAATGGTGTTGTGGTCTAGCGCTGCCTTCAGCTCTTTAAGTCTTGTTTTGGAAACATGTGTTGGCAGGTAAAACTTGAATTTTCGGCTCTCCTGGATGGGAAAGATGGAGAGGGAGCTGCAATGGTGGAAAGGACAGCTGGCTGCAGATATTCATCAGTCTCTCCGCATCAAGGTGAGTGTGACTTACAGCACACCACATGCAGGCAGCGTTTTATTTGTCACTGTCACTGTTCACTTTATTTATTTTTCTTTTTTTCTTTTTTTTTTACATTGTTTTGTTTAGAATGGATGTTATGGAAATGTATGAAAACCAGGACCTTGGTGAATATGTACTATAACAGCAGCATGTATATAATGGTGTAATAGATCATTCAGCGCCAAGTTAAAAATATGTATTTTAACATTTGTTCTCATGTAACATCTTATAGTTTAAATCTAACACTGAATGTAATCATGCAGCCTTCTTATCTATTTCAACGGGATCTAAATTAGATTACATGTTAGTCAGAGCTCATTAATTGTGAATGTCTTAATTAACCTCGATGCATGATCATATTTCTTCCCATGTGTGTCTTTTAATGGAGACATCTGTCACTTGAGTGGCATCTCCAGGCAGGAGCAGAGCTGGTCCTGCCTGCGCCGTACACAGAGGCAAAGACCGGTTCATTTTTAGATATGAGCTGCTGTGCTAAAGTCTAAATATTATACAGGCTGCACTGACAGTGAGATGGGCATTTATAGTGCTGTAAATCAAGGGCCTGTGAGTGTCCATAATGAGTCATTGTCTTCAACTGCGAGTCGTTTTACACTCGATGACAATGTCTGACTCAGAAAGATCTGTCACAGAATCTGCATGTTCTCCACAAAGGAACACAACAAGGGCCTCATGTTGTTTTGTGTGCACCATACATTTGGTCAACCATTATCTCACTTGCTTACTCATTAAGAACAAGTCACCTACTATACTCAACAAAATGTACTGTTAATGTCAGGATGGCTGCATAGTACTTTATGAACAAACAATTGCAATTCTGTCCAAGTTGGGGCTGCTCCATTATTTAAACCATAATTGAAATTACAATTATTCAAACCATTAATGCAAACTTATGCTTGTTTTCCCAAATGAGGCTTAAAGTTTATAAAGAAGAGAAAGAAAGAGGAAGAACATCTCGAGCAGCTCAAGCAGTAGCTAAATAGTTGAACTACAAACAATTACTCTCTCCTCAAATGTAGAGATTTATTCATGGTGTGTCACGCTGCACTTGTGCTTGTAGTTGCATTTTCAATGCATAATTATTAGATTAAAACAGATATAATAAAGTAGGTGGCATATCTCGCACCAATAGACTGTTTTTACAACTAAAGGTATAATCTGGGATCAACTTTTCCACTCAAGCAAACGTATATGTGTGCATTTAACACTTAGAGTTACAATGCATTATTTGTTTAAGCATAATTCTAATTGATCAATTGCACAGCTCTAATCCAAATTCAGACACATTTTTGAAGATTAAAAAAAATACATGAACATGCGTAAGGTCAGTCAGTCTAGTTACTTTTTTCTTGTTGTCAAAGTAGAATTGTGTGCCAGGCAGAAGATTTTTAGTTCATGGCTTGTATTTTTAAGACCAAATTTAAAAACTGTTTTTTTTCTCCTGTTTCTGTGGATCTTAGATAAGTCAGATCTTAAACAGCGAGTCAATGTTTTTCTAAATGATCTATGGAGCAGTGTTTGAACAGTAACAGAGCCGTGGTTAAAAACTTCTCACTGGGCTCAAGTTTCCTTTGTGGCGCCCACTCCCTGTAGCCCTCGCTCTTAATGACGTTTGCTGCAGCAGAGCCCTGATGCGTCGCACGTGGAAAATGATCAGACATGCAAATCAGGCCTAGGCAGCTGTGGAATCTTTAATTATGATGCGGGTCCCCCACAAAGGCACCTCCCTCCTCCCCATGGTCCCCCCTCAACGCCCCTGCCGCCCCGTGCACCCAGACAGACAGATGGGACAGGCAGCGGGGCAGCTCAGAGTTTGGGACTGGTGCTGGTGCTGGACATAGTGATGGGCCTGGTGCTCCCAGGTGTGAGCTGCCAGGTTCAGGTTCAAATGTAGTGTCTTATCAGAGAATCATTCATAATAATTGCACTGTCACTAATGATTTATTTTAGTGGACTTGTCAGCGATTATTGTTGTATATTTAAGCTAAACTTGCTCTGAAAGCTTGGGAATGCCGTAAGAGGACAAAATGTTTGTTGCAGTATGTAAAAACTGAAGTCTGTCTGCTCATTGTTTTGTGTTTCAATCCAGTCAGATTGGGCACTTTTGGAATGGCGCATGACACAAAAAAATGAAATAAACGAAACAAAAAAAAGCTATATTCCCTGTGCAATTTGAAGGTGGTTTACACTTGCAGGCAGTATTGCATTATTATGTACTTTAAGGATTAAATCAAAGCTGGACATTTGTTTTGCTTTTTTATACCAGCATGTTCCTGAAAAAGAGCTCAGACATGTTTTCAGTTTTTCTCCTCTGATCTAGAGGACCCCTCGCTGTTTGAGCCTAAGTAGATTAATCTCTGATCCTCATTTAAGGTTTAAAAATAAAAGCTCTTTTTGTTTTTTTGCTCAGAGACAAAACCATTTTCTGCCAAAATTTTGATTGTTTGTGATGTGGTTTGGCTGGCTACATTAAGTGTTTTTTGTGGCTTGTAGTGACGACACCGCGGGCTGATTCAATGCTAATGTGCCAAGTTGTCTTCTTCCACTTTGAAACTGATGCAGTTAATTGAACATGAATGAGAGATGTGCTGTGGGTGGAAACTAATCCTGTGTGCCCCTCAGCCTCCATCCCACCCCTGTGCTCAGACCCCTGCCACCACCCAAATTAGCTCCTGCTCCCTGCCGTGTTTGCATATTCAATGAAATTACAATCAGACGACAACAGCATCATAAAGCCTTTCAGATGACAAATAAGCTTTGTCTTTACAATTATATTTTAGATGTTTTCTCTCTTATTGCAGTGTAACCCAGTCAGCAGGGCTCAGTGTTTTTGTGCAGTCTTTACACGTGGAATCTCTGCTGTTCACACTGCCCTCACGGCCTGTTCCTCTTCCCCACAGGAGCTGAAGTTACCTGTATACCGGGCCCATTCTCCGCAGATTGGCATGCGTCGCTATTTTGCCGACCTGTTGGCCATCCTGAGTAATCGCTACCAGCTGTGTCCCACGGCACGCCACCTCGCTGTGTACCTGCTTGACCTGTTTATGGACCACTACGACGTGGCCGTGAAGCAGTTGTATGTCATTGCCCTCTCCTGTCTGCTCCTGGCCAGTGAGTACACATACAAACCCACTTCAAAATCACAACAATCACCAGACACAATGGGTGAAAGCACTGAGTTTCAAAGTATTTTAGTAAATATAGCCACACAGGGACCTTGTTATATACCAGCTTCTGCACAACAGGTACTTATTTCTGGTGAGCTCAGAATAGCTGTGATTGTGGTTTTTGCACACAGTGTAAAGGGTGAAGTACTTCCTGAAGCAAAGCTTGCCTGAGTTGGGCACAAGCGCTAGTGCATTTTTCCTGAGCTCACAAACATGAAGTAGATGAAGATTCTGTTATTGCACTTATGAAACCCTGAACATTGACATGACCTGTACCCCCTCTCTCTGTGTTTAATATCTTATATATGTTAAAATACTTTACATTAGACAGCATATGTAGTTATATATATGTTGCTGTAAAGTTTGATCAGATTGCTAACCTCTCGAGGTCTTGAAATTCACATGTAAAATAATTCAGCATAATCCATGCCAAGACCATCTTCCTGTTGTTCTTATGCAAATGTGGTTGGTCTGTGTGGCCATTATTAGCATGTTTCTGTGTGGTGATTAACAGGCTGAGCTTTTCTGTACATTAATGCGGCCCTCGGCATCATGGGTAATTAGACTAATGATGCCATCGAAGTGGGAGTCTGGAAGCAAGCCCCATTTACTCGGGAGGGCCCTGTGCGCACATGCTTTACATGTGTGTGTGTGCGTGTCTCTGTAATCAGAGCAGACTGTGGTAGGGAACATTTGAATGAGACTTGAAAAAGGTTTTATTCAAACGTAATCTCTGGAGAGGCTCAGAATAGCTTTGAGTTTCTCCTGGTCTAATGCAGCAGCCTGCCCAGGTCAGAAGATCTTCATCGGCTCTGCTCCTGATGAATCCAATTTTATTGAATCTTTTCATTTGTGGCTCTCATTCTTTGGGCTCAGTTCTCTGCTGTGGCTCCTGTGGGACTTCATCATGATTGATGAGGGCTTGAAAGGGTGTTTGATTCTGACTTGTCTTGGTTTTTATCTCTCCTGAGGTGCTTTGGAATCTGGCCTAGTTATTGAAGTGCCTCCCCAGGTCCTGCCTTTGACACTCTTACATTGTCTGTTTTTTAAAAATCTTAGGGTTTCTCTGCCCACTTAATTAATCGTTGCCTCTTTTGTATCTCTCAGCAGTCTCTGTTTAATCCCGTTAGGCTGCTGTGTGTGCTGGAGCATTCATGTTGTGCATGAGGAGCTGTTCTTCAGTGGCAGTAGGAAGATTACACACACTTTTCCACTGATACAAGGATTAAGTTTGTTCCCAAGACAAGCTCTTTAATCGGAGATTCTCAAAGTTCTGCTGTTTTGATGTTTTCCTGACTCTTAAAACACAGCAGTTTGAGTGAATGAAGTGAAGAGTCTGATGGTGTGCCCTGGTTGTTTGGGCGCAGACCACCACAGCCCGTTTTGTGTTTCTTTGTTGCAGCTTGGTTTCTGATGCTCAGTGAAGCTGAATGGGTGATGCCTGCACACTGTGACACATTCGGACTGGGTCCAGGGTGCTCTAGAGAGGTCCTGAAGCCGGGGGAGGAGCTGTACGCTGAGGGGCACCTGCCATATGCTCCTCGAGTCAGGCCTCAAACAAAAGCCTGTCAGTGCAAACGGGAGGGGGAGGGGTGAGCAGACAGGACGCTGGTCTGAGTGGAACATGGATGTGTGCAGTCTGATTTTACACCCTCAAAACTCGCACAGTTCTGTTGTTTTTCTGACCCTGAGACACAGAACTGGGCTCAGGTCTGTTTTTCCACCTTGAGCTGCAGCGGTTCACCAGAGCACAGTCCTGGGACAGCAGCAGAGGCTTGTGTTCTTGGGGGGTGGGGAGTGAATGCACTTCAAAGGGCTGATGTGGAGCAGGAGAGCAGAGGGTGAGGTGGTGGTGGCAGTTCCAATAGGACATGTTAGAACTGAGCCTCTCGACAGGGTGCTCTAAACCTACACAAAATACACATTCCTCTCCTCTGGGAAGCAGCGTCTGCACTTTTTGTTGATGTGCACCTTTAGCTTGTTAAAAATGAATGGAAAATGCTTCAAAAGAAGTGCTTCTAAAAATTTCCTGGGCTCTGTCGTGGTCCAAAGGTTTTGTTTGTCCCCAGTGCCTCCTCCTTACAGGGCACACAGCGTCCTTGTGATGCCTGCTCATATACATACATAAGGCTGGACTCCCCTTGGTCACACAGGCATTTGCATGAGGGGTCAAAGGTGGCCTGGGGCAACAATGTGCGAGCCGCCGGGGCAACTAGAGCCTGTGATGAAATGTATACAAACTTCACAACCCAATGAAAGATGGAGCACAGGAAAAAAGCAGTTGTCTGCTTTCTGGGAGGCAGGAGTAACAAAGACTGTAACCCCCCCAATTTATAATTAATGTGAGCGGCGAGTGGAAGTGAGCCACTGAAAAGGAAAGCCACAGAGAGATGTGCTGATATTCATTGTTTGTTCTGTCAGTTGGTCTCGAGTTTCTCAACTTCCCCCATCTTTAAAGCCCCACCTCCTACACACCTGGGAAGAGCCTGCATCCCCTCTGCATCACCCAGAATCCCTCACCCACAGTCCCTCTGCCTACCCATAACTCATAACCCCTCTGCCTCAACCACAACCCCTCACCCTTCTCCCAAACAGGCCTATCTATACTCGTCAAGATTAATGGGGTAATGGATTGGTCACAGTATCATTTTAGGAACTACCAATAAAAAAATATTGTTTGCAGGTTAAAAGTACAGCTGCTACTAACAATTATTTAATAGTTTGCTCGTAGGCGATTATTTTTTCCATTAGTTGACTAGTCAGACGATTATTTCTATTGTACATTGCAACTTTTAAAACACATATTTAAACAAAAGAAAGGTAAAATAGAGTGACCGGAGGCTTCTAGATAGAGAATATTTACGAATTGGCATTGGTGATAATAAGACTTTTTTTAAAATTCTTTTGCTATTTTGATTTGATCGTGTTTTTGTCTTTGTTATAAAAGGTGTTTTATAGTGTGTATAGTCCAGATAATGATTAAAACTATCAAAATACAGCTGCGATTAAAATTTTCTTTAGTCGACTAGTTAGTTAATTGTTGCTGCCTTAAGAGCTAAAGCTACAAAAAAAAGCCTTAATGTAAAGTGCTTTTCTTAATAGTCTATGTTGCATCATTCAGCTAGTTCGTTTTGATAGCGCTTGTCACATACTTGAGTGACACTAATATATTAGACAATTTGTATTAAGAACTTCACTTTTAGACCTCTTCTCATAATAATAACACACTAATTTCTTATTGTGACATCCATACTAAACACTTGTACGTCTATGCATTACTCTGACTCTTACTGACTGACAGACAGCACTTGTAGCATGTGTGCTTGTGTCAGTGGCTGCGTCTCACCGATGATACATTCCAGGTAGAGTCCAGTCACCGCAGAGGAATGCAACCGACAAAAGACATTTGTATCAGTTAGTATCAAAATGGAAATTAAAATTGGCTCCAGTTGTCTATTGAAACAGTCTTTTTAGCCCATGACTCCAGGTTTTCCACAGCACTATTAAACACATGTTGTACTAAAGCCCAAGTAGAGTTTTGCCACTCATTGCTTTTTATTGCAGCTCTCAGTGGCGGCGGCCTATGCAGCTGACTCAAATGAAAGCACACACAGTTTTGCCTTACACCCCAGGGAGGCGCCGTGGTACAGTGCTTCACATCTTATATTTCTCCTTTGAAGTATTTTAAAGCCTCTTGCGCTCTGCCCCATCAGTGCCTGTTGTAAACCTGCACTAGTATCACAGTAACAATGAGCAGATAGACTCGCACTTTGTCTCAGTGTCGTTTTGGGAGGGTCCAGAGGAGACTGGAGTGTGTTTTATGATGGACGCAAACAGCAGCCCGAGAGCCCAGGAGGGTGAGAGAAGGGGCCTATTCCACAGCACTTCCTGTTCTGGTGCAGACGCCATTACTGCCTCTGCGCTAATTACCCTTCAGGCCCCAACACCCCTCCCCTCTGCTCCACCCGCTCCTGCCGACTCAAAGAGGGCTCGCAACTCCAGTGATAAAACTCACACTCAGAGGAAGGTGTAATACTCATAAGGATGCAAATGTCCCCCAACAAAATAAACCAATGTTGTCAAACAAGATGATAATAGAATAAATTGAGAAGGACTAACTTGTTTTAACACCTACCACTAGAATACATTGAGAAATTCTCCTCAAATTTAAATAATTTAGTTGAATTCCTTATTTTGAGTAAATATCACTTGTTGAAAATATTTGAAAAACATTTGCAAAAACAAATAATTGCCGTTTTGATAAAAAAAATTGAAGGCATGCAATTGATTCTTTGTGTAGTGCTGTTAGATTTAGTGCTAAATCTATTTTAGTGCAATTCAAATACAATTCCAACTCTTCCTGAGCAAATGCCCTCGACTATATTGTTACTAATAATGTGTTTAGACGATGGTATCAAAAAGCTGTTTTTGCAAATTATCTTCATTTACTTGGAGTGCTCAACTGGATCTCTTGGTCTTTATTTTGATGAAGAATAATAAAATTAAGATGGCCTTTATTTGGAATGCCTCTGATCTCTCTTTTAGCTATTTACAATGAGAAAATAAGCGATAGTTGTCTTGTTTTTGTAGTGCAAATAGAAAACTGGGCTATAGGGGGCTGTTATAGTCTTTTTATTTTATGGAAAACACTAATCAGCAAAAATACATTTCAGGGGAATATATTTCTGTTCATAACTTCTTATTCATCATTTCAACTGAACTTGCATAGACCTTTTATATCTCCTTCTTGATCTCTCTAATGTTTGGTGTAAGTCAGAGCCCAGTCTCGGTATCAGAGTAACACGACACCCCTCTCCCTCATTCTTAACTTTGTGGAGAAGAGGCCCAGTGGAGGCTGGGATTAAAGGCAGAGTGACTCCCCTTCATTGGCCACTGCCCCAGGCCTCAGGCTGTTGCTATGGGAGGAGGAGGTTTTGGGGCTGTTGCTATAGGAGGAGGAGGTCTCGGAGCTGTTGCTATGAGAGGAAGTGGTCTTGGGACGGCAGGGGGGTCTCTGACCTGGCCTGTCTTTAATATTTGTTTGTGTGTTTGAGAGAATGAACATGGCCCAGACTGCTCAGTTTTGCAGGAAGTGTACCTTGTGTAATCCATATGCCGGGGCCATACGCCATACAGAGAGCTCATTAGCCTCATGGCTGAGCTTTTGATCCAGATGTTCACTAATCACCTTATCTGTGAGTGCTCCTTTACACTTGTTGAGTCTAGTGTTATCTGGACATGTAGGTAACACTACAATGCTTATTTCTAGGAATAAATAAACCAATACATTTGTGGAAGGTTTTAATAGCTTGATGCAAAGCCATCTGTTTTCACCTGTGTGCTTCCTATAGCTAATGGTCTTGGAGTTCACAATATACCAGAGTGATGAGAGTACTAGTTTAAAATCAACTCTGGTTATCTGGAGCTTTGCAAACACACATAACCAGATTCCTGCTCCTTTTTTTTTTTACAATCAGTAGAAAATGTATTTCTATTTTTTCTGCTAATGTGGAGGCCCACTCATGAGTAGCACCTCCCTCAAAACTAAGCACTTGTGTTTCTCTTTTCAGGTAAATTTGAGGAGAAGGAGGACCGTGTCCCCAAACTGGAGCAGTTGAATTCTCTTGGCTTCATGTGCAGCCTGAACCTGGTGCTTAACAAACGGGACCTGATCAAAATGGAGCTGCTGCTGCTGGAGACATTCGGTTGGAACCTGTGCATGCCCACTCCAGCGCACTTCATTGACTACTACCTCCACGCTGCCGTGCAGGAGGGAGACCTGTACAATGGCTGGCCCCTGTCCTCCTTCTCCAAGACCAAGGCCTTTATGGACAAGTACACACACTATTTCCTGGAAGTGTCACTGCAGGGTGAGTCAAACACACAAACACTTAAATTTTTCAAGAAATACTTAAGTGTTTGTGTTTAACCACAGCACATTTCTGGTTCTTTATAGACCATGCCTTCCTGAGTTTCCGGCCGTCTCAGGTCGCTGCTGCCTGCATCGCTGCGTCTCGTATTTGCCTTCAGATCAGCCCCAGCTGGACCACGGCTCTGCACCTCCTCACGGGCTACACCTGGGACCACCTCACACAGTGCATCGAGCTCATGCTGCTGTAAGTACCAGATACCTGGAGCATATCCAACTGTACACTACACAAACTTTTAATTAGCAATTAAGAAGAAAACATCCTATCGAATCACCCATGATGCAAACAAGTGAAAATAATGTTTATGGCAATGGATTAGTTAAATTGAGTTCAATAGCACAGCAGCATCTGTACGTTTTAATAATGAGCACCTGTGTTTCACTGGAGGTCTGATCTTGTGTTCATCCTCCTGGTCAGAACTAAGTGCTGTGTTCTTTTGCACAGAGCCCACGACAACGACGTGAAGGAGGCCAATAAAAGCAAGTCCACACCACCGCACAGGCCGTCCTCACTGCAACCTCAGCCCTCCGCTCATCTCTCTCCGGTGTCTGCTGTTCAGAGACCCTCCTCCTCGTCCACCACCTCCACTCCACAGCTGCTCTTTCAGCCGGATGCCTTCCCACATATTTCCCAGCATTCCCCATCACTGTCGCAGCTGCAGGCCCTGGCTCCGGTGGTCAGTGTTTCTCAGGACTTCCTCCAGAACCACAGAATGGGTCTGTTAACAGCAGCTCCGGTCGTCCCCCCGGCGCCTACCTTTCCCTCGTACTCCACCCTGAGCTCTGGCCTTCAGCCCGGCTCCAGGGGCCTCCCTCTGCAGGGTCCCCTCTCCATGCAGATGGCCCTGGCTACAGAGCCGCGCCACTGTCTGAGCATGGCCTACAGTGGGGGATACCTGGGAGCCCACCACACCTTCACAGCAGGCTGCTTCGACAGGTGACGCCAGGAGACGGAGAGGGAGTGCACCGCCATGCTTGAGTCACAAGTTGCAGCCAAAAATCCTTTCACAGACCTCCTCTCTCTCTCCGTCACCAGCACTGCACCTTCAGCCCCCGCAAACCCCTCTTTGTCCCAGAGACGCCTCAAACGCAAACAAAGGGCCAAAGGCAAAACGGACCCAGTGGAAGTCATCACTCTGACGTGACCAAGGCTCATCTGTGTGAATGAAACTCATTGTTAAGGCCATATTTCACTGGTTTATGAATCTTCCATCACTGTGAATGAGATGAATCCTCCTCATTCAGTGCCTCACTCAGTTTGGTGAAACTGAGTCCATTTTACTTTAGGGAATCTCTCAGCACAACTTGCTGCTGTTTTAATTTTATTTGTTCTCATATCCAACATTAGAGGTGCTCAGTGCTCTTTGAAATTGAACGAGTTGCTTGTCACTGTAATTGACAGTTTTTCAGGTTATTGATCTCACCTGATCAGTCCCACAAGAGGGACCATATGTGCCCTCTTCTAAATGTTTACTCTCCAAAGTTAAACTGAGAATTTGGTGTTTCTAAATTCACAGCTTTTGTGATCCCAATGTCTCCAGCTTAGTTCAAAGATTTGAAGCCACTTCGATGTGACTGGACCCTCAGTGAAGAAGACTTGTGTTTGATTGTGTGTTGTACCGATGAATTGCTGCTGCCTTTTATATGAACTGTTGGTTCTGTCTGTGTTGACGATGTTTACATGAACCACTAAGTATCAGGGACTAAAATACTTGAATACGATGCCATTGAACCACACCATAGCTTTTATTTATAACGTCTTATTTTTCTTTTTTATTAGTGTAGATTTTATACCACATGGGACACACCAGTTCCACTAGTTTGTTTTGTTTGTACCTCTCTGTATTTTCCAGCTCAGGTTATAAGGGTAAAGACATTTCTATTACTCACAGTTGTGCTTTAAGTGGATGCTGTTGTAATGCGTCTGCAGGGGCTCAGGCTTCCCCTTTTTCATCACTGGACCAGAACACCAGCTACTGACTGAAAACAAACTTCTGTAGTAGTTGCTTTACTGATGCTAATTTCATTTGTGAAGTCTCTTTGGACACTGGACATCCTCTGCATCAGTGCCTTTCCCAATGACACCAGCTCACAAACCTTTACTAAATAGTTACTGACTAGCACACACAATGCGTTTAGTTTTGTACAGTTCAGTTTTTACATTCCTTCTCTCTATTTTTTGTTAGCTAAATGCTGTTTTGGTATACTGGATATTTGTTATTCTTTACTCATGGACAGATTTTCATAGGGGTGTCAAAAGTGCAATACATTATGTTCTGTTAAAACTGCCATCACTGTTTAGTGCACACCTCTGGTTCAAAGTTGTAAGTTATTTCTCATGTGTGATTTGACTTGCTGTTGCTTGGTCTATTCTATTGTTGGTGAATATGTTGCATATTGCAGCCACCAACATTGATATATAAACTGAATGATTTTTATCTCTGACTAGTTTCACCATTTTCCTCAACAAATACACACAACACTGGCAATAGTAATACATAAAAATAGAAATATTCATCTTATATTTTTATATCCTTTTGTAACAAACTTTAGTGTTGGTTAAGTGACACTGGTTGATTAAAAAAAGAGCTCATTTATCAAATGTGCCATGATAAAATAAACATACATTTGAACCAAACTGTTAATGGATCGTGTCTTTCGTTAAAACATGGCAGATGGGAATTGAGTGGCTTCAGAGAAAAGCCAAGAAGGAAAACATGACCTTTATATAGCTTATTGTCCAATAATAGTGAATAACTGACCAAAGTTTAGAGAATCAAAAACTGAATCAGGATTCAATACATTTCCTTTTTTGCATTTATTGAGTTTTTAAACATTATTAACACAACAAAAAAGAACACAAAGAATGGAATACGACCAGAGAGAGAGGGCAGGAAAAAAAAACATCCATATAAAATAAAGACACGCACAGTTCAAAGAAAATGTCCCATGTTGTCCAAAGTCTGCCAAATGTGTCAATTTTCCAATTAAGTCTGAACATCATTTGTTCCGTTTTTCTAATATCTATTATTTTGTCTGTCCAGTCCTTGATCGTTGGTTCAGATGGCGTCATGCTTTTTTTGTTTTTTTTGCGATGGCCTGTTTCCCTGGAGCCAAAAGAACACTCCAGAGATATCCATCTTATGCGTCCATGGCACAGGTTTTGAGTCCCAAATACATACAACTGAAATTAAGTGGAACTGTGATGTCTAAAACAGTCTGTAACAGGACAGTCCCAAAACACATGGTAATGATGAGCCTCCTGACAACCACAGTTTCTCCAGCAATTAGTATTGACCTGTGAATAGTGGACACTTTGACATGGTGTTATGAATTTTTAAGGTTAAAAAGCGGTCTCCAGCTAAGAAAATATGAAAACACGAGACAACTACGTGAAGATGATTAAGAGATTGTTCAGCTTTGACTCACATTCAGTTTTCCAGAAACAATGTGACCCTTCTTGTTTTGTGAACAAACAATTGCTCTGTTATCTGTCTACTGTATGTTATCATGAATGAATACAGAACACACAGGGGAGGCTTAATGATGATGCTTGAAAAGATATTGACATTACAGAAACTTGGCCTTTTCTACTCCCATCCCTGCCTACTTACTTGTGAATGCAGAGCATAGCAGTTTAATTGTATTTCAACAGACACACGGGGCATTATACAACATGCAGTAAAAGCCTGGATTAAACAGAAGAGTCTTGAGCTTTTGTTGACTCTTTCAAGCACAAATTAATGTGATTAAGTTGTTTCTTCAGTTTCCTTAGTTACCAAACACTATCAAGAAGCGTTGTCTTGTCTTGTTTGCCAAAGTCTGGTCACAGAACTGCAAGTAGCTTATCCAGTCTTAGGAGTTATCCAGTTGGTAATAATTGTAATCTTCCTGTACACTTGCCTCTGGAGTTCATTTGCCCATCTGTAGAGGGCGGGACTCTGGAGCAGTAGAATGCTGTGCTGGAGGCTGTTAATGTGCTAATGGTTCATTCTCTTGTAATCTATTCTTCCCCAGCCAGGCCTGTCATGTGTCCTGGAGGTGGAAGAAGGAGGTGGGGGTGCAACAAACATATCAACTTCTAATTCTCTCTTTGAAATTATTTTAGTTTAGCCAACTCTGCAGGGTTTTATCATCACAGCTGATAGGTAACAACTACCTGCTACTCATGGCAATTGTGTTTTATAACAACATTTTTGCACAGCTGGATACTGGGAGTAAGATAAGAGAACCTTTATGTTTTCCACAATGAGAACATTCCAGTGTTGAATTTTCAACAACAGGAGAATAAAATATGCAGTTTAAAAAGAATAAGAACAAAATATTAGAAAAAAAAAAGAATAGAGTTAAATCTAACGATTTAACAAAGTAACAGAATAGACTTACTTTTCATTGACTTGATCATGGCATTAATTTTATCTGTGTCCATGAAAACAAGACAGTGATATCACCAGGCAAGGTACAGGTCAGGTATGTGGAAAGGCAGTCACAGTAAGAATGCAGCTTTTTTTTAGGTGTTATTTGCAATATAAACACGTGTCATTGAGTAAAAGTAAAATATTTAAGTTTAACGCTTTGTGACAAGCAGGTCACGTACCCTTATCCAGAAAAGTAACAAAGTGCACCTTTAAGTGAGTGTAATCAACTCACGATGATGATGGTGATACCTGTTGGGGATAAGAGTGTTGTAAGGTATCTGGGGTTGGAATATGGGTTGTATTTCTCTTACTAACAACAAGACTGTGTTAGATCTAACGCAGTTTTAACCATGACAGTCTGGATCGTCAACCTGACAAACCCTGATATGCAAATTATCCAAAGACACATGCAAACAACTGCGAGCCAAAAAGTATCTGTTTTACACTGACTTACGCTGACAAAAGTGGTTTGATTTGACATAAGAATAAGAAGAAAATAATAAAATAAAAAAAACACTGGGTAAAATACTGTGTATTCTATGGTTAATGTCGATTAACTCCGTGGCTGTATATTTTTGAATGATTAGGGCTCTATCTAGTGGTGGCTATAAGATAATGCAATTCACAATTTCTACCACCTGCAAAGCACATCAATTAAAATGTGGATTTTATCTTTAAAATACTCAGTAAAGTCTAAATAGAAGCTAAATTAGAATATATATAGGAAACCGCTGGTATTTAGTACTTCATATCTGCTAAATTACTCAAGCCAAACCGATACAAAGACTCCTCACTCATTTCAAAATGTATAGATGAACTGTAATTGTACTAAAGTGCACTCACACTTGCACATGCACCACCTCAAAAGTGGGATTTAACCCAGAACTAAATTAAGATTAGAATGGGATCAAACAAAGTCTACATTAAGACTAAACTGGGCTCAAACCGGGACCAAACCGGTGTGAATGTATCCTGAAGTGTGTAATAACACAATGACATTCGCTTGGACTGTGGAGTTCATTTCCACATCACATAAAAGAGATCTTGGCTGGAGATCCATTTGTGTCAGTAATTAGAAAGGCAATCAAGAGCTATTTTAAAAATTTCAACCATATTGTTATTGTTTGTAGTCACCAACTTCAACAATACAGCATGAGGCTTTTTGTGAAACTTAACTCCCTAACTCAACAGAATCAACAACTGAACTGGCACAATGGAGCACAACCAGCAGTGCCCCTTGTTCATTAGTGGCAGGTTCACAATAGAGGTACCATTATACAGTATAGTTTCCTCATATATAGATTAATTTTTAATCAAAAACTGTTTTTCCGTATGGAACTAGTCACTGATGTAGCCCTCATAAAATTTAAGATGGAGGTACATTTGGCTCTGACTTTACCATGTCAATGTGAAGAAAAATGTTTTACCTTGTTTTGTTTAGATTCATTTATTTTTAAATAACACTCAATACTAAAACATAATGTGATTTATCAGTGTGGCACCACATTCTGAATTGCCTACACATAATTTACTAGCTCCTTGTGTAGTTGTCCCATGACATGTTCTTTCATGCAGTCTCAGATCCTCTTGTTCACCCGCTTAAACGTCACGCCCTTCTCCCCTGCAGTTACACACGTCTACAATCACCACAAAAGAAAGTAAAACAAATTTAGAGATTTTACTCAACAAATAAACACATTTAACAGACTTTAAGATGGCACTATTGACACTATACAATGTATGCAAAACAAACACACTTTTGAGGGATGTAATCTTACCATGATGAGTTTATTGTCAACAATCTCAGCCGTCAAATGGTACTGAGGGAATTGAATTGAAATCCTGCCACTCTCCATAATGACTGGGGCCTGTAGGTCAAGGTCAAAAGGCAAAACTATCAATATCCATCATCCAATATCCAGTAATTGTTAAGTGTTTTTTTTTCCTCCATCGGATTCACCCACCTTGAATTTGTCTCCTGTCATTGTAGAGAGCTCACACTCTTGGCCCACAGTAAAGGTGTTCGACCAGGTCCAGTTTGGGACTGTTTGAGTCCAAGTAAAGTTGTCCCCATCCTGTAGCACCTCTGTGATCACTTTATAGTCTGTCTTTGCATTGAGGAGCCCTACAAAGAAGAAGGTATACCTCTAAAATGTATAAAAGTATAATTTCTATGCATTTTGATTTACCTATTACTTCCAGAAACTCCACATAGTTTTCTTGACTCTCCAATTCATATTTCCCTGTGAAAGCCATGATGGAAAAGAAGTGGAAAGAAACCAGGCACAAGTTTATGACACATTAAAAAGGGGGCGAGGCCAAATGTGATCAAACCGCTTCCTCCTTTCCTCCAAATATTACCCCTCTATCAGCACATTAACCAACCAACAAGTGAACAAGGACAGCTGAAGTTACACAATGGCTTTTGTCACTGCTGCAATGACTTAGTAACTTGGAAATAATTTCAAGAATTCGTCTTGCTGTCACTACCATGTTTGTTCAGTGAGATATGAATGGGCTACAAGTCAGAGCATGTGGCAGAAGTAACAGAGTGAGAAAAAATATGGCATGAACACATCACAAGTGGAATGTAAATGTAATTCATGATGTCTAAATGACACCGGAGACATGCATATAACCAAACAGAACAAGAAGTGTGTGTGGAGAATGTCATGTCAATATCAATATACAGTATTTTACCAGGAAATTGTGTCAAAATGTTTTAGTTACAGCAACTGGTGTGACTGAAATAACTATACATTTTGTACTATGAAATAAATAATACATTTGAAGATCTCTGGTCTAACCTTATAGCCCCACTGTGTAACTTTTTAGCCAAATTGAAACGAAGCTTTATAATATAATTATTATTATTGTTATTCTTCTTCGTATTATTATTATTATTATTATTATAAATACAAATCTGTGTCCTTACTGTGAGTGGGCTTGCACCTCCACAAAGCTAACTCTTATTTGCTCTCAAAGTGAGAAGATGGACTGACGGAACACTGGAGACACTACAGGACTGCTTTGAGTTGACAGACTGGCAGGCACTCACTGAGCCCCACGGAGAGGACATCGATGGGCTTACTGAGTGCATCACTAGCTACATCAACTTCTGTGAGGACAACGTCGTCCCAGCCAGGACCGTGAGCTGTTACTCGAACAACAAGCCATGGATTACCAAGGACATTAAAATCACTCTCAACAAGAAGAAGAAGGCGTTCAGTGCGGGCAACAAGGAGGAGGTGCGAGCTACGCAGAGGGACCTGAGAGTGCAAATGAAGAGGGCCAGGAAGAAGCACGGGAGGAAGCTGGAGTGGAAGCTCCAGCAGAACAACATCAGGGAAGTCTGGAGTGGCATGAGGACCATCACTGGATACAAGCCAACCAGTGGTGGAGGCATCGAGGGCAGTGTGGACAAGGCCAATGTGTTTAACAGGTTCTTCAACCGTTATGACACTGCAGTCTCTGACCTCCTCCCAGAAGTCTCTACTGCAGAGCGGCAGCCAGCAGCCACTCCTCTCTCCCTCCCTCCCCCCACCCCTCTGCAAGACGGCCCCACTCACACCTCGTCCTCATACCCTCAGTCTGACTGCACTCTCCTGGAGATCACCGGCACCCCTCCCCCTCCTGACATCTCCACTCTGACTTTCACTGCTGACCAGGTGTGGGGACAGTTGCAGAGACTCCGTGCTGGAAAAGCTGCAGGCCCTGATGGCGTGAGCCCCAGAGTCCTGAAAGCTTGTGCCCCCCAGCTCAGTGCAGTTCTGCAACAGATCTTCAACCTGAGCCTGAGTCTTCAGAGAGTCCCCCTGGTGTGGAAGACATCGTGCCTCGTTCCTGTCCCAAAGACGCCGCGTCCCAGCGACCCCAAGGACTACAGGCCTGTGGCACTGACCTCCCACGTCATGAAGACTCTGGAACGGCTCGTCCTGGAGCAGCTGCGACCCATGGTGCAGCATCTACAGGACCCTCTCCAGTTTGCCTACCAGCACCACCTCGGAGTGGACGACGCCATCATCTACTTGCTCCACAGAGTCTACGCCCACCTGGACAAGCCGGCTACCACTGTGAGAATCATGTTCTTTGACTTCTCCAGTGCGTTCGACACCATCAGGCCGGCTCTGCTGGCTGAGAAGCTGGCAGCGATGCAAGTAGATGCCCCTCTGGTGTCCTGGATTGTGGATTACCTCACTGGCAGACCACAGTATGTGCGGCTGCAGAGCTGTGTGTCTGACAGTGTCATCAGCAACACCGGGGCGCCGCAAGGGACCGTCCTCTCTCCTTTCCTCTTCACCCTCTACACCACAGACTTCAACCACTGCACAGAGTCCTGCCACCTTCAGAAGTTCTCTGACGACTCTGCAGTGGTTGGATGCATCAGCGGTGGTGATGAGAGGGAGTACAGGACTGTGGTGGACAACTTTGTCACCTGGAGCGAGAACAACCACCTTCAGCTCAACGTGACGAAGACCAAAGAACTGGTGGTGGATCTGAGGAGGACCAAAGCTGCTGTGACCCCCATCTCCATCCAGGGGTCAGTGTGGACATTGTGGAGGAGTACAAGTACTTGGGGGTGTATTTGGACAATAAACTGGACTGGGGCAAGAACGTAGACACTGTCTACAAGAAGGGCCAGAGCCGTCTCTACTTTCTGAGGCGGCTGAGGTCCTTTGACATCTGCAGGACGATGCTCAGGATGTTCTACGAGTCTATGGTGGCAAGTGCCATCACGTATGCTGTGGCCTGCTGGGGCAGCAGTCTGCGCGTGAGGGACACTAATAGACTCAACAAGATCATCAAGAAGGCCGGACATGTGGTGGGGGAGGAGCTGGACTCTCTGACTGTTGTGTCGGAGAGGAGGATGTTGTCCAAAATCAGGACTATTCTGGACTTTCCCTCCCACCCGCTCCACAAAGTGCTGGTCAAGAGCTCATTTAGCAACAGACTGTTACTGCCACGATGCTCCACCGAGAGACACAGGAAATCATTCCTGCCTGTCGCCATCAAACTACTGAACTCTGTGCTGTAAATCCGCTTGTGAAGTCATTGTGCAATATTAAGTCCACTGTGCAATATTAAGTCCACTTATATACACAAACTGTACATGATCATGTGAATATGTAAATAGACAAGGATAGTAGAGTTAATCTTATTGTAAAATTGTTCATATCGGGGGTTTAGTTGAGTATTGTTCATATCGGGGGTTTAGTTGATTAATAAAGACACTTATAAGTTAAGTTAAATGGGGTAGACATTATATAGAGCTATTGTATTTTATTTTTATTTTCTATATATCTTATATTGTTTTAATACTTTCTGTCTCTACTGGTCGGTTGCACATGTAACGAAAAGAATTTAGCCTTGGGGATAAATAAAAGTAATTCTGATTCTGATTCTGAAAGAGTCTCCTGCTAGTTTCCATGGAAATGTTCTTCAACCAGCTAAAATGTTCCACAGTAAATCATAAAATTTACCTGAAATCTATCTCTATGAAGAATATTCTGAAGTAGGACTTTACCTTCTTCGTGGAATCAAGCAAACAACTTTAATCCTACATAAAGTATACTGTGTCACTTGAAAGAAGAATCCCTAAAATTAAATTTAAAGATTTAACATAACTGCTTTTTGTCAATGTCAATAGCAAGTCTGAAGAGTAGAGCAGGGTCCCCTTTAGTAACAACATGGGTTGCACAGGCTTTACATGTGCATCTTTTTATGTAAAGTTTTATGTAAAGTTGACCCTAACCCCTAACACTTGAATCCAATGTAACAATGATATCACCATTGAGAATGTACTGAAATTACATTAATATTATTAGATAAGGGTACTTCCACTATTGACTTGTTCAATATGCTGGTGGCTGAAGCCTATCCCAAAAGTCAAGATTGTGGATCCACCTCATCTGTTTTCCCACACTAAGCAAACAATATAAAACATAGTTGAAGAAGGATAGCTCTGGAGATGCAGTGGCTAACAGGACCGGGCCAGAATCCAGACAGATTTGAGCATCAACAGATTGAGATTTGATAAGTCCATGCCCAAAAAAACATGAACGACAAACAGAACCAGAGGCAGAATCCAACAAAGAAAGCTATCATGAAGCCAAGCCGTCTGGTGGACATTCTGCTGAGGTGGAGGAGAGGGTCGGACACAAAGCAACTGCTCAGATTATAATGGACAACGTGCAGACACATCACACACCAGACAGACAGCAGAATATGGACTTGGCAGGAGTTATGTCCGAAACACCAGATGTCCTCCGAGCATTTCAGACTGTAGCACATCATCAGAAGTCCCGAGGCTGTGGATCTGTGCACTGTTAAAGATGATGAGCAGGTTTCCCAGGAAGGAGACAACGAAGGGAAGCAGTGATGCAAAAGAAATGATGACAGCATTGGTCTGGAAAAGGATTTTTAAGTGGTTGATACTGCTGCCACATTAGTACTTTATTAAATGTTAAAAGAACATGAGAAAAAACTGTGAAAGTGTTAGTAATTAGGAATTCTTGTGTTTTTAATAGCATTTCTAGAATTATACTCAATTACTGCAAGAGCAAGTTTAAAAATCTACTAAAAAGGCACAATTACCCCAAAAACTACAAAATTCTTAATAATAATTACTGTTATTATTAGTTACTTTCCACCCCTGGAGTTTTCAAATTCCAAACATTGATTGGCCTTGTTGGAGCTCACTGATCTCAAATGACCACTCACAAAAGAATAAATTTAAGCTTAAGGATGGTGATGGATCGATCATGTCAGTTATAAAAGGATAATAGTTGAATATGTGAATCGCTTGCCTTGAGATTGACTCAATTATGGGTCAAATATGACAGACATTTCCAATCAACATCAGTGTCTTCTTTCTTTCTATACTGACTTTATTTTAATGAGGACAGCTGGACATAACTTTCAGAAGTCGGACTGTTCTATTTCAGGCAATGGCACAGATTTGTGAGAAAAAAAAAATCCACGACCTTTGAACGTGATTTTATTCCTGTCTCAATCACATTCTGGTACAGCAACAACTTCTTCAACACTGGACATCAAACGTATATCATTATTGTGCGCACAGTAGAGAAAGTTTTACTTAATATATACAGTAACACGTATTTATGAACAAAAAAATTGTGACGCTTTCATTAAGTCAACCACCAGGACATTTTCAGTTCAAAGCACATGTACTGTATGTAGCATATGATGATCCCATTTTGCCTCTTAATAGTTCATAAAATGTCATGCATGTTCCCAAACGTCTTTCTGTTCTCCATTTAGGCCTACAATAAAATGGAACATATGAGTTTACAGCAGCAGAATAAACATCTCTATCAAATACTGACCACAAACAGACCACTGACCTCCATGTGAGAGGTGACACGCATCAGGTCGGCCTTATGACCACTGACATGAAGAACCGGAGGATGCCATTATTGAACCATTTTGCCCTAAATTAGACAGTGCATTGTGTTGCTCTTATGAGGTGTTCCTGTTCAGGGTTCAAAAAAGTCCAAGGCGGGACAGTGGAGAACAGATGATGCACCGCTGTGAATGGATGAAGATCAAAATCACCGTTCACAACACAAATCCCTGACCACCGGATCAATTGTTATACTTGTAATCCAACACACGCCGTGATCACACTTTGTCCACAGACACAATGCTGTCTTTGTTAATGCCTGTCTTGCCTCTAAATTTCCCAAAGGAGAAGGAAAACACATTGACAGTCGCATCGTTTGTCTTCCCTCTGGTTACCTCTGGTTTGACCACCACAGGCTCACAGTCCGTGGGCGTTCCGGGAAGCAGGCTGGGAGTGGATGGCGTTGGGGTGCTCGTGCCCCACAGGAAGAGCGCCTCTCCTTCAGGACATGGAGCCAGACCTTTGCTTACGTAGCTGGGACTCGGGCTGGCGGAGGACAGGGTGTGCTGGCTCCCGTTCAGACAGCCAGAGTTGTGGTCGGCGGAGTCTTTTCGGAAGTGCCCAGATGAGCTGATGTTGGATGAGCGGTAGTTGTAGGCCTTCCATCCCGGGCGCTTCCTCTGATGACACTGGCAGCGGAGGATGCGGATGAAGGCCAGCTTGAACTCGCGGTTGTAGCAGGGGTAGATGATGGGGTTGAGGCAGCTGTTGAAGTAGCCCAGCCAGAAGATGACTTTGAAGAGGACCTCAGGAGGGCGCAGCTGCACGTTGAAAGAACCTAAAGACGGGAGAAAAGTGAGCACCTTGGGAAGAAATTTATATTTGCTGTTGGTAACTTGTGTAATTGTTTGTGTTTCATCTTACAACTACCTTTATCTTAACTCATTTTTAACCAGTTTTTATCTTCATTCTTCTCTACATTCTTTTAAAGTATAATTTGTAAAGATTATTTGATGCATCTTTTCGGTTTTGTTAAGCACTTTGAATTATTTTGTGTACAAATTGTGCTTTACAAATAAAATTGCCTTACCTTGTCTTACCTGACCAAAACCAAGTAAAATCCAGAAAAATAATGGAATATTGTACTGTGCAACCAAAGTTTTCAGTGCATTATTTTAGTTTTGGTGCTGCCTACAAAAAGCAAACTATCTACCAATACAATACAACATTGTGTCTTTGACACTCACCAGCAGAGGGCATCAGTTATTTGGGAAAAGATGTAGTATGCAGTTGCAAGGACTACTCAGAGTCGTTTTTGGACACCACTTTTACTTCTACTTGAGTAATGATTTGTTTGAAGTAACATTACGCTTACTTGTTTTGGTTCCTCTTCACACTGTGAGGCAAGTGATATGATTTAGTTTTCTCTATTTTTTTGCGTTCATTGTTTAAAAATACCACATTTTGAGCATTATGTAATGTTTTGTCCATCTCACTACAATAACTTCAAATCATAAATGCTTCAAAGATTTTATGTCCAGACAGTCTCACAATAATTTTTAATTGCAGTACTACCCAGCTACTTTTTTACTCTTGCTTGAGTATTTTTCACTTAGGAATATAATTTTGAAGCAACGTTACTTTTACTTGAATAAAACGTTTCTACCACCCCCAAGAAGACCTCACTAGACCCAAACAATCTATCTTGTGTTGCTCCTTTTTGTCTTCAACTTCAAGACATTGCTGTTTTTAAGTCTTGAACTTCAATTAATGAAGAAACTTTTTCTTTCTGTGGTTTTAACAGCTATTGAGTTTGAGGAACAAACAAATTGATACAAACTCCCACACTCATTTGTTGTTAACAAAGCACATGCACCACAGGCTTCTTCTCTTATTAGAACGAGAGTAGATTAAAGCAGAAAGCTAAACCTGCTGAATAAAACGAGAAACAAGTGACTGGTGGCAGAGAAGACTTGTGCTGTGTTTTTAAATCTATTTCTTTACAACAACAAAACACAGAAGTTAATTATGAAAAATATAATCTAAAGTGCAAAGCATCTTTTCTTAAGATTTTCAACTGTCATTTGTAAATCTGACTTCAGTGCTCAGCTGTCATCTGGCAGCGTGCACAAACAAAAAGGAAAGAGTGACAGATTGAGTGCTGCTCAGTCGTCTGTCCACTCAACAAATGGGCTCTTTTTAGCAGTTTGTAAATTCACAATATTAACTGGTTAGTTGCATAACATCACAGCCGATAATAATTAGGATTCAAAAACTCAACTTTAAGTACATAACGTAAGAAGTGACTTTATTTTAGCCATATGTGATTTCTGTCTTGATCTAGTGCTGATTTATTTCAAACCAGTCTTGAGAACAGGCCCTGAACTAAAATAATCTCCCTATGTTGATTTAGTTTTATTTGATAAAGATTATTTTAGGAACATTATGGGACAGCATATCTATGATGGCATATTATTATTAGGGTCATAATCTGTATTTTTAATAAAAGCGTGTTATTTTAGGGACATTGTACCTTCTCTGTGTACATGGGGGCCCCTTTATGTCTCGAGGCCCCTGCTGTAACTTAAGCATGAGTCACTGTGGGGGCCTTTCCACACTGACCAACGATAAAAGAGCAGGAAACTACTCTCAGACTTTCTGTAGACAGACTTATTTGTATGTTCAAGGTTTTGTGTGAACGCTCTCCATATTTGTGGCCCTTTAAGGCATTTATGTTGAAAGGATATAGCCTGAACAATAGCCCAGAGATAACAGCCGTGGCTGACACTCTTGAACAGCTCTAACCCTTCTGCAAAAAGAGCTTTTGCACCTCCTTCCTGTTGCGCACACCTTACCAACAGGAACATCTTGACAAAACAATGTATCCTGTTATTCTAATTGGGCGATGTGTGGCCCCTCCCGACCCACAATTTCATAACTTAATGATTAAACTGTCTGGATTTCAAAAGGACAGCAGCATTATTGTTAATTGGTTATGCTGAAAGCATAACGAGGATCTATTTTGGGGGAGCTTGTATGACAGAGTGGCGATTGGTGTGTTCACCTCTCTGCTGCCCTCTGGCCCACTGTCCTGCCACTGTCACCTCTATTCTCCCTCATCACACTGACACTTGGCTCTTTCATTATTGTTTCAGCCTCCGAAACGCCTCTCAATTACCCCTGGAGCGAGCAGACAAGCCATGTTAAAGAGGCCCGCTGGCACTGCGCAGACACAGCCGTGGTATCAGTTCCCAAACACATCCAGCCGGAAACCATTGCTTAACACCTCCAACTAAGTGTGTTCTCCTCACATCTCTGCTTCGCCATCAGCACCCATTGTGCAATACATGGTGTCTGCGCCGGCTGCAAATGTAAAAATGTGTCTAGATTAAACAGTCTAGGGACAATTCAATTCTAACACAACAGTCATTTGAGAAGAAGTGACATGCATTGTCCTTGAACACAGTACAGCAACACTGGGCTGAGGCAATGCTCTTAGAACCACAAAACATCTCATTTTATGTTATTTGGTGCATCTTTCAAAATGATTTACAAAACTCTTTTTAGTATTATGGGGACATTCATTTATATTTTTTATTAATATTAACATAGCGAAAGTAATAGGTTACAACTAACACGTTCATATTGTTTAGTCAAACCTCCAAACCCTGTCACAGCTACATTCAAAGTTGAGTTATTTTTCCAATGGCCTTCACAGTTTAAATGTGCAATCCAAATTAATTATTATAAATCGCCTTATCATTTCCTAATGAACTGTGAATACAATCATTTAAACAGATGAGCAGCATTTCTGCAACAAATGAGCGATATTTTTCATCGCGGCTTCGAATGCACTATCAACTGAAGAATACTTCAATTTAAAAAAAAAAAACAAATCAAGTGTTATCATCAGCTCAGTCATTACCAACTCATAAAATATTTCTGGTCAGGCATTTAGGAAACTATTTCACATTTGAGATCACTGCAGTTGTGAGGATTGCTAGACTGCTGTTGTTGTTCTGTATGATTCAGAATGGAAGATTTAACATTATTCATATTGTAATGCTGTAATATGGCCTTTATTCTTTTTGGCCTTGCATTATTAACTTTGTTGTTGATGTTACTAAATACCCTAGAACTACTGGAATCCAATAACTCAATAACTTTTATAACATTAGAAAGGAACAAACACCTCTTTTGTAGCATATTTCATGGTACAGATCATTTTTAGTCAGACTTACTCAGATAAACTTTGGCTCTGTGTTGCTTTGTTTTATGTAATGACACATGTGCAGCCTGCAGTGTTACAGACGCCCCCCACAAGCCACATGTGAGGGACTAACTGCAGAGGACGAAGAAGGGTAATAATCAGCAT